>KZ505661.1:2275578-2356538 GCA_002844005.1 Limosa lapponica baueri
TCCGGCCGTCGCAGCCGCTAGCCCTGCCCGGGTCCCGGCCGGCTCCTGCCTCCAGACCGTCAGTGCCTGCGGGACACCACCGCGGGCTTGGCCAGGCCGGTGCCCACCGACAGCTGCTGCCCGGTGGAGGCCGTGGGGCCTCTGCAATCCCCGGCCTCCTCCTCCTCGGCCGCCCCGGCCTCGCACCTCACAGCTCGCCTCGTGCCTCGGGCCCGGTGTCAGAGTAGGGACAGATGCGGGTGGCTGGCACACGACTGGGACTGGTGGTTTCTCCCCCTGCTGTTACCTCCCTCACGTGTTCCCCTACAAAAAATATCTCCATTTTTGGCACATCTTCACGCGCGGGGACTGGAGACGCTCCCGTGTCTGCGGGAGCCCCAGCAGCGGAGCGGCGGCCCTGGCTGTCCCGCCAGCCGAGGCCTGCGCGGAGCTGAGGAGACCCAACGCTCTGTTGCGCCGACACCGTGCTGGACCCCCCTGCAGCAGGAGTGCCACCCTGCTGCCTCACGGCTCCTCCTAGGAGTATTCAGGATTAAAAACAGGATTAGGAGTTGTTGCCTGAGCAGCCCGCGTGCCAAATTCAAAGAGGAAAGGGAATAATTGATAGCGGTTGAGGTAGGTGTCCCAGGGAGATGGTATAGGATCGAGGTGGTGTGTACTTGAGCAGCCGTACGCTGTGTGATAAAAGCAATCTGCTAATTGAAATAACTTAAATATTCCAAACTTGGAGCCTGGTCATACTGGCAATAAATTCCACTTGTAAAAGAAGATTTATTTTGTCTGTGAAAAGTAGATGAGGTTGGGGATAACTGGCTTCAGCAGAGAAGGAATTAACAATTGCTGTAAATGTTTGTGCAATTTACATGAAGTCTCGGGCTAACGTTGCTGTCCAGCACAAGAGCTTTCACCTCGATGGCTTTTACCTCAAGGGCTTTCATTATCAACAGCCTAATGACTTAAAACTACTGTGTTTTCTTAGCTTGTGCAGGATCGAGGGGTCAGAGAGCGTATATTGTGCTCTAGAGGGAATAAACAATCCGTGTGTCAGGGAATACCCTTCTCTGGGTGGCTGAAGTTAGCTCAGTTGAAAAGCACGCTGAAGATTTGGCAAGAGAGTTGAATGATGCGATGTGGAGGAATACTGGAGGTTTGTTTGTTAAAGTAGGCTATAGAGAATTCCCAGATCACCACTACAAGCAATTCGCCCCTGAGGTATGCTGTAGAAAATTCCTAGCATAAACAGTATCTGGCATGATGAGCAATCTGGGCATAATTAGTAAAAGGGAAGCATGGCAATATCAAAAATCTATCAGTCAGCACTGAGAGCCTCTTCCCCCCCTCCCCAGCTTCTGTTGATGATGCTTAAGATGAGGCTTGCTGGAGCTTTGAAAGCCAAGATTAAGTGGTTAAATTTTTATTTTATTTCAGGTAAAAATTAACACAAGCATAAAAAAAAAGTACTATAAGAATGTGCATCTACAGAATGAAAGTAAGTGGATTGGTCAAGGGTTGCACACCACGTCAGCTACTACACGTTGTGTGGCTTCTGTGGCTTTCAGGATACAAAGTGAAAATTAAGAAAGCCCATTTAACAGAGACTAATTGAAAAGGCAGCCCAGATTTTATTTTCCCAGCCTTTTGTACCTTATTAAAACAGATTTACTACAGCAACGTGTGGATATAACAGATGTTTATTTGAATGAATATTCATTCATTTGACATCAGGTCTCAAAGGATGACACTTTCTTCTTACGAGGTTGTATTTTCCTTGTGTATATTTGTTATGTTGTCAACCATAGAAAAAGTACTGTGCTGAGAGGTATAGTACAGCTTGAAGAAGAGGGAGAAATGCCGATTTTAATAGCTATTGTTACAAAGCTACATATCACGATCTCTCTGGCTTTTCATATCCCTTGTGAATTGACATCAGTGTAATTTTAACTGATGTACGCATCATGAATGCTTTTTCTCTGCCAGTTTATTGGGTACTTGAACTGTGAAAGTGCAACCGGTATTGTGAAGTGCAGAGCCTTCCAGGGATTGTTCAGACTTGTCTGAACAGTCCTGGGCACTCAGGAGTGGGTGAGGCCTGCATTTTTCCCCCAATCAGTTGCCTTTGTTGTTTGTGTTTTGTTTTTATTTGTTTGTTGGTTTTTTGTTTTGTTTGTGGTGTTTTTGGTTTTTTTTCCCACAAGCCCTGCTCCCAAAGGTGGTTCATGTTTTTTCAGAACTGAAATGTCTTTTTGGGTATGTCTCCATCCCTGCTCTGTCAGAGCACAGGTATGAAGTTACTATCAGCACGCGGAGCTTTAGCAGTGCTTTGGGCTGCACAGACATCTGAAAATATTTTTCTAGGTTTAGGAATTCACAGTTCAGTCCCCTCCATCTGACATGAAATTCTGTGATAGCAAACAACTCAATGCCTGGCACCAGTACTAGGGTGAAAGGCATATTCCACTTCTCACAAGAAAACTATGAGGGATGGAAAAATCATTGCTTGATCTCCTTGCCCCTAACATTTTAAGGGTGTACAGATGGTAAAATAAGGCCAGCATACATTTTTCATGATTAAGAACAGCTCAATTGAAAATACTATTTAATGTTTACAGTTGTATACTCCATCTTCTTTATCACAAAATCATTGTTTCCTGACAGTAAATATATCTCCACCTAGCAATGCATCTTTCTGTTTTATGTGCATTCCCGTACCATGCTGTGTTGTTAAAGCACCTGTTGGAGCTCTACTACAACGCCACAGCTAGATGGGCACAAACTGCAGAACCCAGAAATGAACAAAATACTATTTTTAAAAGTAGATGGGTTAAAATTTAGGTTGTCTTTTTGTTAGTGATTACTGTCATTGTAGCATATAGTGCCCATTGTAAGGTAGGTCTTGGACAAATACCCAGCGTGTGTTTTCCCAGGATAATTAATAATTTTAACAGAGAACGCTAGGAAAGCAGACTAGGCAAAAATCTTCCTTGGGCCAGGAAGAGATGTAGTGACTTACAGAAGCGAGAGCAGGAAGCCTGCTGCGGAGTCAGTAATTGCATCTCATCCTGTTATGCCTTAAACTTAAAATCACTACCATAAATATGATTATTTTTACATTGTGGTGCTATAGGTTCATTTGTGTTTATGAATGAAAAATAAGCCGCTAAAGAACAATGTTCCTACTATGTTTCAATTAATTTGTATCCTCGAGAGTTTACAAGAAAAGCAGAGGTATTTTTTTTTGTCCTCAAACCGAGAAGTAAAGTAAGCGTGGCAGTGGGCAGGAACCAACCGTTAGGAAACCACCTCCCAGTCCCTTTGTCAGCTGGTGTTTAGCCCATCTGCTGGTTTTGTATAGCCACCTTACGAATCCTGGCACGGGACTATGGTGGAGGAAGGATGGGGAGGGGGGTGGGGGGAAGAGATGAAGGCAAGAGCCAGAACACTGCTGTGCTTCACTTGTTCTTGTTTGAAGAATGACTTTTTGCAGGGGGGTGTAGCTCAGCAATAGTCCCGAGACTGCTTTAATGCAGACTGTCACAAGGCCTGGAACTTAGGATGCTGAGAGGAACGTTCAGGATTATCTTTACTTTCTCTGGATCCTTATGTGCTTGAATAAAGCCAGGAGAAGAATTTTATCAACTGTATTTTAACACAGGAGTTAGCTAATTAGCCAGGGTTCTTTACAGTGTTGAACACTGCTGTATCTAAATCCATAGAAAAATACTTAACATATGTTAAAGCACTACAGATATTAATTAGTCTTCACTGTAATCCTATCAACTAGATAGTAAGTTTTACTGTATGGTTTACATTGCATTTGACAATTGTTTTTTACACGCTAAAAGACTAAATGGTCAGCTGAGTACTAGTTTTTAATGGGCAGATTAGCATTAAGTACTTAAAAAATTTAACAGGTAAATCCATTTTTTAAAGCACAAAGTCACGTAGAAATGTTTTTATTTCAGTGTTCCCATGGAGTCCTTGTATTCTATTGTGTAAATTCTTTCCTTGTGTGTGGATTATTGATGCAAGAAAAAAACGTAATGACCCCTTTGGAGTTCCTGTAATCATTTATATGAATCAGGTATCTCTGAGGTGTGTGGAATGGTAATCACACTGCAGCATGCCTGGAACACAGTACAAACACCTCACCACGTTAGTTATCATCGGTCTGAGAAAATCAAAAATGATTCCATAATTCGGGGTTGGACTAGATGATCTCCAGAGGTCCCTTCCAACCCCATATCATTCTGTGATTCTGTGAATGTCACATGAGTATCAGTACTTTAAAAAAATCTGTACTTTTTTTTGTTAAAAGCAGCATCTACTAGCCAGCTTTTAACCTCTATAATTGTCATTTTACTTGGAAAGCTGTAAGAAAAGTGAGAAAAATTAAAAAGAGAAAATTCAGGTGGGATTGGTTCGTCTACTGGACGATAGGAAATTGTGCTCCGTAAGGGTATTTCCCTATATAAATAAGCATTATTTCAGTGAGTATTCATCTGCAAGCAACTTTATGAAGAGAATTTTTTTCCTTGAAATTTTAATAGAAAAAAATATCCTTGATGTATATGTATTGGTAGTTTCAGCTTGTGTTAACACAGACTTAATTTTTAGTACCGTATCATAAATGCTTGACTATAGAAGAGTAAAATGCAAACACTGTCAGACTTTTACCTGTAGCAAAATGTGAGAACGATAGGTCTATAAGCAACTTTGTAAACTCCATAAACCAATATTGTGGTGTATATTTGACAGTATAGTATGTAAATCATGTAAGTTAGGGAGAACTTGGCTCTACAGATACAACCCTGGCAGACCAGCATCCTCAGAAAACTTTCGGTGTGGGAGTCTGTCCCTTTTCTGCACACGGGGCATAGTAAAAGAATGCTGTCATTCTCGGTGTGTGATGTCCTGCTATGAAAGCAGTAGCTGTTGTAGTGAATAATGTTCAAGGCCTAGTAAACTTCTCATTTCCCTGTTGCAAATAGAGATATTCCACCCCTAAACCATCTCAGATTAAATTATCTATAAGTATATACACAAGCATATATATTACTGCTATCTACAGACTGCTTAGATTGGAAACCTTTGGCTCCATAAAACCTTTGGCTCCAAAAGACCAGTCTGTGCTGTTTGAGTGAAAGCAGAAAGCTAATAGGTTGGTAGTAATAGAGCTAATGTCCTCTTTCATGCCAGCCAGAAGAAGGCAAGATAATTATAAAGACAAACTCACTTGACCGAGTTGAGGTCAGAAAAAAACATACACACGGGGCAGGCATTATTCATGAGCTGATTGATGTTTTTTCACAAAAAAAAATATTAAAATTCACATGACTAAATTGGTCCATCCTGAGGGTGTTACTGAAAGAAACGGATCCTGGGCACCTCTTTACTGCTTCAGTCCGGCTAACCTATTTCTGTGGCGTTAGGTGGGTAAAAGATTTCCTTCATCACCTTTAGGGCTGGCAACAACTGGCACAAACAGCTTTATCTGGGTTGTCGGCAGTTTGACACATCAGCCCCCAAGAGGCTCTTCAAATTCCATTTTCTGACATCCCATTGAAGAGGAAGGAGCCAATCAACATTTAAAGAAAATCTTAGAAATCCCTGGGAGCAGTCACACCCTTTAGTAGTGAGTCACCGTGCTTTACATTTGCCTGCCTGGAAAGCCTGTGACACTTCTGAATGCACCCTAATTATAGGGTAAGGCCCATACATATTTCCCATTATCATGTCTGCACTGGATAAAAGGCCAGCTTGGCTGATCGCCTGTTCTACAATAAAGAAGCAATACCTTTTTTAGCGTATAAAGATCAGGATTACCAAAGACTCCTGTGGAGTAGCTTTGCGGCATCTTGCTTTTTCACTAGGAACTTTACTGTCTGCATTTATCCAATCCCTTCCTGCTGTAGGAGCCCTAACCTCCCACAAAGGGACAGGAAAGACAGGTCAGGGCCTGATCATGATAAATCACCACTGCAAATAATTGGGCAGGGCTGATCTTCGGGGCTTCTGAGCTTGCTGGGCAGTCTCTACAATAGGAGTATGCGTTGCAACTCCTGGCAGTCTCTCTTGTGCCCTGGTCAGTGGGAGTTGTTCCCATAGCAGCTGCAGCAGGAGCAAATGTGTGTCAGGAATGGATCTTCATGGTGGTGGTTAGGGCTGAGAGGGGAGGACAGCCCTGGCTGAAGAGCTTCTACGTATTTGCTCTGTTACCTCCCCTGCTGGAGTAGTCACATCGAAGCGGAGAGCCTGGGTGGGGCTGTCCTAAATACCTGTAGCTAAAGCCATCTGAGATGGAAAGTTAGGCCCTGGAGACACAGTCAAAAAACTCAAGGGCAAGAATGTATTAAATCCTGCAGGGCAGGTGGAAGGTTTATGTTTGTCATTGAGCATGCTGAAAGGTTTCTCTGAAGTATTTGCATGGTGAAGTGGTGCAGACTTAGAAATGAGCTGCTTTTAGTGTTACAGTCATTTTTATCACCCCCATCTGTGTGATGTCAAGATGTGACTGTCTTCAAGTAGCTCTTTTAGTATCCCCAGCCAGAAATTTTTGCACAGGAAAGACGTTATGATTAGCAGGTGTGAGACCAGTCTGATTTTAGTCTTGTCCCATGGTTTCGACAGTAAACTCCTCTTTCAGCTTTTGATTCTTTTTATAATGAGCATTTCCATTTTACACTTTTGAGCAACATCATCTTTCCAAGTGAGAATTGAACCAGGCTCCCTCTGGAGTCCCTCATTACTGCTAGGCTGGCTGGGTAGCAGCTGATGGATGAGTGTCCTTCCTGGCCAGCCACGTGTGCTGTCTCTACTGCACTCCCAGCAGAGAATGAGAGATCAAGGATGTTCTCCGTGCCCCTGCAGAGCACAGCGGCACTGCTGAGTGCAGTTATCCCTCAAGTTGCTGTTGTCTTAAATACCCATTGTGTCTTTTCCCTACCTTTATTCACATGTATGTCAACAGACTGACTGTTGTGTGTTTTCCAGTGCAGTAATCCCAGCTGCTACAGGAACCCTCCTTCACAATGCAACATGGCACTGCAGTGCGTGCTTCTACTTACAATGTTTAATAAATATGTAAATTAACCTACTCTATCTCTTCAGGTAGAAGAGTTGTATGACTGCACTTGTATATTACTGAATGTGCTATTCATGAGGATGGCGCAGTGTGGAGGGGCAGGAGCTTGAGGTGAAAGTTTGAAATACAATTAGCACAATGAAAGTGTCGGTTAAAGCCTAAGTTTAAAGTGTTTTAGGGTTAAGCTGATGCTCCTGTGTTTTGTGCAAAACTGGTGAGGAAGACTAGGAAACACAATCTTAATTCATACCAGCTCTGCTTGGATCAATCTAACTATAGCATTGCCTATTCAGAGTTGAATTTTGAACAATTATATTTTACTACTGCTTTACTATGTTCTCACTAATATTTAATGTGAATATTAACATACTATGTTTTCAAGAGTGCTTTTTGGTTAAATAAAAATAGAGGAGACTGTACTATGCCAGAACAAATAAGAACATGGTGCTAACTTCAAAACAGCAGAAAAAATGTGCCATTGAAGCTGATTCCACTCATCTAACATCAAAAGATTGCTTTACTTTGTACTGTATCCATGATCTTGAAAGCCATGAAAAAATCTCTCAGGGGTATTCTTATTCCTAAGTTACCTTAGGTTGTTTTAATTAATTTGCTAAATGGAGATCATAATTCCTGAGGTCTGCTTATTTTTGTCCCTGTTTTAGCTGTGTGTGAGAAGGAACCTTTGGCCTTTGCTGTCAGGCTGATCGTGATTTTAAATAGTAATGTTCTTGCTAGTAGACTGTATTAATTCTACTAGTTGAAAGTTTAAGATAGGCAGTGTCTTGGTCAATGGAATCAAATTCTTCTAACTTACTGTTGAATTAGGACACAGGTATTTTAAGGTTTGTGTTTAAATACCATCACATAAACAGATGGCCAAATTTTTAAAAAACAAAAAAAGCTAGTAACTCCCATCAATATTTTAGATATAAAATCTTCTAATATCCGGTATTGATATCTGACATACTGGTGTGGTACTTTCTTGCCTCAGCATCAAACCAAGGATAAAGGAGATGTAGAACCAAAATGGTTCCATTAATTGGAATTGGTTAAAGCATATCCATTTAATAATGGACATTTTGCAATGTGCATTTTAAGTCTCTAGAGTACATTTTTCCTATCTTTCTCAAACTTAACTTTGAAATAGTATGGTGCTAATATAATTCTGGCTGAAACACTTGTTTGATACCTCTTTCAATGGAGAAATGTGGTGACATTCAGATTCATTTTAGCAATTTAAACTTCGGTGACATGAATAAGTCACTCAGAATGTGTGAAATCCTGAAGGAAACAAAAATCTTTTTTAATGATCATTATTTTTGTTGGTTTCTTGTGCCAAGCAAGCAACAAAGGCAATCTTTACGTTCCCAAATTTATCTTTCACAGAATCGTACCTAACAAGTAGATGTGTACATGAAAAAAGGTTTAAAAGTGAAAATCAACTTCTTTTCTTTGCATTGTTTCTTAGCAGTTAATATGCTATTGAGGGGCCATCCTGAACTATCACAAATCCAGTTCATACCAGTAATGTCCAACAGAATAGGAAGAACTTTTGTGCTGAGGCTCAGGGCTAACAGGTGATAAGCCGCGGTTCTGTTCCCAGAAAAAAAAAAGGAAAATGAGAAATGAGTGGGAGAAAGCATCTATCCGCCACTCTACAGAATTCAGATATCTAGATCTCCATTAGCATTGTCCTTTACTACACATTGATGCAAAAAAAAACCCTTACAGAGGTGAATAAATGCTCCATTCTCTTGAATAATTATAGGTGAATTGATTATGTCTTTCTTTTTGTACTTTATTAACAGAAAACCCATGCTGTTGAGTCCAAGATCCAGAACTGTTGAATTTTGACCTCAGAGCTGATCTATAGCTCTACTCTGACCTTCATTAACAAAACCAGATCAGATGGTGCCATCTAGCCAGTCAGTCCACCGGGCTCTTCAAAGCAGCAAGGGGAGAAGGTACGCTATACTATTCAGCCACAAATGCTAATATGGTAGTAGTATCATTTGAATATATCTACGTTCAAGCCAGCTCTCAGATCTCCCCACAAGAGAGGGTTCCCAAGATTGGTGCTTGTAGGTTTTTACGTGCTGGTGAAGCTCATTTCCTAAGGCACTTTGGTATTCATACAGACTGTACTCACACATTCCGAAATCGTTTCTCCAATCAGTCACATGATTGTCATTCAGGTAACCAGCTTCACACGTATTGGTCACATCACAAACTCAATTATAAACATAAGTGTGGCCTGAAAAATGAAGTTGCTCATCTACACTGGTGTATCTGCCCTCAAATTGAAAATCTTTCAGCTCAGGTACTTTAAAGCATCCACTAAAGAAAAAATCATCCATTTTTTCATGATAATGTGGGCCTCCTGCAGCTGAGCACCACTTGTAAAAATATTTCACTTTTCTTCCCACATCTTCCTCTGTTTTCTTAACAATGCTGTCAGATATAACAGTAATAAAGCAAATCCAGTTTGTGATGTAGTTTGCAGGTCACATAATACTTGCAGATAAACTCTGTCACTGAGGTTTCCACAGTCTGAAATTTGGTTCTCTGTAGTATCTTGAGGCTGTGGATTAATTTCTCACACTGGGCTGAACTCAGTGAACTGTGGAAGGACTGTACTGTAAGGAGACATGAACATACTTACCAGAATAGGTCAACCTTCTTTTGGCAGGCAATAATCATGAAACAGGCACAGCACTTAATATCCTGCAAAGAAGTTGGCAGGTTTCTGGGAAAAGGCACTCCCTGGAAATATACAGTGTGCCTACTTGTGATTTTGGGTGATGCCTGTCCATCTTTGCTGCAGGATGCTTGTGCACCTGGCAAAGGAGCTGTGAGATTGTCAAGATCGTATCTGAAGAAGCAAACTTGTATTTTGTTCAGCACTGTGGTCAAGCTAGACCACTTTTCCTGACATTTCCACATACAGCAGAACTTCCCACTAACAAACAAACAGTCTTTTTCACCAACCACTAGAAAGGAGAGATTTCTATTCTGTCTTCAGTTGTACTTGTTCACTAATAGTTACCCTGCGGCCTGGAATCTAAGAGGTTTGCTTCCCTCTGTAGGCTGGCCCTCCACAGAATTTGGGTCAGTTTCAGAATATCAATATTAAATTTAAAAGCCTTGTTTTCCAAGTCAGCAGCTTATTTTCAGACAACATTCTTTCCTGCCATCTACTTTACTTTAGGAACAGCATTTCTCCTAACCTCAAGGGTAAGTCTCATGACAGTAGAAGACTTAGAAGACTTTCAAACCCCTTGCGGAAACAGGTAAGAATGGTCACAACTTTCACAGCCTTTGGGGTAAAGTATAACATGTTATTTTAGCCCTGCTGTCCCCACCATGTACACAGCTTAAAGCAGCAGTGAAGAAAAGAGGAAAGCAGAAAAGGTCAGAATGGAGAGTGAGAAGAGAAAATAAGTTAGATAAACCGTGTCTGAGGAAAGGAAAGAGCAAATTTAGACTTGTGGCCTGTTGTAATACTGGTTATTAATTCTTGAGAGAAGATCATATACTGTGGGAAAGGGCAGCAGAGATTGACAGATAAGATAGATAGCATTGCTACACTCTGACCCAGCAGTCACAGAACTGTTTGGTGTCTGGGTTTCCTCATCTGTAAAATGAGAATTGTTCTTACTTACATTTCAGGGTCCTCAAAAGCATTAATAGGTGTTTATTGTTAAGGCTCCTTGAGACCAACAGTTGGAAATACGGAATAACCTGTGTCTTCTGGGCTGTCTTTTCCATCTGCCGATATTCTAGCCAATTTAATTTAAAAAACAGGTACTGTCATTTCAGAATTTCTTGGAAAGTAATCAACTAAAAATGGGAAGAAGGAAAGGGTGTTGTGAAACTCATCTAATTTTAAAGCAGAGGAGCGCTGATAATGTGCTCTCCTGTCTGCTGTGGTTCTTGTCCCCTACTCCCCATTCCCATCAAACACAGCCAAGTCTTAGAGACTGCTTGCGCTCTTCGTGGGACCATTCTCTGGAAAGAAATTAGACATTTCTTTTGAAGACAAGAGATAGTTTCTTTACAAGAGCTGAAAATATGATGCCAACCTTGCCTCTTTCCTCCATACCATGTACTTTTCTTGCCACCAAAAAAGAGGACTGTTAAACAGTTGCTGTCACAGGGAAGGTAAAACGATGGCATTTCTTTTTCTGGAGAAGTTGCAATAGAGAAGTGGAGAGGTCTCACCTCTGTAGGGATAGGTGATGCAAACAAAACTGTAGCACTTGTGCTCCTCTCCTGGTGTTCTGCCCTTCCATAGTTATGCAGGATGTGATTTGCACCAGTGTCGTGTTTCTGAAGAGCATGGTGGGCATGGGCAAGCATGGGCAGTTATGGAAGGGATTGCCTTTTACATCATCTTTAGCACTACCCACCACGGAGCTCTTATTAGCAAGGAGAGTACCAGAGCTGATGAGATGGTCTGGCCCTCATTAAGCCAATGTCAGGAAAGGATTAAAATCATCCAGTTGCATTTCTAGATTTTAAATTGACATTAAACCCACAATAAATTACTAAATAAAACCAAAGACCTTTTCATCCTCGGATCAGGTTAATTTTAATCTTTAAAATTATTCCAATTTTTATAACATTTCCAAACCAGTTATAGTGTCAGTGGCTACATACAGTGACTCATAATTAGTTACTCATTAGTTGTCACACAGCTCTGAAACTTCTGTCACTGTAGCTTCTTTCCCAAGGCATTCCTGGAGCATGAGCCTTCTTTTACTGAAGTTTATTTTCAAACATCATTCAAATATCTGTGCAGAATAGCTTCTTGTTCTTGCAGTTACAGTACGCAACATTCTTTTTTTTGCTCCCTCTGCTCCATCTTGGAGAGTATCAATGACATCCAGAGCGTTTGATTACTACCATTTCTTATGTCACCTGAAATATATAGATTTTTTTTTCCTTTTGCAGGTTCCGTTACTTGCATCATTCCCTTCTGCTCCCACAATATTCTCCACAGGAGAGTTCTTCAAACTGTTTGTTACAGCCCCAAACAAGCTTCCAGTGGATCACAGGAGCTGTGAATTTTTAGGCTCTTGAAGGAGCAATGAACTACTTTGACTTCTTGGCAGTCTACATAAAGGCAGCTGTTACATAAAGGCAGTTTTCACTTCCTTGCCTTGGAAGGGATGAGCAGATGCTGTTTCCTCAGAGAAGTGGAAGGACTGAGTGGATAACATCTCCTCTGAGATGTCCTCCTCTTTTTCCCTGCATAATTTGCATGAAGATGAATGAATTTGTGCCTGCAAATAATTTGAGACTATGTCCTCCAGAGGGACTAGTTGTTAAGCAGTGTCAATCATTTCTCCCCAACAAGCCAGTTTTTACTCTCCATATACTCATCCATTCTCACATTCTTCTCCATTTATTCATCCCCCTCTTCTCTGATTTTCTCTCTCATCTTTCTCTCTCCTTGTGTTTGTCTGTTTTCACCCCCTTAAGTTCTGATTTGGCAGGTTGGCCACCCACCTCACTGCCTCACTTTACCTTTCATTCTAGATCACCTCTTCCCATTTGAATGTCTGCTTGTTCAGCCTTGTCTCCTCTCACCATAATAAGACAACTGCTCCTTGTTAGTGCTTCCTTCATCTGGTTTTAGGCCTGGTTTCTCAAGGAACCAAAATTTCTGTGATTATACTGTATAAATGCATATATTTACCCTTCACTGTAAATAAAGTATTAAGCCTTTGGCAAAACTTAGAAAGGAGTAGTGGGATTTAAAGTGTCTTTAAGATTTATCAAAGAAAATGGCCACACAGAAAAGGAATTTATTTCATGTTGCTTTGAAAATAAGAAGTGCAGTTTGAGCTCATTCTTACTTGACAATAGAAAATCCGTGCAGAGGACTGTGGGACTCATGTTTTATTAGATATTACATTATTAGAGTTTATATTGTTAAAGCTTCAGTCTGGGTTTCTCTTCTCTGGATTCTCCATATGTAAACTCTGATTTTTGCTTTTCCCACATTTGCAGCCTTTAATTTCTCTCCTGTGTGTATTCTTTGCTGTCCAATAACAAGTGAACTCATGGTATATTGTTAATATTATTCAGTAACAAACCCAATCAATCACAATGTACAATGGAAGGACCCCATGGATTCCAGTATTCACAGAACTACTATTTTCTGACATTTGTTTCTTAATCTATTGTCTGTGTATTGTTCAGATCATAAAAATTTGGAATAGGGATCATCTCTGCATTTTTGACCACTATATTGTATTGGAATAGTAAGCAATGGTTATAGTTAGAAAAAAGGTTCCCATAGTTTTTAAACATTTCTATATGTTAAGTGTGTTTTAGGAAGACTAAAGAAAACTCATGCTTTCAGTTGCACTGCCTTTTTACAGTAATAATTTGAAGTTTCCTTAACACATGCTTGGAATATTTCAGTCTTAACTTGGTACTATGGAATTCTTAATACAGGTGTTGTAAGAAGTAATGAGCAAAGATAAGTAATAACATCCCAGTTGAAATCAAACCAGAAAATAGCTAAATAATGTGCAAAGAGATGAATTACAGTAAAGTAGCTGTGTAGTGTATTATGATGAAACGTGGCTGTGGTCTACAGTAAAATGATCTCATCTTGCGGTGAGTGAACCCAGGTCCCACAAAAACGGCAGAGAATCACTCCTGGAGAGAAATACGTAATCAGGCAACATCAGAAAATGTGTAAAAAAATAATATCTGTTTTTTTGTAAAGATAATTTTATGCAATTGTTCTTGGAGGAAACTTGGTGCACCTGTGTAACTCACCCTATTTTATCCTGAATTATGTAAGATTAGTGAGTAGAGAGAGATATTTTTACAAACATGCACACAAAAGAAACCAAAACCAAAAGTATGAACAAAATTGGAAATTTTACTTAGGTGTATTTAGTGACAGTTAAAAATGAATCTGAGTCAAAATGGGAAAATTTTTGCATCCTGTGCAGTCTGCTGTACACTCTGTGTCCTGTGTGTAATTAATCATTTACACCTGCGTGGAATGTCACAATTCTTATTTGGTAACATTTTGCACTGGGATAAATAATACAGTAGCTGCAGGGGTTTGGTAAATAAATGGCTTTCCTTATTTACTTATTATCTTTTCCCCCACCTAGAATATGTTAAACATGTTTCAGACCTGACTTGGTTTCAAGTATGAATGAGTTTTCAATAGCAACATCATATATCTTGCTTGAAGGTGTGAAGAAAAGGAAGGACTGTTTTCATGCTTCAGCATACTTATGTCCCCTAGGTGTCATGTAAGTGATAAATGAGCACTTTTGACAGCAAACATATTTCTATATAACCTTCTTCACAATAAGTGACTAGTTATCAAATTTGATTGCTAACTATTCTCTGATTTGCAGAACTTCTTGGACACCACAGAATTTCATGGACAGGTTTGCCGGGAAAGGGGCCTGACTAAATCCTAAGAGAGGGAAAACATAATGTATTCTGATTCCATGTTAACTAAGTGGTTAATATAGATGTTTACAAATATAACCAGTTTGTTTATGCACACCCGCCACATTGTCAGCCCACATCTTCAGTCAACAGATTGCTTTTCCTTTGATTCCTTTTCTATGGAAAGACCTGTGTGAAATGTTCCCTGTGGAAAATTCACCCACAGCATATTACTGTTTTATAGAGCTCCTGGTAGACTACAGTGAGAGCTGAATCCCTAGCACTTTTCATTTTATCCAGGAAACAAAAGTAATGACGATGTTGTCACCACTTCAGCACCTCCATGAGTAATACAGAAGAATTGTTAAGAATCCCAAAGCGGCTGTTACTACCCATCATCTTTCTACCCTGTTGATAGCACTTAAAGCAACTGTTGTTATCGTGGGAAAAATGAGAAGGCTTATTTGAAACCAGTATAAAACCCAAAAGATTCAATTCAGACACAGTTTACGCAGTTTAAGTGGTTGATTTCCATGGAGTTGCTATTAGCCTGCAGCAGGTCTGGATCTGGATACAAGTTCCCTGCCAGGAGCTGTTGTACTGCCGAGGGTTCTCTGTGGCAGTGTGTGTCAGCTGTCTCTCCTGCTTTGTCAGCTTTTGGTGTCACTAAATTGCCAAACTGCCTCCATGCAGAAATATAGCTCGGTTTCTGGGATCTTCTGGCTCGTTTATTTTTCTTACCTGTATTAACAATGTTGCATGCTGTTATCATCCCTTTGGACTGTTGAGACAATGAATCAGTTCAGACCTTCAGCAACAGCAACCTCAATACCCTTATTAAAAATGAGATTGTCATCACCACATCCTACATTCATCCTACATTGATGTTTTTGATCACATCCTCTGTGTCTCAGCCAAACTTACATTACTTTTTTCTTTGAGCACTGATGTGCAAATTGAACTCCCTGTTTCTGATGTAAAAACTTACTCTAGTCTCAGTCCCATTCTGTCCCCTAAGTTTGAAATCTTTTCTGGTCCACAGCAGAGCAGTGTTCACCTGTATATTCTTCTCTACATTTCTCAACCATTGTTTGTCATGTTTAATCAGTATCTGAAGCTATAAAATACAGCAAGCAAGAGCTTGTAAAAGCACTTGACCAATTAAATGTGGTCATCTCTTCCTGAAGAAAAAAAAAGTTGGATATTTTGATAAACTACTCACTTAGCAGGGAAGAAACATAATCTTTCAGTTGCTATCTTCTCCGTATGTATTTATTCTCTGATTATGCCAGAAACAGCTGTGTTTAGGAACCTTTAACCTTGGGAAATGTAAAATCTCTAACTTGCCTAAAATAGGAAATCATCATTTTCTGTCAACAAATGCTATAAAAGCAGTGTCTTTGCTAGGTGTGTTCTGCAGGAACCAAGGAACTTGTGCCATGTGAATTTTTCAAAGAGATGTTTGAAAATATTCTGGTCTTTAATGTCTATTAGTATGTATCTGCTACTTACAAGGGACTTTTTCTGTAGGCTATTCAGCACATATGGAAAAAAGTTTTAAAATGTGAAAATAAAAATCATTGCAATTTTTCCTTCAAGATCTAATGTATATTATATGCAAACAGAAAACATTCCATGAAAAAACCCTTCACAAGATTGTATGTTTGTATTGTATACAATATTGTACATTGTATCCTGTGTAAAACTGAGAAAAAAAAAAAAGAGGAGTAACAAATTAGATTTCATTAAAATGTGGACTTTTTTATTTCCCCCAGGTGAATGTGTCTTTTTCAACTAAATGATCTCTAGTGAAAACATAAACCGCCTGTCCTGTAAGCACAGCACATTGAGGAGTGAGGATGTAGCTTCACAAGTCACCACACCATCATTCACACATCATCTCCTGCTGAACACAGTACTTTATCTTCAAGAGATAAATTCAACATAATTTCAGGAAGAGAGATTTATGTTAGACACCAAGAAAAACTTCCTAGCCCTAAGTGTGGTACAACAATAGGGCAGGTTGTCTTGGGAAATTATGGAATCAGTGATGATTTCTGAGAAGGTGTTAGAGGAGAATATCCTTCAGAAATAGCTCAATCCTGTTCTGTAGTAGGGAGATACATTCCTGTGATTCCAGTCATGATTGTCTCATTGTGACCAGAACAGCATGAGTCAGCACTGGCTCAAAAATCAAATAATTGCAGTATTTGCCTTCCATGAGAAAATTTCATTTTTCTCTTTTAATCAGAAATGAAAACATATCAGCTGTAAGAATGTCTGATTTGTTTCACAGTCTTCAGGCGACACTTAGAAAAGAAAAATAGTGGGCTTCCTAGCGTACTCCACTTGCCTGGAGGGTCCTTTCGTAGTTGCAGGAATAGAAGTAGACCTGCTTCACTTGGTGTCCAAGAAGAGCTGATCCACAGCCCTGCATATAGGTCTGTAGATGCACACTGTTGTTACTTTTGAGTGGAAACGGGCTGTTGAAGGGAAAGCTTTCCACAGGTTTATGGGCTTTCTTCTTGTCTCCGCTGCATTTCTGCCAAAGAGTAAATCTGATGCTATGTTAGCATAAGGTTTTGTACACAGAAGTGGAGAAATTGTTTCCCAAAATAACCTTAACTTGTGCTTACATAGTGCTTTGTGTTGTTGTGTATACTGCTTACTTTAATCGTTTAATGTGTGCACTGCTTAGTAGGTTAATCTCTCTGCTCAGGGCAGCATTACAGGTGTTGAGGATATCATAATTTTTAATTTACTGACTTAGGGTTGAATAAACTTACAGCCATACTCAACATATCAACATCTCTTGCCTTTCATTTCCTTTTTATTGAATACTGCCTCATCTTCTAAACATACTTCTTAATGCAAGAAGTATATTTATATGCACTGATTCACCAAGCATGAAATTTCCCCTCCAAAAAACTTTTCTAAAGTGTTTGCATTTAAGTTAACAACAGACTTGAAATATTTAAGCTGGACCACTGAGCATTTTAAAGCATTTTCAAAAGCTTTAAAAGTTAGAAGCACCTGGGTAGAAAGGCTTAGAAAATGTCTTTTCAACCGTAACTCTAGAGTTGCTATAGCAATGTTATAATAGTGCCTTATTAATAGAAAACTACCACAATATGCCTTAAAAAAATCTGTGCGAACTTGTGCAATGATTTTTTAATGTCACTACTGGTAACAAGCTTAAGAATCTGAAGACACCAGGCCCTTTGTTTTGGGCTGCTTTAAGCCAGGATGAAGCATCCGGGTTTTACTTTATCTAAGCAAAATGGTTATCTAAGTTTTGTAGATAACAGAAAAGGCTGGTTCTGTCTTCGGTTCATATTTACAGGTACCAGCCTTATTCCCAGCTCTGTACATCCTCTTCTGTGAACAGTCTTCCCTAAATAGTTCTGTTGCTTTAAATGGTGCCTGGCTAGGTCATCTCCCTGTAGAACGTCAACTGCAAAATAATCTGTTACCTCTACCATTTTTTCTTCTTTTGATTCTTATCCCTCCCAGTGTGTTAGTGGCTCTATAAACCCCTGGAACTGAATTGAACCGAACCATGGAACACAACAGTATTCCATTAGCTTTGGCTGAAGGATCTAGTTGTTGTTTTTTTTTTTCCTGTAACATATCCTATTCCTGTTACTGAATGTAATAATGAATAGCAGCAGGTAAGATGTCACACTGCATGAGAAGTTAATACATTTTTCATGCTCTTCTCAAAAACCTTTTGAATGTCTACTATTGCTTTGAGGTCATGTCCTTTAGGAAGGAAAAATGCCACTGTGACCAGAATAACAGTTTGTCCTGAGCCCTTAGAAAGGGTTAACTCCATCATCCACAAGGTTTTTATTCATAGGAGCTGCTGCAATCTTGATTTTTGCTGTTGTGGACACCAGGATATAATATTTTGTGAGTTAGGCTACTTTTTCAAGATTTTCATTATTTCCACTGTTTCATACTCAGTGTTTCACCTGTAAGTGAGTAAAACAAACAAGAAAAAGTAGGAAGAAATGACAAGAAGTGTTGATGTCATGATTCTCTGATTTACCCAAATTCATAAAGCTCTTTGGTAAAGAGAAATACATTTTTCTCTTTCTGTACTGAAAACAGGCAGTCAGAATGTAGTGTTGATGATAGGCTCATGGAGTCTACTTATTATTAAAAACATTAACAAGTACTGAATAAGATAAATGCCTTTAATTTTGTCTCACAAGCTTTTACACACTAATCAGAAGATATTTAAATCTCTTCTGTAGAATAGGACACTTTTTCAGGAATGTCCTTCTGATTGATCAGACTTAAACATTGCCATTCTTTTAATTTTATAGTAAAATCACTTCACGACTTTTCGCAATGTGTTTATGTAGCAATTTGTCGTTTATTTTTTTCCCCTTCTGGCCAGAACACTTTCACATGATTTCTGAAGGTGATGATAATATGTTACAAAATAAGCAGTGCTGGTATGTAGAATTGTTTTCATTTTCATGGCTTTCAAGTTAAGATTCTATATAATCATCATAGGTGATGATTAAGGTTGATTGATGGTTAAGATCATTAAGGTGATATATCTTTGTGACTGAGGACTGATAGGGAGAAGGTGGCAGGATTTCTGTCTGGCAAAAAATAAACTTCTTTTATGGTAATTTTTGACACTTATTCTTTAGATTTGCTTAAAAGCTTTCTCCAAATTAAACATTCCTGGATTATCAGTAGATTCTGGTTCAGATAAAGTTCCCTGTGCTCAGGGGATTGATTTCATGTCTTCTTAGATCATTGTTCAGTTGTTTTTCTGCAACCTCCTTCTCTAATCTCTGTAGTTTCTCTGTAGTAGGCCGGCCTTTTTCATAAGAGATGCTGGTTAGATCTTCATATATATGAAGTACATCATTTAGGCTATGGAGCCTAAATTATTTTAGCTTGCAGTGAAGTTAATTTTCTCTTATTTGCCTAAGTTTTTCAGAGTTGTATTCCGCTGCCTTGTGTGGTTTATTTTTTTTTATGAAGCTTTTTTATTATGCTGCTTTCTCCATGGAATTAAGTAATATTTCAGTTATTTTTAATCCAAAGGCTACTCATTACGTTCAACGCTATTTTTTCCTCCCTTTGGGGAAATTTTAATAATTCTACATGAATTTTCTGTGAAATTCTTATAATTAGAGCTAAAATATAGTCCTTACTTACTGACTTAATCAATGAACACAAGTGCATTCACTTTCACTTTTTTGTCCAGTCTTCATATTTGCATAGTTTCTGAATACTTACTGAAATTTCACAAATTTCAGAAGATACAAGTATATGTCCAGACATAAATATCAGAAGTGTATTTTTCATTGTTGTTTCATCTCTCTTTTATTTGGACATTCTAAGTCATCCTTCAAGAATTGAAATTTTGGCTTGTGAGCTAAATGATCAATTACATGCTATGAATAGTCAATATGAGCAATTCGCAAACAATGCAGCAGATAGTGGCATGCTTACATAGAAACAATTTGGTGTATGCCTACAAATAAAGAAAATCTGTTCACAAATGATTCATGAACACTGAATTTATAATAAATCTTATTTGTAACACGTAATTTGACCTGATATACATGAAATCAAATTTCAGTTGATGTTGCTTAGCCTTTTTGTCAGATTTAATATTCCGACTTCCTGTAATGACAACAAAATTAATTTTATTTTAGAGCTCAACCTTCATAAACTATTTCCATTTTAAGTGAATGACTGTTCTATCCAGCTGCATCCTACATGTTCACTCACAGTATATGTAATTCCTATCCTTTAATATAATTAACTCACTCACTGTTATTTCAGAACCCTCTTCATTTTCATTTCCAGTCATCACGCATCTATGTTCTCCAGCTGATTATATGCAAGGGCCTAATGTAGCCAAAACTGTGTGCTTGGGCCATGCCAAGGGCAGCAGAATAGTGTAAGGTCTGTGTAAGAGGGCTCGGGATCTCTTTGCTGTTGGTGTGACAACTGTAGTTGCTCTCCACAGCACCACAAAAGTGTTCTGATGCCACCTGGACCCACACAGATCTCTCTCAAGGGAGGATTTCGTTCTGCATCTGCTTCTCCCTGTCTATTAAAAGTTGATTACGTGGACAGCCTGGGACACGAAGGATGTAAAGATATTTTTCCACCAACCCGTGGGACCTAAATTAGTGATTGCATTTCCAGGCCAAATTTGCTAAGAAAAAGAGAATTGGGTAGCTGGCCACTTTCATAAGTCAGTTTTCAGCTGATCTGCAGCTGTCTTTTTATGTAGCTTGGCCTGTGACTCTCTTAAAAACACATTCAAGGATATTTCTGTAATTGGGAGACAAAGCTGCAGGGAACTATCTGGAAGGAAATGGAATTTTGTAATGGCCAATAAAACAGTCTTATGTGCTGTAAAATGACTGAATTTATTATGTCACAAATTAATAAGAAGTGATACATTTATTAGAATTACTGTACTAATATGAATGTTACTTTTTAGGTATCATAGAGACTATTATCTGTCCCAGTAATATTTTTTTGCATTAAAGAAAGCCTACTGTTGGTAGCAGTTTTGCATAGATAAACAAAATTCTTTTGAAATCAAAAGTACTTGGCACCTAGAAAATTGCTGATTAGAACAATATTTCTTTGTGTAGAATAATGTTACCACCATGACTTGTATGCCAATAGTAGCATTTTCAGGACTTTTTTGCAATCATGCTTTACAAAAAGTGTTGGCAATGGCATTTCTGACTTCCAGATCTTGAAAGTTTGACAAACAGAGTCCTTGCTGTTGTTTTGTGGTGCCTATGTAACTGTGTACCCAGGCATGCTGTGTTTGACATGTGTGTTGATCTAAAACTATATTTATTCTATGTGGATGTTTGGGGTTTTTTTAAATGAAACAGGCAAACCTAGAAACTAAATACCCTTTGAAGCAACTGCTTCTCACTTAAGGGAAAGATCGTACTTGTTGCCTCTTACACTCACTTTTTCTGTGGGGGTCAGAAGGCAAAGAGGAGGGAAAAGAAGGTGAGAAACCTTTTTAAAAAAAATAATTTAAGCATTAATTATCTTCAGAATTTAAAGGTGTTCTTCTGGCAGTAGCTGCATAGGGTCTGGTGCTCAAAAGGGGCATGGTGTGGCAATGAGACATGAAAAGCTGCAAGTTTGTATTTCTTCCCCTCTTCCTCCTCTGTACCTCCCACTGAACATCCTTAACAGAAGAACAAAAACATTTCGGTTACCAGTCTTTCTGCATCTGAAGATAATTTGCTATTATGTTCATAAGCACATATATATATGCCAAAAAAAAAAAATAGCCATACTGCATCATTACCTTGCAATAGACCATCAAGAAAAAATGCAACCCTGATACACAGTTAGTATGCAGATGTTAAGTATTTGTTTGAAACCACTGCCTGTGTTCACCATGTCTCAGCATCAGTAGGCAATATCCATATCAAAATTTAGAGGATGATAACAAGTTAAAAATAATCAATAGTCATTTATCATTTAATTTACTACTTTCTCAAATACTGGAAGAGTGCTTGATATAATCAGCTGAAGACATATCAGGATAATTTAATACATTAATAGTTAGAGACTCCAATTGAAGCTCCAATTTCTTTCTGGGCTTGATTATAGATCTGTAAAATATTTCTTTCCAGCTACATTAATTGGTAATTTGGCAGAAAAAATTACAGCAAATTAACCTCTAATAATCATCTCTTACTAAATGTGTTTGTATCCTCTGATCTGAGAATAGAAAGAATATTTAAGTGCATTATTCCTAGTCCACAGAGGGTATTACTGAGGCTGTGCCCTTGGGACCACTGTCCAGACTCCAGCCTTGGGACCAAATGCTCTGTCCTGTGGTGCTAGCTCAGCTAGGTGACTTCTAAACTTCATCTGACTACACTGTTCCTTACACTTAGCTGTTTGGCTTCTTTTGGACTCATCCCTACCCTGCTGGAAAAAATGGCTGGTGAGTCAAATGATGAGGCTGCAGAATGAAACACACCCCTAGGAGTCAGTCACTAGCTGCAAGCATTTTTTGCTCAGTAGATGGATTTTGGTAGGTCTGAGTTTGAGAGAAGGTCTGTGGATCCAAGCATTGGCTTAAGTTCTGCTGGGCACTTATGTAGGAACACAGCTCTCACAGGCTAACCTAAAGAAAGTTAATTGCTATTATCCTTGTGTGGTAGGTGACCAGAGCAACAGTCTGGTCAAATCTGTGGGATTTGAATGGACTTTCAAAAAGAAGTTTAGAACTATAGGTCCTCACTTAAGATGTGTTCCTTCCCCTCTCTCAATCTAACACACACATAAAAGACAGAGACCACCCAAATCTGGAGGCTAGGCCCGCTTCAGTGGTTGGAAGTGATTAAGGAAGAAAAGATGACCTTCACCATTCCGTATCTTCCAGATGGTTACTGGAGAAGTTAAACTACCAAAGTTGCAACTTAATAGGTCACATGCTTCTTATTTTCATGTATTTACATGTCTGGGGCAATGCAGCAGGTGACAATCCAGACAAACAGGTGGAAGAACCAAATCACAGGTAAACAGCAAATATTAGGCAATGCTATTCTTGGCAAGTTTTTAGAAAAAATAACCAATTTCTAACTAAAATACTATAAAAAATTATCAGCATATAGCTATATATGAATGAGATATTTACACTGCACTGGGACATTACTGTCTAAGTATCAGAAGTGTGAAGTAAGAAAATTATTTTTATCTTGAACACTTTTAATGTTTTCATTTTCCTAGTCCATGTGTAATCTAAGTTAATTCAGTGTGCAACACATAATTCGTCACAGCTTTAAAGTATTTGTCTATATCTCTTTTCATAATTGAATGTAGACTTTTTCATCTATGCAGCAAATTCACAGGTTTTCTATTGTGGATTCTTACAGTATCAGATAGCGTATTATTTTCCCAGATCTGATGGTATTTACATTGGAGTTTGGTATCTAAAGTGAGTTTAACATTTAGAGTAATCATGAATGGTTATGCACAAACCTGAGAACAGCTGGGAAATACACTTCTTTGCAGCATACGACATACGACTACGCAACAAACTGGGCTGATAAACCCAGGACTCCAGGCTGTCCTTCTCGGCGGTGTTATACTGAATTTGAGTGACAATTTTACTGGATGACAACATTTGCTAGCTCTTTAATGTGCCAGGTTTTGTTAATTGTCTTTAATATGTTCATTATTGGCAGCTTTTTTTTTTTTCCATTGAATTCTGCAAATGCTGCAGCCAAATGACCTGTGACTGCCAGTGCTTGGTAAGTTTTGTTGGTTAGTTTTGATGAGGTTCAAACTTCCTTGCATGATCACTTTCCCTGACTGAATAAGCATACTTCACAGAACAAGCAATCTAGTGCAGATAGGGTTACTTAAAAAAGTTAAAAAAAACTAATAAAAATCTGATTTTTAAATCTATATATTTTTTTTTAGATTAAAAAAACCCCAACAAATTGCTACCAGTATTTGGCAATATTCCCTGCCTTCTGAAATAGCATGCTAGTACTGCTGGTAAGACCATCCATCAGGCACAAACATAACTAGTAAACATTAAAAATGTGAATGACTATTCCTGGAAAAACATTTGCACTATTTATATTACGTCTAATAATGAAAACTTATGACAGCAAAAACACTCTAATTCATACTGAAGTGATTCAAACTGAAGAAATATTTCTGTGGAAAAGATGAACAGAATAGCCAGAAAGAAATTTCTAACAGCTACAAAGACTGTAACAAAAGCAGACATTGTGGCAGTAGAAAACAAATTGCCAGCTATTGTAAATCCTATTATTTTCTCAATGTGTCTAAATAGCCTACTACCAGGACTCCCACTGACATTACTAGGGTGGAAATAGAATATTATTGTGAATGCATTTTCAAAATATTATAGAAGCCAATAGGGTCCACATAACTGTCTATAGAATATACAATATAAGCTATCAAGCTCTGCCTCTCCTTTGGTGTCAAAAAGCGTGTTTCTTACACAGAGTCAGTCTGATTTTTGGTAAGGCCTGTGTTTTACCTCAATAAATATAAGTAGATGTGACCAGGGCATTCCCAGGCTTAGAAGACATTTTTACAACCTGATTTCTGTTTGACTCATGCATTCTGCTACAGTTTTGATGTTTCAATTTCACCACAAGACTTTTCCTACATGAGGCATGTTGTGAGGAAATGTGATGTGTCATGGCTGAACATCATCTGTATTTCTTCATGTTCACCCATGAACGGCTGGAGATGATTCCAGGTCAGTTGTTTCAGATACGAAACAGGTGACACCGCTACGATGCTGAGTGAAGTTTTTCCAGAAGATCTGCACAAAAAAACCCTGTTTTGCCCAAATTTGTCATATCTTATAAAGATTCTTTCCTCCCCCCCCGCTAAATTATTGGCGTATGCATAGCTTTCAAAGTAGCGAGAGGGATTTTTAAAATACCATTTCTCTTTTCTGCTCTATAGTTACATTGGAAGAAGCTCAGTCATACTTCATAAGACAGTTCATTTTGTCGGTGACACATTGAGGAAAACATGTTCACACACATGCATCTGTGTACACACACACATTCTACACATCTATACTCCAGCCAGCTAGGCAAGCATCAAAACATTATGAAAAGTTCCTAAGCGATTTTCAAGCTTTAATGAACAGTTTAAAGGTTTAGAGTCTAAAGCAATCAGGAAAATAATGATTTTTGCAATGAAAGCTGAAGACTTAAAAGACTAGCAGGTACAGAGTAAGGCCTGGATTCACCAATACAATTGTAAATTGCATTCTTTCAGCTCAGTTGTTTTTGCTGTCATGTGACACTAGTTTAGATGTTATCATTCTCCATGAGCATTTCACAGTGTATTAACTGATACGACAAAAATAGTTTGTTTCAGAAGTGTAACTTCTAAAAAATTCAACCAGTAAAGTGCTGTTTAAAGTAAGATACATCTTACTTTATTTCTAATTCAGATTTCGTTATTTCTAATTCAGATTTTTTGCACTCTCTGACACTGGTTTCTTACATGATCCTCGAAGTTTAGATTTTTCAGCTTTTTAAGTTAACTTACCGATGGGAAAAACAGCCTCTTAAGTCATTACTTTGAATAGCCCAATAACTTGCTTGAGATATATGACTTTTAGCTTAATGGCTTTAGTATTTCAGATTTTTCCATCATTTCTAGTGTAGAAGTTTTACTGTCATTGTCAAGCAATTTTTAAAAATTACCTTTCTATAGTGGTGGCTGATTTTTATTTGGTCTATGTGCATAAAGTCTTGCATTTTCAATTCTTGCTTTGTAATTTTAACATGACTAATTTGTTTAAATTAAAGTTTAAAGTCTTCCATGAGTGTTTAATATAGGGAGCTAGGGATGTATGAAAATACCATGTATATTAAGACTTGTGAATGTTGAGGATTGGCAGAACTAGGTTTGAGATTATAATTTTTATCATGCATGCACATAGTACAAATATCCAGAATGAGCCTGAAATATAAATCTTTCATTATGATTGCAAGCCCATAGAAAGTTTCTCACACAAATGTACCTATATCTTTTATGGAAACTACTTTACCATAACAAATTTCATGCAGAATCATATGAAGATTTGAGGAAAAATCTTGCTACTATTGTAGTTAGAGTTTTGGTAAAGTCTGTAATATCTTCTAAATCACACTGTCTAGGTGTGCATCTATATGCTTCTGTATGGAGCACATGATTTTATTACAGCACTACCTTCCTTTGGTAAAATCTGGTCTCCTGTTTACAACGAAAACTTCATTGAACACACGTTGCGAATATCTCTCTTGTGGGAGAGATAAGTGATACACTTACGGTAAACTCAGCACAAATTTCTCATTGTGTAGGTCAGATTTCTCAGCATGCATATATTATTCGGAGCATTTAATACAGTCCCTACAGCACACATGAGCAAAGTGAAAGTATTGACGTGAATAGCAGCATGGATGCAATACCAGCTTCACAATAGACAGAGAATAGATTTTCGATATGCAAAGTGTAATACATTTTATCTTGCCTGATAAAAATTTCTCAGCCTGTTCAAGAAAGAACAAAAATTTAGTAGCCTAAGTTTCATGTTGCATGCAAAATGCATTTCAAACCACACATGATTAAACTTGTGCAGTAGATCTCGCACTTCTTTATGTTGCTGGAACATTATGAGCCAGATTACGTAGGTTCCACATCACATTACATGTTTTCACAAAATATGCATTATATCGCATCTTAAAAGCTTTCTTGCAGAGGGGTGTTAAATCTCATAATACAAACTTCAGAGGATTGGTATGAATTTCATTGAGCAAGACAAGCTGCATATTGTAATATAGATTGGACACTCTACAGCTGAATGAAACTTTAAATGTACGGATGGATTCAAAATAAATGACATGACAGTATGTCATACTAGTATTTCTATGAAATCAAACAAGTGCCAGCAATTTTCTCATATAACAACTGCAAAAGTTAATAGATTTTCCATTCTTGCACATCCCATACCTGCACCTGCACACACACGTGTGCTCGCCTGCAATTACTTCTTTTATTTAAAACAAAATAAAAAAAACCCCAAACCAACAGAGATAAAAAAAAAATAATCCCACAAATAAAGAGTCATTATTAGAAATGCAAACAGTTCAGATTACAAACAAATAATGTTTGTATTAGGAAGTAGAAAGCCACTACAGTATCTTAAATACAGCTAACATATCAAGCAAATTCCAGCACCTTGGAAATTCTGGTAACAAACAATGCAAATTCAACAATAACTGTGATGAATAATTCAAAGCTTACCCTCGGTGCAAGCTTTCCCGCACACTTTTCCAGCTTGACACAAATTCAGATTTTATAGTGTTTGTACAACACAAGTTCCACAGCACATAAAACTCATATTGAATAAATGAAAATAATCCCACATGGAGAATTTCTATGCAATGTGGCTGAATACACAAACCATGTTTTGCAGGGCTTGCACATGTAATAGCCCCAACAGTAGGCTTTGAACTTTGACTTTAGTTCTCTGTTGAGGTAATCTAGTAAATAACATTAAGAAGTACCTGCTAGAGATGGATGTCACCTGTTCAATACCAGTTGTTTCCCATGCAGGCTGTGAACTTTCCATGTATGTCTGCTCCTCCTACAGCTTCTACAGTCTTGGTAGAAGACAGATTTTGAAGAGGACATCGTGAAACACGCATTGTACAACATATTTGCAATTTATGTTGCACAAATTTCTTCATGACTTGATGCCAACTTGCCATCAGAACAAATCCACTAAACAAATAGAAAAAAAAAGAGAATTACATGTATTTATTACTGGCATCTGCTTGAAGTATGGGGGGACAAAGCTGTCTTATCAGTATATAATCTTGCCACTTGACTTGCTAGCTGTTGGTTCTCTGAATCCTAATAATTCTGAGGGAGCAATGAGACATACTAGAGTGCATTTCCTCCTGTCAGCCAGCCAAAGGATTAGAGCTAGAACTGCTATTCACTACCCAACCTTAGCATCAAAACAAGTATTTTTTTTTAAACTACAGTTTGAATTTGCTAATGACAAAGGGAACTCCCAGTGGGTGTGACAATCATGAGATAATCAGCTTTAGAGGATTAGAGGACCCCAGGGGTGTGATTAGCTCAGGTTGGCCAAGCCCTCTGTCATGAATTAATTCAGAAATGAATATTTGCATTCCAACGCTGCATCTCAGTGAAAACGATTTCCAGCCTAAGAAATATTTTTTCTTTTTTTCTTTCTTTTTTCTCTCTCTCTCTTTTTTGTTTTTTATTATGAAAAGCAATTCACATTGCACAAGACAATTGGCAGCTGTGGCTAATGAATTGTGAGATGATTAAGCAATAAGGATCTGAATTTCGTGTGATTTACTTCTGCCAATGATCTTTCAATGCAAAGAACATGTTCATTGTTATTTTTAGTCGGTCTTTTTCCTACACTTTCATTAAATGCTTGATGGAATATTTTCAATTCATTTGATTCCATGGTTGACAATCAGATAACTTTTCCTTCCGTAATTAGCAATTATCAACTGTACAAAAATACTGAATGCTGTTGGGTTTGCATAATAAACAAAAAGCAGAAGTGGTGGTAGCAAGTTTGCTGAACTGAAAATATATCTTTTGTGCACTTGACAGCTATTTGTGAATTTGAAATGGTGTTACATACTTACAAATGCACTGGTGAAATGGCCTATATGTCCCGCAGTTACATTAAATCCAAGTAGGCAAAATTGTCGCCTGACACAGATTTAGCCAATGCATTTGATAAAATAGGCCAGAGAAACATAATCTGACAATGCAGCAGTAATTTAAATCTGTTTTATCAAATAAAGGAAAATAATTATGTGCAATAAGAGAAGCAGATACAGATTTGTATTGCTAACTTTTTGCTCTAAGAGAGTTCATTATATCTATGGGGGATAATAGATGAATAGCAACCACGTGGGCTGCTTGCATGGCTTACGCATGCACTTTTCTCATCTTTCTATCCAATTGCCTGCTGATTCCACAATCTGTTCTTCAGTGTTGGCAATTTCTTGGAAAATTTTTTGTAATCTACTTGTTCTGATCATGTATCTCAATTTCCATGTCTATAAAATGAACATCATAGAATCATAGATAATAGTGATGAAATCTCTCTAAACAGTCCTTTGAAATTTAGTTACAAAAAGGCATTGAATACCATCAGTAAAGACAATTAATTTTGCTATTTTCTTGCCTGAACTTACTTTTCATTAAAAATGTTTGATCTTCTTTTTGGGGAAAATTAAGAATAATTCCATTCCAGTAGTACCTATGTTCCCACCAGAAATTGTTTTTTAACTGAACAAAGATATCCTATAGTTCTCATTTCTGACTTTCTGCTTTATCAGTCCATTCTTCTACCATATCCACCAAATCTTATTTACACTGTTTATAAAAGGTTGCCCTTTGCTGAATTTTGTTAGATTTTTCTGTTACATTCCCTGGGAGAAACTGATGATTATTTTTTTGTTTAATTGTCTGCATCGTCTGCCTAAGTACTTCAAAGCACCCAGCAAAATCTAAACTTGTATTTCTTCACCAGTAGCAGCAACAGTCACAGCTGTAGTCCTGATGACAGAAAAGTACTAGCACTGTGCAAAAGCCAATACTTAAGCCTCTTAGCCTGAGTATTAAATTGTCCTATGCTATATGGACCTGGAGAAAGGCATGGAAAAGAGATGGGAGTTGATGGGCTTTCACAGGCTTTGTTGAATTGTAACACGTTAATCCAAGACCTGAAGGTTAGCTGCTAGTGTGTTCTTAATATTTGCGTCTGCCTTGTTTCCTTAGAGCAGTTATATACTTAGTATCCTTTATTAACATTTTAAAAAGAAATTTTAAAAGATTGTCTATGGTTCTGTATCCCTGAGATTCTTCTCCCTTAAATCCCTTTGCAACCTGTTTTTCTGTCTTCCCTATTAATCTCCCCTTGAGTATGCTCCCAGCCACTGACAAATTTAGCTATGGGTTTTCTGGTTTGAGGACTGTGCCTTAAAAAACTGAAAGTCTAAGTGGAGTGGTGCAAATCTTATCTTATTGTTACATACTGCCATAAAGCACTAAATATAAAATAAAGTAGACTTCTTGTGAGCACTGGAGTCATTAATAGCCAAGCTGTGAAAAAATTTTAGGCATAATTCTCATTTGATTTTAGTGCGTGCATAGGTGCCTCCATAATTCTGACCCCAAAGGCAGCTGGAGGAACAGCTTTTAAATGTGGATGGGCTTATCTTACACAATGGAAGGCAGTCAGCAGTGAAGACAACTTCATTGATAACGTTGCAGTTCATCCATACTTGATATAGTACACTGCCAAAAAAAATAATGTTCTGTATTGAGCATAATATATACTAATAAACCCACATCCATTGTATAGGGACAGTACCTTCCTCAGGTGCACATTTCCAGTCTCAGTGGGAAATGGAGGACTAAATGGGCTCCTTCCCATACGACCACAGCCAAAATAGTCACTGTTTGGGGTGATATTTTCCCCTGCAGCCACAGCCAACAAAACCTGCAGAGCCGCTGGCTGTCAGAGGTCGAGGTGCTGCTGTGCACAACTGAGCAAGCAGCGCTGCCAACACCAGTGTGCTTTGCACGGCTGGCCCTCTGTTCCTTCAGAGCAGGCTGGGGCTGAGCCTGCTTGGATCCAGGTAACTGCTGGCTTCACGAAAAAAGGCTGTGGAGTAAGAAAGTGTAAGAACCACAGAATCACACAGAATCACAGAATGATATGGGGTTGGAAGGGACCTCTAGAGATCATCTAGTACAACCCCTCTACTAAAGCAGGTCCACCTAGAGCAGGCTGCACAGGAACGTGTCCAGGTGGGTTTTGAATGTCTCCAGAGATGGAAACTCCACCACCTCTCTGGGCAGCCTCTTCCAGTGTTCTGCCACCCTCAAAGTAAAGAAGTTCGTCCTCATGTTTAGATGGAACTTTCTGTGTTCAAGTTTGTGCCCATTACCTCTGTCCTGTCACTGGGCACCACTGAAAAAAGACTGGCCCCATCCTCTTGACACCCACCCTTTAAGTATTTATAAGCATTGATCAGATCCCCCCTCAGTCTTCTCTTCTCCAGACTAAAAAGATACAAGTCCCTCAGCCTTTCCTCGTAAGAAGTTGCCCTGTTTTCTGTATTGGCTATTTCTATGCAGATATCTTATGTCAGAAAAAAAGGAATAGGGAGACCAAAACGTAAAGATGCAGACAGATATGCCCAGTACAACATTCATCCTGACAGAAATGTGAGTTGAATGCACATGTGGGGACTTTTGAAATTCCACAAGGTGCCTGCCTTTTTACATCTTCAGGTGCTGTTGTGTCTCAAAACCATGACCCTTAAAGTTTCCATTTCAGATGTTAAACTACTTTGCAAGTTCCATTATTTCACAGTTCAAATTCTTAAGTACTGATTCCCTTCATGTGTAGTGAACAGATTCTATTTTTCTGCAATTCAGTTTCAATGATTCATACTATGCCATTGTAGGATGATAAGCAACTGTGCTACAATATATTTTTCAGATTTTCCTTAAAAGGGTAAAGAAATCTTAAAAATGTTTTAAGCTGAGTTTTATCCAAATAAAAAAGTGTTGGCCGTATCTAATCAAATAGCATGGATAATAGGTCACTGAACTGAATAGATTCTTCTCAGGCCGTTAATGCTATGATGAGCATGAATGAGAAATTTCTACTGCACATGTTACAGATAATGGATTTTCAGCAGTCACTCAGAGAAATATCCTTTCAGATGCGGTATTTTATTTACAACAACAAATAAGTTTTAATATTTTATTACAATACAATTTATGACATTTTTTTGTTATGTTTATTCTCTAAACAGCTTCCTAAGCTTAACTGGAAGGGTAAGTAGGTGGTAGTAATGCAACAAATATGATGGGGATGGATAACTGGGATTTGTAATGGTGTTTTAACCATACTGCTGTTCGACAGCAAGGACCATGGAAAGAGCCATATTCAGCACATATTCAGCACTCCCTAAATATAGGAGAAATCTGGCTTTTGTACTAAGTTGGGTCATAAAAATATCTATTCTGGAATTTGTATGTGGTGCTCTAAGTTTCTATCATTGAGCAGCACCTTTTTTACAGTCACAGCCAGAGGAGTCTGTGCCAGCTTGTTGCTTCAAGGCATTGGGGTGTCGTAGTAACGGTAGAGACCAGCAGCTAAAAGGGTGTGAGTCCTTGAAGTCCTCAGCTTATGTTCACTCCAAGAGTATGGTCCGCAGCTAGTTACTATGGTCAGCCATCATTTCTGCACTGGTTCTGTGACCACACTGACCCACATATTGGAAAAATTTGACTCCTGGGGTTTCATAGAGGAAGAGGGTACAGAGAAGGATTGAAAAGACAGGTATCCTGACCAATATTATAAAACAGGAATTAAAGCTTCTGGTCCCCTCTAGCATGATCCAAGGTGCACAGCATCTCAGGGGACATTTGCAGCTAGCTCACAGGAGATGGATCTTAACTCTTTAATACAGTTTCTGTGTCCAGGACTGAAATTTTCTTTGATAAGATGGGAGTTGACTGGGTTTGCTTCCTGCAAAAGTAACTGTCAGTATGAAATCCCTTTGTAAAGCTTCTGTTCTCAACAAGGGGCTATAGAACCATAAAGAAAATGTCCTCACTTAGCAATAGTACAAAGACCTAACTAATCCACACATTATTTTAGTTGTCTGTATTTTTTCCTATAAAATTGGTAGGAAGGTCTTCCAAAGACTCCTTTTTAACTGTAAAAAGTCGCTGACTTTGGACTTTGTACAATACACAAAATAGTAATTGAGTAAACATCATGGAGACTTAACAGTCAATCCGAGTTTTACAGAGTTCAAATGCAGATTAATTTGCACGTTTTGCTGCATTTCTGTCTCTTGGTAAAGGAACAGCCAAAGTCAGTGTTTCACATTAGCAGAAGACTTTTCTTCACTAAAATATAAGTACCAGATAGCCTGCTATTCTGTATGTAAACACAAAGCTGTAATTAATTCATAATAGATTTCAAACCTAGGATACAGGGTCAGTTTCCAGAAGGCACCCAGAGTATATGAATTTATGTGTCAGATTTGTAACAAAAATGTTCCTATGACACAGCGCTCTAGAGAAAAATGCATACTCGTTTTCACTCCTGTAAAATTTGAGCATGTCCAAACTGATGTTTAGCATGGAAACAACTCTGCAGTGTGCAGTAATGCTGTATGATTATGAAGCATTTTAGAAAGTAGTTGCAATAACTATTTTCCAGATATAAGTATCCAGTCCCTCTCACAGCAGCAAAAGTAATTATCCTTCTTTTAAGTAATAAGTGCTTGCTAACCAGTATTTCCTCCGTCCCCCAAAATAGAAGTTTTGGGTTAAGAACACAAAAAGAATGACTTTGCTTGGTATTCATTACATAATCTGTTCTACAAAAAGCTTTAGAGCAGTTTTTTTGTATTTCTGAAAAGGACATCCAAATGTTTGCTTCAGTGATAAACCAAAACACCTTTCATGAGAGGGACGTTGCTGAGCACACACATATCTTGCAAAATCTTACAAATAAACTTAAATATTTGCATTGTACAGTAATTTCAAAAGACCTCCTACCCCTTCCCTATGTAAGCCACCTTTTAAAAAATAGAAGTCTTTGGAGATGTATGACCTAAGATAAGATACGGCTATCAGCCAACACCCACTTCAGAAAAGCAGAACCACGTGACAGCAAGGTTAATAATGAGATTTGATCAAAAATTTTCCCCGGAATTAATTAACTGAATGGTAAAAGCTTATATTTCAAGGCTAGACTTTCTCAGATTGTTCTACATTTATTTTCTGTGTTTTAATTTTGTGATGACGGTTCTATGCCTGTCTGCTAGCAATGTCCAAATCTCTATTGATTGCTTTTAGAAGGAGCTTAGCTGTGGGGAAGGAGCAGAGGCACAGAACTTTCCGCTCTCTGCATTGCCTTGTTTGGACAGGGAGACTGTCAGCTGTGGATCTCATAGCTGCATTTTGGATATTCCAGAGTGGAAACTTTTAGGAAAACGCTTCCCAGAAAAAAAAAAAAAGAAGTAATTTCAATTGTCTTCTTACTCAGCATTAAGTTTTCTCCAAAATCACACAGCTTACTGATTATTTTTCTAATATTTGTAAAGAAAATGAAGGTACAGATACAAACTTTGTGGCCTATGCCTGTCTCTAAAGTACCTATTGAAGGAAGAATCCTTTGCAAATGAATTGGATGCTCAGGATTAAAAGTTTCAAGGGAAAAGATAAAAGACATGCAATTCATAGAAATATATCTGATAGGAAAGAAGAGGGCAATTTCTTGACAGCAATCACAGTGTGATGGGAGATAAATGATGCTAAGAATCTGAATTATAATTAAAAATTCTTATTACCGTGCATATATACAAAAACATATTTTTAAGCAAAAGTATTGTTTAAAGACAGGTGGTCATCTGGTTAGGGCTCAAAATAGAAACTCTGGTGAGTTTCTGATTTTGAACTATGTCTCTACTACTATTGGGTGATATAATAAATTAATACAATAACTTCACAACTTAATGATTATTATCTTATGGATTTATACTGTTTCCTTGAAAATAACCAGTGCTCTAAATTCTCTGAATGAAATTCAAACCTATTAATATTAATGAATCATACAAAAGATAGTTTTATATCTTGCAGTTATTCTTAAGTTGAAGTAAAAAAATATCTTCAGAACAAAATCTGTATCACTCTATATCAGGAAACAAAATCCAGGGAACTGAATGGAATATCTGCCATCCTGCTGAGGGAATCTGAGCACAATTTTGTGCATAACAGGTTTCTTTTGCATCAATTTATCTATCTTCATTTTAGTGACAATCTTACTATTGGAATGAAGCCTGACTTTAAATGGCTAGAGTTCATACTGGCCTTAATTTCACCAGTTAAAAGGAACATAAATGGAAAACTGCTTAAAATAAACTGGCCATCTTAACAAATATACAGAAAAAAACATATGAATTTGAATGTCACTGAGTGATTTTAGGTAACTCTGGCATCTCAAGTTTATTGCACATACAGCTTTGATTTTTAATGGTAAACTGCACTTGCTTTTCTTTTGCCCTCTGTTCATAAAAAATTTGGACTAAAAGCTTCTACTTCTAAAGGAAATGTGGACTCTGCTAGCACAAAATTCTGGCAACAGACCATGGGCAATATTGTGCACGCTGTGGTGTAATCAGAAGTTAGCTGCCAGGGCTGGCTATAGGTATCCTAGTAAATTGGACCAAGTGGAGCCCATAAGATGCCCAGCATTATAACATCGACATCTGTGTTCATTGGAGAGAGGGAAGTTAAAGTATGACATTGATTTCTGACTGCTGAGAGGGCAGGCCAGGAGCTTCCTGGGAAAGATCAAATACGGCTCCAATCTTGTACGTCTGGAAGGGTTTACTGCTGTCATCACCAAAGAAGGTTGTAATGTCCAGTGCCATACCACCATCCAGACATCTTCATCAGCTCTCCAGTTTGCCTAGTGTTAATATTTGCTCTGAAATATGAGATCACCATGGAAACTAGTTAGTGTCTATAGTATAGAGGTAACGTGGTTATTACAACTTTGTAGTCCATGCTGTTAGGTGTGAACAGGTTTCTGGACCTACAGAATACTTTGGTTTCTCTCATTTAGCACAGTTATGTTTGATCAGCAAAGAATGTTAGTTATTGAAGATGACTTTTCATGTGAGTGCTGTTTAATCAAATGTGAGATGTGTTATGTTGGATCTCAGATAAGAAAGTGAGGTATTAATCAAACTTGGAGCATTTTCAAGTTATATCCTAATCCTAACATGCTGAAGCAGGACAAAATGGTACAAACATGAATGAATGTAGAACAGAAATTAGGGGAAAACGTTCGTAACTCTCATAGTAGTGAGATTCTGGAAGAGCTTTCCACTAATAAAAGGGCTGTTGAAATACGGAACTGTTTTTGTAAGGCATTTATTTACGGTAGTGTTTCAGTGTTGGAAGACTGGCCTTGATTAACTAAGAGTTTCCTTCCTGTGTTTCTAACATGCAGGTGCATATGTAATTTCACTCATCTGAACTACAGCAATAAATCAGTGGGAATGTTCACAGTACTGTCGTTACCATGGTTAAATGTGGGGAGGATCAGGGCTTAGACTTTCCATAATTTAACAAAAGGATCTTATGAGTCCGAACTTGGTATTAGAAAAAATACAAACTGTTTGAAAAGTTTGCTGTGGTACATGTGGAGAAGGCTATGGTCCCACAACACAAATCAGAGATCATGAGGAATGCCCTTAGAGTGTTTTTGGACTTTTCTTACTTACTTCATCCCCCAAAAGAGTGAGGGAACTTGTGATCTACAAAGTTGGGTGCCCTTTGGTTTTTCTTGGATTCTGCATTTCACTTGCACATTTTCCATGTGACTACTTGTATCAAGGAACAGAGTGCATATTTAGTAAGTGTCTTCACTCAAACTCAGATTTCACAAAGATGATTTAAAAGTACATCTCCAACTATAATCATGCATTACTTCATACTAATACAGGTTTTAAGCCTGAGTAGATTTTATAGTATAAAAAAACACCTTCTTTATCTCTATATGAGTCAAGTGAATAATTCACCATGAATAATTTATAAGATGAATTGAGGTTCCTCTTTCAAGTACCACCTACGTGAAATAATTCCATTTATTTTACTTTTTTTCTTTCTTTCTTTCATTTTTTTTAAAATTCTGAGGTAATATGCGTATCTGAAAGCTGAGATTCCTTACCTGTTGGTACCTGGCCAAGCAAGATCCATGTTTCTGTATCTTGATGTACAGAATATAAATATGTTGTGGAAGCAAATGTTTTAATTACAGATTTTAAATCTGCTTTTGACAAACACTGTTTAATATGAAACATGGCTTCAGAAGTTATTACCAGGAGTAAGGTGAAGAGGATAAGATGATTACATAAATCAAATACAACAGGGTAATCAGAATCATCTCTCAGTTCATGTGCAGGTATTATTATGGTGAATCCTCTTTTGTACTAGATATACAGGAGTTATGTTTCTTTTAAAGGACCCAAGGTACCCCTGAGGACTAGAGCAGTAAGCGTAGGCAGAGAGCATGCTTTCTGGCTCTGTGGAAGACCTTTTAGGAAGGTCTCCAGCAGGAGCAGCATAATATGACAGAGAAAACGTGGCTGAGGCAATCACATTATTCCCTTGGTACATCAAAGACTGTCTCCGGTACACAGGTTAGAACAGTCTCAGTCCCTTCTTAACGTAAGTCAACAGCTAGGCCTATTCCAAGCTGTCCAAAAGAGAGGAAGTAGGAGCTGCCTCTCTCCTGTGTCTATCCTAAGCTCTCCACCATCTCAGAATGAATCAGGCCTATGATACCTACTTTATAGAGAGTTTCAGACTCTTAATCCTATTTAAATTTTAATGTGAAGGCTTGTTATAGTTTCTATAATTTGAGGCATTAAAAGCAGATGAAGCATCTTTACTCACAAAAGCTTCATTGCTCTAATTTATGATACCTGCATTTTAAGCCCTACCATAAAGGAGATTGTGTTCAGGGGATGATAGTTCACAGTAAGGAAATGTGATCCATCAGGAAACCTGTTTACATTAAAACATTTTGACAGTGCAGTAATTAAACCTGTTTCCCAGGTGCAGAGCAATATTTTAAATGCCCCTCTGGCTACAATACCATTCAGGTTTGTCTGTCTTTCTCCCTTATCGTCTGCTGCAAAAACAAGATAATGAGAAGGCGGCAAAATAAAAGGAGGGCTGGACTAGCAATTAATAATCTAAGTATGTAATCAGAATGTTAAAATCTCATTTAAACTGATTTCTGTGTTAGTTTGTATGACAGTGAAAAGTTATTTTGTGCATTTCCATGTGCCTGAGAAACAGTAAATGGGAAATCATGGCACCAGTGCTTGATGCCAAGGGTAAGATCTGTGCTCCTTGTCAGACTGCTAAAATTCTTTTAATAGCCCACACCCAGGCTAACTTGCTTCCTATCAGCCTCCTCCTTAAAAGCCCCAAACTGACAGGTGAATGGACATTTAACCATCCGCTTATTGGTATCTTTTGGGAGTAACCAGTCAGTCCTGCTCTCCTCTTCATCCGCCAGAACAGCTGGCCACAGTGCTGCATTTCAGAATCATGCATCTGAAATCTTTAGAGGAGATCTTTGGAAGCAGAGTCCCAGGCATGGGTCTGCTCTTGGTACAATAGCCAACATATAATTTTTTTCTCCTGAAGACTTGGCTCGGTACACCTAGCTGTTTAACTCTTTCCTGGTTTTGACCGGTCAAGGTCAATATATCAAAAGGGGACAGCTCAGCCTGGGAAATTTGATTACATTGGAGGGATGTGGTGACTTCCCTCCAGTGGGCTGAAGGCAGGAATAGCAATCTGTGCATGAGAGGTTTTGAGAGGGAGCAGGACAGTCACAGGAGGTCTGAAAGAGAAAGGTTTTAATACCACCCTATTTCACAGCCAAGTGTGTCTGCCTGCCCTTTCCAATGCATTATTTTCTACAGCAGATGAATGGAGAACTATCATAATTTGTAAATGTTTAAGAGCATATATATCGTGTGTAACTGAAGTATTTATCATTTAAGAACACCTTTAAAAATATCAGAAAGCCATAATTATCGAAACGCAAAATGTCATCATTGTTGTTCCTGCACTGCTTATATGCAAATACCCACCACTCCCCAGAGCTTGAATTCACAGGAAATTAAATGGAACAGCTCTTTTCCTCTTTCATGTATTTATTTCCATATTGTGAAATAAGGCATTGCACAAAACTGACATGTCACTTGTACAATCTATAGTCATTACAATAAAATCTTCATCACTGAATCAGAAACTCTGAGAACACTTGCATATTCAGTGCTAATTCAAATCATTTCTACAGCTGCTCACCAGATCTGCACTGTGGTCAGGAAGCGACAAAGTATAGGTCAATACCTGGTGTAAATGAGACCCACTTCAGAATAAAAGGGATTTTTGAGTGTTTATTACTTTCCATAAATATACAAATATATACAAATATTTATTAGAAGCAAAGCCACTGTTCACCATCCATTTTATTAATAATGGAAGTGATCTGATTTAGCACAGCTGTAAGGATCATGATTTTCATACATATGGTCCAGAAGCTATTTGTGTGAAAAACACAACAAAGCAGATCACCCAAGACATAAAAGAGAAAAGAAAATTTTCTCATAAAAGAGAAAATATGATCATTATTCATATAATTATTGTCAGAGGGCGTAAGTGGGCATAGTGAGTAAACTGTTAATACTCTACATGTCCTAATGCCTCTACACGCTGCTCAGCTGAAGCACAGCACACTCGTTTCTATCTGGGTTTCTAGGGTAAGAGGCTGTCTGGATCACCAGAGGACTGGCAAGGACTGTCTCCTAAGCAGCGTAAGAAATATCTGTTAGGAGCTGTAAAAACCTGTACTACAGGAAAGAGACTAGTTTGCAACAATGACTAGTGTTAGTCTTACAAAACCACAGCTCAGCGCCGTGCTGTGCGCTGGTGCTGTATCTGTTTAGTGTTTATATACCAACAGTCAAAGTACTTCTGTAACCACAAGACTGGGTGATGTCCTGTCTTGTTCACTGGGGAATTAATTGTACTTGTTTTAGACTTAGCTGTTAAGGAGATTAGAAAGGTGAAGCATAGCAGGGTAGCTGTGGTTGCATGGCAACTGGAAAGAACAGTAACATCTGGTATTCTTAATTTTTTTAGAACCTATAGATCTTTGAGCCATCATATGAGTATTTTTATTTCTACACCATTTTTCCTATTTGTTAGCCAACAGGTAATATCCTTGATGTTACCAGTTAACCCGAGGGCAAAATTAGATAACATTGGATGCTGTGATGTTAAAGTCAGCTTCCTAATTCCCAGGCATGGCTAGTCCTAGAGGATACTCTCAAGAAGCAACAAAGAGGAAAAGGTCTATCCTCATATGGAAGACCATCTTTGAGGTTATTCAGTCAATGCTGTTAGCTACTTGAGTGTATGGTGTCTCTCCTGTCTGCTTAAACAATAGATCTATTTGAAATTTTGTTTACTTTCCTCCCGCAGGGCCATTTCTTTCCTGTTAGTATGGCAGGAAGACCAGGCCATCTGTCACAAAAACAGCATCTATAAGAAAAACTGCATTAACTGCACTTTAACTCATCTTCCTTGATAATTTCCCCACTTGCGGCTTCAACTTCATGTTTTATTTCTGACAAACAAGAGAGCCTTATTAAAGCAGTGGTTTGCTTCATTCATTTTTGAAATAAAAATTCAGTAAATGATGGGGGGTGTCAAGTATAGACCAGACTGGTTTTGTTCAGCTGCCTTTAAGCACTTGACATAACTCACCCACCCTGTGGTTTTCGTCAGTGGTTATTTTAAAATAAAATAAAAGGAACAACAGAGGGGTGTCCGCAGAGCTTCCCACTGGGGAGCAGCAGACTTCAGGTGGACTCAGCAAGCACCTCAGCACTCGGCTGATACAGGGCCTTGGAAAGCATCCCTGGTCTTGCCACCCCAGAGACAAGCTCTATTTTAAGCTCTCCTTGTGTCTGTGTAGACACTCGAACCAACCCCTTTCCTAGGGCAAAGCTGCTGATTTCACCCAGCCCGAATGGCAGCGGGGCTTTGGAGAGCAGAGCTGCAGGGAAGGCTGGGGTGCTCCCCACACCGCCCAGCACCACTCTTCTCTGGACCCACTGATCTGCCCAATGCTGGACAGAAAATGAATATAAAGGAATCCCCTATGCTAAAGCCCCTTTTTCAGCCTGAACACTTTGCTGGTAAGATCAAGCAGGAACCTGGAGTTTATGAACATTGACAAGGAACTGTTTTCCTCAGTCAATGAACTTCAGCCTTGTGTGGGCGTTTGCTTGGCTGATACAATTCTCATTGTCTCCCAAAAAGCTGATGAGAGCATTTTGAAATAGCTACCAATTCTATAAACATGGAAAATTAGTTTCTTATATTTTAAAATATTGACTAGACTAGCAGATTGTATAACCAATGCATAAAAATTTTCTATTGCATATTCTGCCTTTAAGACTTCATTTTATAAAAGCACCTTTATAAATCCTCTTTTGCTACTTCCTATTCATCCTTTTGTTCAGATCTTTTTGTGAGTTAACCCAGATTAGGATTCATCATATCTAAAAAAAATGAGATGCTAAAGGTATTCTTTCTTCAGTGTGCATCGCCAGCCTTTCTTGACAGGCTGTCAAGAAATATGTCTCTAAAAAGCCAGGTTAGATCCTCAGAGACAACCAGTGATGCAGTTCTTAGTGATGTGCTAAAACCCAGTCAGAGTGCACCTTATTGTTGCTGTGTGCAGTGATGTGACATCTGAGTTATTTGTTTGCTCTGCCATAAGATAGCATTAGTGGATATAATGTGAACAGATCACTCATTTGTGGAAATATTTATGGTGCTGCTTTCGAGGGATCATTCAATTCGAAAGCAGATAGCAAAGCATGGATATAGTTGGACTACTTTAAAAGCTATCTTAGGTAAAATGTTTTCATACAGAGCAGCTAAAGCATGTAACAATCTGATATTTTGCAACATTTATTACTTAATGTTTACATATATTTACAATAAACCTTCATAAATGCTACTCAAGCAAGAATTTTCTAGTTCCAGTTTTTATTATAGTATATCCCATGAGTTCTTTATCGCTTAGCCCCTGACCCTGCAAATACCTATGCATGAGTTCAACACTGAGCCGAGGGGGCCTACGGCATTGAGTGAGAGGGAGTGCTTGTAGCACGGCAAACTCCAGGAACACATGGCGAGTGGCGAGACTTTCAATTGCTTAGGGATTTGGGGCCTCCAGCTTATGACAGTTAAAAGAAGTCTAGCTTTAGAAGTAATGAGCTTGTCTGCTTAGAACTGCAGGATCCTTCTAAGGTGTTACATTGGGCATCCAGAAAGCAAATATTTTCTAATTATTATATCCAAAGGCTTTAATTTTCTGCCAATATGAATTCTGCTAAATATGAGGTAGCTGTTTAGATCATTTCATGTCCCCTTTTCAAATTGCCCAAAACCCAGGTTTCCATGGTTCAGTGTGTAGAAAAGGTGGTGAGTAGAAGCCTGTTAATTGTGTTGATTTGGAGGACTGGTCTTTTTCATGGAATGGGTGGTTTAACACATGCTCAGATCCCACAAAACTTCTCAGCTTCCTGGCTGTGTTTGATATCCCTCGCTGGGCACCCCCTGGCCTGCCTCTTACTCACTGCCTTCTGTCCTTCAGGGAACATCCATGTGCCCCTTTCACACAGTGGATTTAAAGACCTGTATACTTTCTGTCAGCGGTATCCCACATGTCCCGACATCCAAATCTGCACACTGAAGCTTGATACAAAAGGAAAAATATTATCAGAATAGGTTTTAAAACTCTTCCCTTAGTGAAACTTATGGCACAGGGTTTTGACCTGTCTAGTTTAACTAGTGTTTACTTACAATTCCCTTATTCTCAGTTATCTGATATGTAAGATAAATCCCCATTACATTGATGTACTTCAGGTGTGGGCTATGTGCCTTTCTTTGGCAGGGCTTGGCCCTGGTTTCACAGCTGGAGCTGCTTGGGGTGTCATTTTCTCTCAGCTGTTTGCAATGAGTGCTGTGCTGGAGGCTGCTTGATTTGGGAGGGGCGTAGCTAAGGTAGGGCTTTTCCTTGCGCCTGGGGCTGCTGGCTTGGCTGCTGCAGAGGAGCTGGTGGGAGTATGTGGAGCCTTATCGGCTTTATGTAGGCCCGTTTCTGCAGGACTGGGAGGTAAGTTATTGAGGTTTTATATTGCTGAGGCTGCTGGGCTCTGGAGGATGAGTGACTTCCAAGAGAGGATGTAGAGACTGAAGTGCATTAAGATACCACAACTGTTTCCTAAGCAAATATTTTCTGAAGTGCTTGGTTTTAAATTTGCTGGTTTGGTTTCTTACAGCTTTACATATATGGAAGCATTGAGATGAGTGTGGGTCAGGTTTTTTGGTTGTGGTGTTATTTCTGAAAGACTACTGCTGGTACCAGAGATTAACTAATTTGAAGTTTGCTGAGTTGAATGCACTGATTCCTACACTGCTGGTATATCTTTAGATGTCAGCAAGAGGTTTTTTCATTTTTACTGTTTGTGTGGGGTCTAGTCTTGCTGCTAGTTCTCATGGTGATAAAGATGATTAAGTATCCTGCTGTTTCTCTCTATCTTATCCACCACATCCTAAGTGCAGCTATTTCATGTTAAAATTGAAATGAACTCTATGACTGAATGTGACCTCCATGCCCACTGTGGGCTGCCTTCATTCTCTGACAGTGCCCTTGGAAGGGGCCATCCTGCAGACCTCCATCTAACTTGCTGTTTTATTTTCCAGCTCCGTTTCCCTACAGCCTCACAACGCTGTTCTCTTCGCTCTTTCTAGTCGGACAAATCAGGCTGTGTCTCAGCCAACAGTAAAGGCACTTGGTGGCATAGCAGGAACAGTAAATGCTCAGCAGTTCAAAAGGCTGATGCAAGAGCATGTACTTATATGCATATGTATGTAGTGTTTATTAAAATGTACTTGAATAAGTATTAATAATGGATACAATGCTAATGTTTGCTATGGGTTTCCAAGCCATTCAGGAAAGTGGAGTATAAGCTACTGTAACTTGAAATAGTTTCCTGGTAAGAAGTAACTAGATTACAAGTACAGCAGTGTGCTCACTTTCCAGGAAAGTGATTAGTTAAATCTGATTAATGGCATAACTGTCTGAAGAAGATAATACATATCTGAAAAATGCTTTCAATAGGTAAACAATTGTGTGCAACCATATTAACAGTACGACAAAAACTGAAGCTGTTGTTTCTACCTTAAATACAATTGCTCTATTATCTCTGCTTATGGACAAAGATCGGGGTAGAACAGACCTGGGATTTTGTGTCTATTCATTTTGACTCACTGCTACCAATTTTTGTAGAAAAAAAGTTGGAAACTTAAATTCAGATGTTCTTTGGTTGAAGACTAGTGCCAGTGGTTAAGATGGTGTACAGAGTTTGTGCGTATTATTTGGGTTAAATTACTTCAGCCTGGTTTTCGCCAAGTTGGCATCATGCTGGTTTTTGCTATGAAAGCCTATGAAGTATTACAGCAGAATTTTTTCAAATTCCTCATCTTGCCTGGCAAAAGGAATAATAAGGGATAGAAACAAAACAAACAAGTGAGACTCAGCAAAACTTACTGACTCTGCATAATGTTCAGGCATGCAGTCTGTGGTTGACTTTAAATGAAACAAGAACACAGGGGACTATATTTAATTTAAACACCACTCATCCTAAAATAACTTAACCTGCAGAATGATTGCTGTGCAAACACTGTAATAATATAGCAGAGCTGTCACTTCAGTCAGTATTTAATAGTCTCTGGCCAATTTCATTATTAACACTTGAAGTACTTCATGTAAAGTGATGAAAATACAGATACATAACCCTTACTGTACTCTCTGAGATCCCACAGAAGATGCTTGTAGCTCATGCCTGCCACTTGTCAAGGGGGACAGCAAATGGTTGTGTACTGGGCTGTTAGCAGCAGATTCCTAAACTCCTGTCATTTCAAGATCGCTGACAAAGTAGATGAAATGGGCTCCTCACAGCTTTTGCTTCCACGTGGTCTGTGTGCAAGCCCTGTAAGTAAGGGGAAATGTTTCCTCTTCCTACCCTAAAGAGTTGGGAATTTTATTTTTTTTTAATTAAATTTATATGAAGATCAGGCTGGTAGAGTGCACTGGCTGGAAGATACATTACAGGAGCAGCCCAAGAGTGAATACCAAAAAAAGACTGCAGCTACAGAAAAAGTATCTGTAGTGGTGGTCTTAAACTTTTGGTTTTATTACCCGGTATTCCAAAAGTTCCGTACTCTATTACAGGTCCTAGTGATTGGGTAAAGAAGTGGAATAGCCAAAATTTTTATATTTACTTGTATGTGTGTGTGTGTATGAGAAGACCACCAAATTCAAGTGAGTTCCTCTGGCTTTTTTAAGGCTCTACAAATCCACTTGCCATACTTGCTAATACTGTGAGAAGACAATGCTTGGGCTTCTGCTTGTGTTACCATTGGGCTTGGGTTGGTTGATGGCTTATGTGGCTGTGCCTGGGTTGATGTTAGTTAGTAACAGCTGGTGTGGGGCTTAGCAAGGGTTTGATCACTTGTCTGAAGGAGCTCAAATGGACTCTATAGAGAGCCTGGATATTTCTGTGGTTCCTGGCATAAATTCAAGCAGCAAGTTTCCACCTTTCCATGCTGAACTCCAGCAGCTGGGAGGTTGTGTATTTCCATTAATGACAGATGAAGTAGCTGTAATTTGAATTTGGAGGTCTAACTTTAGGTGCACCTGTGGTGGCACCTGACCTGGAATAAGCATGGAGCTGCTGGCCTCCCAGGGGAGGGCAGTAGGTGGAAGAGATGAGGCCAATGATGCAGGGGTCTCCATGGTTAACAATGTAGAAAGCCCCTTGGGAAAAGCATTCCTTTCTTTGCTCTTGAAACTTCTGTAAGTATCTGGGAATGCTTTAACGCATTTGACTGGTATTGAGTGGTCACTTGAGTTACTTTGTTCTGGTCTGTCTTGAAATGGAGAAAACCTTGATTGAAAGGATAGGGAATTGCTCATAATTGAGTTTTAATTCTGAATTTCCAGCTGAGGTATGTCTACCGGGTGCATTGATTGCTCTTTCTGGACAAGTGTATTTCAGGTGAAAAAAGCTAACAAGAGGGCTGCTAGATTCTTTTTTTCTCTATAAACAAAACTTGTAACATGTTCACACTGTGCTCCTCTTCCATGTTGTTTGAATGTGACACAAACTGTGGGCCTTAAGTGCTGAATCTGTATAATGCGTTGATGCTGAATTTCTGCAGTCTAGTTGTTGGCTTGTTGTGGCTTTCAGCTGACACTTTGAGAGCACTTAGGCATAAGCTGTACTTGATTTAATGAAAAATTAATTCTTAAACTTTTTCAGGCTTCATGTGATGATGTTTGGGATGTAAAAAAATATTCCAAATGATCTTAAAGCTTAGATTAAAATAGACAATACTTCCTAAATTTGCCAGTACCTCCAGAATGAGGAGTGACAGACATGCATGGACCTGCTAGGAGAACCAGTTAACTCCATGACAAATTGAGCTAACCTGATCTTAAAATCCCCCCCCATGCAGTAGTACTAGGAGCAGGATGTGCAGCTTTGTTATGGGGACAGATTGGACAAACTCAGTGCTATTTCCGTATGCTTTTCAATGCCTCTGTATAACCTGCCTCCCTTCTGCTGTACTTATGCTGCCTGGTTGGCTGTGTGCAGCTGCTATCACTTGTTTCTTGAGATTTTTCCTCTCTACATGTGCATATACCCTCTAAATGTACTGTAGGAGTAAGTATGCTACAGTCTTGCAAGTTGGCACAGCATTTAGATTTATTCCGGAGTCGAGGAACAAGGGATTGATGTAGTGGAGAGGGTCATCTTTGGAAGAGCAACCATGTAAATTTGTTGCCTATTCATAAAAGCAGTGGGACAGTGAGAGCCCAACTCTTTCCATGCCCGCTAACATGCTGTTCTCCTGAGGTTCTGGGCTGTCTGGCTCCTGTCATAAACTAAAGCTTGTGCAGGGTTGCTTGTACTAATAAAGGCTTATGGGTTCAGCCCTTAGTGCACTAACATGAAGGTATGTGTAGCCTGGCTCTTGTGACTGATGTGGCTAGAGCAGAAGGAAACTTTTAGTGCTCAAAAGCAGAGGAGGCAGGCTGGGCACTGCCTGTAGCGGGAAGGCAGGTGAGGGGTCTGCCTGAGGACCTGAGAGCTGGTGCAGGAGGAGGCTGATGCCTGCTCTGATGTGCTGGGGTTGAGGCTGATGGCGGGGAGAGGGCAACAGGAGGCCACTGTTTAATCTCATGCAGCTCTTAGGGATGCATCAACTAAATTGGGCTTGTTCATTTAGTAAACTATTAAAGAAGTTGTCTCCAGGGTATTTATCTCGGGCAGCTCTAGTGAAGTAATCCCTTAATTCCTCAGAGTAAATGCTGATGAGGATTTACTGCAGGATAGGTGGTGTGGAGGTCACTGTGAGAGTGCTTACAAGAGTGTATTTGGGAGCAGTGTGGCTGCTGTCCCCTGGGCCTAGGTGGTGGGAGATGCAGGGTCCCTGACTGACCCATGGCAGGGCTGTCCTCCGTGTGGGCACTGGTGACTTTGGGTAGGTGCTGTGCTTGAGGAACATTTGTGTTTCTGAGCACAGAGGAAGAGGCTGGTTCTGCTAAAGCTTTGGCTGAACCCACTCCTCCAAATGTTCTGCTTGTCCTTCTTTCTCTTGTGCATGCTGCTCTGCCTTCTCTTCTTGTCCTTGAATCTTCCTTTTTCTGGTCCTCCCAAAAAGTGAGAGAAGCCCTAGCTCCAGGTGAAACCATATCCTGTCGCGTGTACTTAAACTTCAGTGCCATTTCCTCTGTATGCATCATCTTCCCCACAAAAACATAATGATTTTTCACTATTTAGACTGAAAAATTTCTTCACCCTGTACGAAGAGTGTCTTGCTTCTTTGGAGGCAAGGGGACAGTTAGTGCTCTTCCATTTACTCAAAATGGATGTACAGGGCTTCAGGTAGCTAGGTTTACAAGTTAAGAATTATTTATCCTCATTGTGGTACTGTGGGAGCAAGTAGAAACCCAAAAGGAGTTGCAGCGCATGGTGGGCAAAGGAACTAGGACTTCGGTATTTCGTCTAACTCCACTTCCAAGGGAGCTGGTTTCCTGGGAACACCAGGGCAGAGGTGTTTAAGCTGTATGACAGTGAAACTCTGCACAAGTCTTATGCCAGTATCTCAGATGGTAAGCTGAATGGTTGCAGATTGGCATATGGTATTGAGAATGATGAGCTGTGTTATGAAAAGGAAATGGTAGCCTGCAGTGGCAGAAGATGTAGGTGGAGTAAGCAGCTTACTTGCTCTGGAAACTCCTTTGCTCAGGAAAAATTTCTTAGTGGCCAGAGCACAGCTGTGGTCTGTGCAGATGCTCCTGCTCTGTGCCTGGCACTGTGCCGTTCTCTGACAGTCTTCTGTAAGATGTCCCTGCTAATGGCTGCAGCACCTTTATGCAAAAATCTGGTATTAGAAGTTTGTTTATAGATAATAATAACAAAATCAAAACCTGAAAGTGTTGGAAGAACAGAGTTACATAGAAACTCAAGACTTGTAGCAACTTCTCTGCTGCAGAGGCAAAACAAACAACTACTGTGATGGATTCCAAGTTATAAAATAAAAATTTAAACTATCTTTTTCTAATAAACTGGATACTTTTGGCTTCTTCCACTTCTCAGTACCTTGGCCCAGACCTGGAGCTGGTTAACATGTATAACTTCTTATATTAGAAGTTCCAACATCTTGTTATGTTTTCTTTCCATATTCAAACAAAAAAACTGTATTAGACTGTTTCCTGCAATTAAGTATTTTAGAAGGCATTTGAAACTTCAAATTGACTAATAGACCACTGGAATTTTAAAATGTACTGTTGTTACATATAGCTATTATGTAGTTTTTGCGTTATTTATGGTTAGGTACTGAGTAGCTATAGACCCTGACAGACCCCGTAGTCAAAAGGGGCTGTTTAAATTTAATACTAGAAGCTCAAAGGTATTGAAAGCAGCTGCTCTTCTGTTTATAAAATAGGGCTTAATACTTTGATCTGGAAAATAATGATGTGTCTCATTACAGGGGAAAAAGGAAATATTTTGATCTAGAAAAGGTAAGAAGTTTCAGGGTGTACTAAGTAGCAGCAGCCACGCTTAAGGCTTTTAAAAATAGCATATTTCAGGTCTGCCTTAATCTGACATGTCATTATGATTATAAAGCTTGTGACCTGACTAGGTACAATGATGTGTTGTATTAAATGTTATTACTGACCTGTGTCATGAAATTATGAATAATAAGTGTAAAATCAGATTTTATTTTAAAGTCTTTTGCAATGTGAAATAGGACTTAAAAATATCATCCTGTTTCTGGAGATCGTACTGAAAGAATAGTTCAAATTCATACAGTTTGAGTGACACAGGACGCTGAATATGTGCTCCTCCAGAGTGTTTCTATACCTTCTTTCCCATGGCTTAGCCTTGCCCCACTATGCAGGTCTACTTATTTATTCAGGATGTGTACTAATTTCCATTATATATGTTGTTCTATATAACCAGGTAAGACTTGTATGAGAAAAAGATTTTTTTTTCTGATAATTTGTTTGTCCTCACTCAAAGTGGACAAATTAGTATACCATAAGTTTATGGTGTATTTTCTAAATGCTGTGTTTGGGCCTTTTTATATTTTCCTCTAAAATGTTGCAGGTGTCTTTGATACCTTCATTAGCCATTTAATAGACTACAGGCATTTTACTCATTAGTCTGTTATCTGGCTGCTTATCAGCCTTGCTCTCAAGTTCTGAACATGTTGTCCTGTGATAGTAATTGGACTTTGTTCTTATCAGGTTGTGTAGCATTGTGTTAGAGTAGTTATTTTTCTGAGGACAAATAACAGAGGAGCATGAATAACACTTTCCCATGTTACAAAGAAGTTGTGAGGATCACTGTGCATAAAATACATTTGTACTTTTAACTGACAAAGCTATAACAGCGAACCACATTGAGAAACTTGATGGGTTTACTACTGCTAAAATAGTACGGAAAAACACAGACCCTCTGTAGTGGTAAAAGAAGCTTAAAATGGGAAGGTGTTCAGTGTGGATACTACTGCCTTTATGTCTAACAATAGAATTTCCTGCCTTGTTGAGGAGATGTGTGGATGATTTGCTACTGTCTAACTATCAGGAGAAAAAGGGAATTGCAGATCAATTTGTGAGCCTGCAGTGAAGAGTGACACAGTCAAGTGCAAGGTAAAAGTAGCAATTGAAATAGGTCAGTGCTGTCAGAATTTGTCTGAGGACTCAGGGGTGGAAAAGTCAGGCCAAATAAAAAGCAAAAGCTCTGTACTGGTTCTTCCATATCTTAAATGCCTTTAAGTCCGAATTGGATTTTCAGTTTCAGTCCCCACAGCAGTTCCTGGTGCCGTGTGGCAGAATGACAAATCTGTAGCTTGGCTGCCTTGTATGTCATATTGCAGAAAGGTCAGTCCAGAGGGAAGGAGGAGTGCCACTTGAGCATCTGTGTTATTTACAAGGTTGCCTACTGGTGGAAGCAGGAAAAAGCCATAGAAACAAAGTGGGATGTGGGAAGATGGAAGCCAAGAAAGGAAACCACAAAAAATGGCAATAGAAAGGCTGTTTCTTATCTCTGTCTAGAAATATTATTAGTAGTGTTTAACTGCATGCCACTGTGAGTAGGGTATCACATTAAAGAAGAAGGGTAAAATTATTACAGGAGTTCTTGCTAACCAAATATGACACAGAGCAATAAAAAAAACTGGTATTAGCCCCAAGGTTGCATGAAAGGTCCCAGGTATCTTGTTTTTCTTGCTGGAGGTTCTTCTTGTGGGGAGAAATAAGAGCTTCCCCATGGAAGCTGAAAAGGTGGTCATGGGAAGCTGCCATCCCAAAATCTGATACACCAGGAAATCACCTACCCTGCTTTTTAAAAATGTAGTCAAAAGCAATTGCATGCGACAATAAAAATACCCCAAAATAGTTAAAAATAACTTTAATGGTTTCAGTAATTCTGTATTCATTTAGGCACATCACATATGGTTAGGTCCAAAATAAATGCCCAATCAACTGTATTGAAGATCTCACTTATTATAATGTGGTTGAATAAACAGAATGGTGCTAACCCAGAATATCTGACAAATAACTGTGCTAAACTCTGGCTCGCATATGGGATTAGGCATAATGACCCTCCATACTGATGCTTCTGGGTACAGCAACAAAAGCATTAATGTACATCTGTAGTCTGGCTGAGAGTGAGAACTAATCTGTGCAGAGAGACTTTGCATCCTCTGTGTGTGGATGAAAACATGTGTGCTCTGACCCTGACTCTAGGCTGTGTCCTTTACCAGCTTCCCATTTGTACACTTTTTTCCTTTTTGGGGAATAAAAAAAAAAAATACATTGATCAGTGTTGCTCTGAGACTAACTTTTATGAGGTTAACGGTGCATGACACTTGATAAGCAGAAAGCAATGTAGTCAAGTCCTATGTTCCATTTAGATGGAATAAATACAATTTGGCTCTCATCCGACTGAAATACAGTTTACAACAAATCTGATTCAACATTATCTGAAACAAAAATTAGCCATACTTATGTAAGGATTTTTATTTAATAAGGGCTTGGTTAAGCCAAAACTGAAGGGCTTTCTCTATTTGAATACTGGGTTCAATTCAGTTGTTACAGGATTTAATATTTTTCTTTAATTTTTATTTTTGAATGACTAATCAGTTGCAAAATTGCAACCCTCCATTGAAAGGGGTTTTTCATGTTATTACTCTGTATGACTGTTTCTCTTTTACAATGACTTTTATGATGGCCTCTGAATATTATATTAACTTTCTGTCTGTATAGTAGAATTAAATCTGATCCTTTCTGGCAGAAAAAATTACTTGTGAAAATGCTGAAATAAGACCTTACAAACACAGTTTACTGCAGAATTTTGAAATGGATGTACTAAGTGCATTTAAATTTTGGTAGTTGACCTAACTTTCAAGTTCAAATGCTGAGGATAAACTAAGAAAAAAAAAAAGGTAATATTACCTTATTCTGAAGCTGGGTGTTTTGAAAAGTTTTAAAGCAGTTAGCTGAAGAAACAGAAAATAAAGGCACTGTTTACTCAGAATTGGGTGAGCTTGCTTTATATAAAATTAAACTGAAAATCATCACAAAGTATCTTAAAATACTTCAAGAAATATTCAAAAGCAATGCAAAGAATTTATCCTTTCTTTATGCTTTGCAAAGATATTGCTACCATCTTCTGAATTACAGTGTGAAACATTCTTATGTTCGGTCTCTACGTCTTTGAGTAGAGATGTATTAAAGCTCTTGCTCTGGGGCAGGCACCACAGATCCTCAATTTGACTTTATGTTGGATCCCTGTAGCAGCTGGCATTCTTTCAGTGCATTCTGCAATACGTGAACTGAACTGCACGATTCTCCACCTATTTTAAACAAAATCTAAGTACTCTTCAGTGTGGGTTGAATTCAGTTCTCCAATACATTGTTTGTAGGTTTTACAGATGACTCTTTGCTTTCTGGTCACTAGTGTCCTATTTGTGGACCACAAAATACTTTTCAACTCATGTAATGATGTGTTTACCAAATAAAGTGCAAAGTCAGAGCTCTCCTTTGAAAAGATAGTAGGCATTATTTCTTTCAGTCTTGCAGTACATTGGTATTGTTTCTGCATTATTAAATTTAGAAACTTGGATTTTTTTTTTTTTGAGACCAAAACACTACTTTGATCGCTATGTTCAGTGCAAGACTGACAAATTCCAAATAGGATTGGGAGTGTTAAGTAGCTCTGGGGACAAAAAGGAAACCATGGGGTGGACCTCTTTAATACAAAGCTCAGTCTGAAATTACTTGAAAATAAGAAAGCTGTACAATCTACTTCTGCTAACATTCTGGGGTTATGTCTCAATGGGTATGTGTGCAAAACATAATCACTTTATTTATCTCTTTCTTTTCCCATGTTTAAAGGAATACTCTCAAATATTATAGGTGTTTGCACAATATACTTACCAAAAGTAACAATGCTGATTCTCATAATCCTAATTGGTTTCAAATTGTGCTCATTCAATATAGTACACATTATTGCTGTTAGTTTATTCTGAGGCTGTGTTCATTTCTGCACAAGCTTCACCAAGTACTTGTTTTACGCTTTCAGACTACATGACTGAGAAGAAGTGTCTCTTTGGCTGCCTTACACCTTTTTGCTAAATGTTATGGATTACTCAGATCTCCCAGGCACAGAAACCCCTTTGCATGGACAAGAGATCCATTAGAAGTAGTAGAGCATATAAAGTCAGTTATTAAATATACAGTCTTGATAACCTGGCTACTGTTTTGTATTACATTTCCTTGTAATCTGCAAAATTCCAAGGAGAAGCACTTAGCTGTGTTATGACTTAGTGTGAAGTATGAAACGAAGCACAGTATTTATTCTTTGCTTTCTGTGTATTTCCACACCTGTTTTTCACAACTCCAGATTGACGTGTTTTAATTACAGTTTAAAAGCATCTCTTTACTAAAAGCTACTAAAGCTGATGCTAAAGAGGTTCTTAGAAATCCTGTAAAGCCTGAAGAGTTGAGGTCTGAATGGAGAATAACATGGGTTAAATCCCGTATGTGCTAAATCTCCTCAGTTGTTGTCATGGCGGTTATTCTTTGGCCAAACCGAGTCTGCCCAGTACTTCTTGGGAACAAAAAACATTTGTCTCTGTGTCAGCAAAAATTATCAAATGACACTTGTCTTAAAACTGTAATAGGCTATTTGTACCACTTGCATTTACTTCCATTTTCACTGGAAATGAGATATTGCCATTTCAGTGAGAACTCTTGTAGGGTGTGGTTCAATTTGTGTATGCTGGTTTTGTTTGACAGCTACAGGCTGTTTTGTATGTGACTACTCATCCTGTAGAGGATCTTTAATGCCCTGATGAGATCACGTCTTTTGCATTCAGGAAATACAAGAGTAGAGCCAGTACTGACTTGGGTTATGTCCCCATCTGAAACCACTGACACAGTTTAGTTTTAAATGAGGACAGAATTGGCCTGAGTTCTGTGTGCTCTGGAGTAGAGGAAACCAAGAAGTGATCTCATCAGATATAAAACCTGTAAAATATACTCATGGAGCTTATGAATGCTACCTTTGAAGAAAGTACTTAACTTAATCTTAGGACTTCATAGACAGGGTCTGCATAAATTAATTAGAGAGCCTTTGTAGGGACCATTGCTTAATAATTATTTTCAGGTGCACTCTGAAGGAACTTATGGATGCTGATACTTATTTTATGATTGATTAGTAGATTGGCCAAAAAAAACCCCAACTCTGTAAGAGTGTAGATCAGAAATAATTTTATTTTGATCTCTTCCCAGAGACAGACACCAGCCTAGGTGTGGAAAAGGGAAAGTCTGAGTGGTAAAATTGCAATTATGCCAACTAGTTCTTGCTGCCGTTCTTGCTTCCCCCTTATCAACTACTATAAATCATCACTTTCTCTACTACTGCACTGTCCCAGGATATTGTGTCACCCAAAACTATTTCTCTACAGCAAGAGAGCTTTTTACCTTGAGCAAGCTAGGAGTCATCCACCCTTATCCCACTGCGCAAACATAATTTTTCCGTACAAAATCCATATTTTTTTCCAGAAAGAGTTTTCCACTGGGGAAAGTGTTTAAAAAAAAAAAAACCAAACAAACAAAAAAACAAGCCCCCAAAATCCCATAATTTCTTCAGCTACCTTATTGTAATGAGCATTAGAGTTTTTGGTTTTTTTCCTTCTGTATAGATAAATCGGAAAATTGACAAATTGACAGGATCGTCTAGGTCAAGCTGTTTCCATCCTGGAACAGCAAGAAAAGCTGAATTCTGAGGTGATAGAGCTATAGACTTCTTTGTCATGATTTCCTTATAATGCTCTTCAGAAATTAAAAATTTTCTGGGTTTAGATGTTTTGGTTTGGAGTTTTTCCCTTTCTGACTAACTTTGCTTTTTAAAAGCACGCTGGCTGTGGCTGGTTTAAGTGATGTGCTCATGGAAGCAATATAACACTGATAACAAAATGAAGTGTCTAAATGAATCTCTGATGTCAACTACAGCTATTACAGAGTTGGGATAAGCCAGCAAGTAAAGCTGTTCCAGCGTAGCTCTCAGCTGGAGCTGATGGCTGTGAAGAAGATGGAAAGCCATGCCTCCTTCATGCCTGGGACCAGCTAAAGAGCACTGGCGGCATGCCAGTCCCCATTCCCTCCTCCTCTTCCCTGCCAGAGGCAGGAGAGCAATAGTAAATGCTGCCAGATGTGGAGACACCCTGCTGTGTGACTCTGTCCAGAACTGGTAATCAGGCAGCCTCTCAAACCACCAACTGCACAGAAACTTGCCAAGCCATGACAAGTATGGTTTAAATAGTCCCACAGCCCCAACCTAGGTTTCTTGACTGCTGGTGGAAGGTGTTTTTACATGATAGTTTTGTAATTTTAGCACATTTGTTTGGGTTTGGGGTGCTTTTTTTCTTTTCTATAAAGCTTTCTATACACCAAACCTGAAGATTGGTGTAGTCTGTACCTCAGGTTAGGAAAAGCACCACAAATGATAGCTGTCCTGAGTAAAAAATCAATTAGATTTGATTACATCTACTGTTGCTTTTTTCCAACATCTGGAAGCTCCCACCACACTCAAAACTGCAGGAGCAAGTTGGAGAAACCTAGGCGTTGTCCTAAGGTCCCATGCCTCTCCCTTTCCAGCTTCTTCCTTGACTCTGGGAAGAGTCAAGAAACAGGCACAAGAAAAAAGAAAAGATTCTCTAATGGGATCGCTCTTGCCCTGGAGAAGTAAAGCATAGGAGCTGAGCACCCTGAGCACTCTTCTGACTGTTCCAAGCTTGAGATTTCTCCTCCAGAAAGTGTTTTCTCTTCTCATCATTATATAATTCAGTCCAGCATGCTAATCCTGTCTTCAATGGTAAGTGATATATCTTGCCTGAAGCACTCAAATACATCAGTTGCTGATGTATTTCTTGTGCTGCAGGCTACCTTCCAGACCTTGAGGTACATGACAGTTTTAACATCAACTTGTAGAGGAATGGGAATTTTCCCTTTCTTGATATCTGCACTGCTGTCTTAAAAACAAATCTGTGACTGTAAAGTGAAGACCAGGTGTGACTTCTTTTGCCTGGTACTCTACGACCTTACTGGTACCGAGAAATACTTGCTGATATAATAATAATGGCAATAAGCTTTAAAACATCATAAAAGTATGAAAGATGCGGTACCTGGCAAGACCTGCCTAGTTCTAGCATGTTCAGGATATGAACATGCGGACAGAGCCATTATTTCTGTGAAGGCAGAGTGTTCCTGGGAAGCCTAGTCATCTCCAGATATAAAAGCCTCCTTTCTCTCACTAGAAATCTTTTTTTTCCTGCAAGACTGGCATTAAGTGTTTCCTTGAGAGCATTGTGTCTCTGCCTCTGTTTGCCTGTGCTCAGTGTGAGTGCTCATTTGAATGATGCATCACATGTACCCCGTTTGGAGAATACTGTTGCTCATTATTACAGTAGAGTTCCTTTCCACGGTTTTGTAAGTGCACTTCGGTAATTGCTGCTTCATATCTTGGGTCAAAGTGTTCTTTTAGTCAAAGGAACAGGTACTAAATTACATTCCATACTTAGCTTTCCAAGGTTTCTGCTTCTGGCAGCAGCTGGTCTATGCAGCGGCTCTGGAGTTGTAGCCTTCAGCCTTGAGTGTAATCTCAACATGAGTCTGCACAAGGCAGAGCAATCCACGTGCCAAACAGTATTTGTATATTATCAAAAAGAGCAAGGAAACATGCCCAGCAGCAAAGCAACCTAGCTCAGGGTCAGGCAGTGGTTTCTCAAAACTTCCCCAGAAGTGCTCTGTAACCAAATGGAGCGTTTCAAAATACGGTAGTGCAGTTGAAGCTCATTGCTTGTTTTTATAAGCAAGCAAGGTGACAGTACTGAAGTAATCATCCTGTGTCATGCCTGGATCTTCAGGCCTGCCAGCAGCCTGTGAGAGGGCAGTTCTGTGTGCTGGCCCTGGGCATCTTCCATTCCAGGCGGTGTTTAATGGAAATGCATCTGGTAAGAAGTGGAGCGGGACAGCTGGCCTGCTGGCTGCAGAAGGCCAAGGAGGATCTCTGCTGATGGGACAGGAGTTTGCTGGCACCCTGCCGATGAAAAGCTGCTGTTCCATTACCAATCCTCTGTACAGTCCTGTCCCTGAAGTGGAAACTAATGCTTGAGCAATAAAAAGAAAGGAAAAAAGATCTCATTATATATGATGCATTATAGATCTTATACCATGATAATTCAGGATAGACGTTTTTTCTTATGATTGTTATTTATATATTGATTATAACCTGATTTTTACCAATTTAACAAGCTCAGTGGCTGAAGCTGTAAGAGTGAATAAGCCTGTCTATAAAACACCAGCTTGGTCTTTGTGATGCATACCTCCCAGCTCTGCATAGATATGCAATAGGCTTAGATATCAGCAAATCTTTCTTAACGTAAATTGTTTGCTAGTTGGGGTTTATATTTCTAGAAGTAAGAAACATTTCCAGGAATATTGCCCTTGATTTGAACACTTAGAGTTGGGGCTCTGTCTTTGCCTCTTTCTTCCCATTGTAGGTCAGGTGTTTCAGCTTTCTTTTCAGTATAAGCAAGGGGTCTACATCATGCAAAAAACTATTTGCCTGACAGTGCTTTCTATCTTGAGCTCTCTTGAAGCTATGCAATTGGAGAGTGATGCCACTAACATGAGCTTATTTATAGCTTGCTCAAAGGAGCAAGGTATGCTTACACTGTTCTGAAAACCCTTTAAAAATTTCAGGCACTTTATACCTAAGTCTTTCGCGCATCCCTTCACCCTTGTCTTTGCTACCTATTAATTGATGTGCCATTGAAATTCATACTGATTTTTTGCTTCTCCCTGCCCTCCCCCATATCTACTGAATTCACCTCCAGGCCAAGGCAAGATTTTTGCTTTCCTTTTGTGAAAGAGAAGGGCCATGTTGTATGTGATGCTAATATATTTTCTATACATTGTTTGAATAGTGAAATCCATATGATGAAAACCATTTAAAGTCAACTTTTTATTAGTCAGCTTTGTTTCAGATGCTCATTCTGTTTCACTAAATATGGAGGGCTCATACCAGACATCTGTATGAGGTCAAATTAATTGTATGGCTAACTTGCTATTAATCCTGTCTTTTCTAAAGGCCCCTAAATCCTGCAGCTCAGCAGCAGTGTAGTTTATATGTGTGTAAATGGTTAACTTTCTGCAGAATTCCCTTTTCCACTACTGGTGCAGCTATGGCAAACCTGCTCCTGCCCTGTGGAAGACTTAAATGTCTATCCCCTTACTACCCTCCTAGTATGTTTATAGATTCTTAAGTTCAGTACACTGTAGTCGTAGTTTAGCTCCTTTGCAGAGAGGATATTAATTTGTTTTGGAGTAGGTAGCTCTGACTCATCAGTTGTTGCCTGGCACTGATCTTTCAATCTTGGTTAGGTGACATCTTCTGAATCCTACAACTGCTTCCACTTAAGCTGGTGGGGCAGCTCCTATTACCTATCCAATGGCCATACTTTGGAAGAGGATGTTACATGTTTCAACTTATCAGTGGGCAAAAGAAACCTGTTTAGAGAGAAATGGGAAATAAAGAGAAATGCAAATTTTTAATGGGTTTTTAGTTTAATTTCAGAACTCTTTGGAATTTACCTATGGCATCTTTCCTAGGAATCATAAAATTTAGCTTGCTGAAACTCGTTTTTCTTGTATTCAGACAAAATAGTTTCTCCATAGGTTTTAGGCACTGAGGCATGTAGATCTCACTTTTCAGCCTTTGATTTTACTTGTCTTGATATGAAGCCTATCAAAGGAATCTTTTTCATGTTAATTTCTATATTTTTCTGCCGTGGGACTGTATTAACTCTACACTGATTTATGGGAGCAAAATTTCTGGGATAAACTGTCCAGGCTGCTGTAACCCATCTTTTCAGGTGGTGAATAGTCATGCAGCCTTGATTAAGTATAACTAATCTTGTATTTAGCTCTCAATGTATGTGGGAGGAAAGTTTTGATTGATACTTACAGAGAGAAAAGAGGAGAGAAATACTAACCTAGTTAATAAAATTTTTCAACAATGTACTCACAGAAATGAGAGTAGATGGTAACACAGTACAAACTTCTCTCTTCCTATGATTTTGTGTGGCAATGACGCTTATTCATATGTATATTTTTTTATGGGGATTCATAGCCACGGATGTATCTAAATATGAATGGGCAACATAACTCATGTACAGGTATTTAAGTTTCCAAAATATTCAAAACTTACGTAAACTTTATGTGTAGATGTATCTCCTTTATGTTCTCAGCAGATTAAATGTGAATGTGTGTAGAGAAAGGGTATATTGTTATTCTTGCTACACTATCACTTTTATCCACACAAGCACAGATGCTTTTTGGTATGCTTAAAAAGTCAAATAATCTCTTTAATTATCTTAGATGTATCTATTATTGCTTCTTTGTTCTATCTTAGTTTTCCACCTAAACATCTGACAAGGGTGTTCTTAGCTAAAGCTTGGTTTTTTTCATTCAGAGTAATGAAAAGCACTTTTTGCCCTTTGAGCCAAAAGCTTCTTTCTTAGTCCATTTTCTTGTACAAACATTGCTTCCCTCTAAGGCCCTCGGCAGTCACTCAGCCTCTGTGTTACAATTCTTTCTGCAGCATAAAGTGAGGATAATAGCATCACTAATTGCACCTTCACAGCAGTGTGGTAAGAATTAGCTAGTTACAGTTTGTGAGCTGCATTTATGATAACATGCATTACTGGTTCTAGCCTTATTCTCATTGAAGTCAATGGCCAAAATTATGTAAATAGCATAGTATTCTTCAGCACCCTGCCAAGGAGAAAAAAACCACCAAAAATCCATGTAGACATGAAACTATCAAGGAAATAGAAGGCAAAAAGAAAAAATAGGATAATTCCCTAAATTGTTGCCGGGATTGTATGAATTCTGGCTAATATCATGTTGCATCTATGAAATTTGCTACTTTATTTCTGTTAAAGCTTAATAAAAGGTGGTTTGCTTGTCTTCTGAGCTATATAATTATGCTGGATAATCTAAGAGACTCTACAAAGCAATGAAGAGTGTGAATTTAAGTGAAATGATCCATACTGAACTCTTTCATGCAGCTTTCTGTAATTGTATAATTATTTGAACTATTTCCCCTGGTAAATAGACAATATGAAGAATTAGCCTTGTGCAAAACTAACAGGCATTGTATATATTCAGGTGATGTTTTTTGATAATTGATCTGTAGTTCTTCAGCAGTAGCCTTTATATCACCTGCAAATAATTGGGCGAAACTGTTGCTCACAAAGCTGAAGACAGTGAAAAGAGGAAAGTCTATATCTTTCATTGTCTTGAATCCTATTTCAGTTGTCTATAAAAAATAAAAATTACTTTCCTGTAGTCTTGTATGTCTTGTATTGCACTTTATCTTTGCAAGGCAATGTATATAAAGGTTAGGTGTTTGTTGTTACATCTGAGCTAAAAACAATGGAGTTTATGTTGAAGCTGCAGTTGTGACTGGTGGGAGCGGAACTTCACACTTCTGGTGAGGAGGACGCATGCCTTTTAATTTGTTCTTTTTCTTGTTATGAGACTGCTGGAACACAGCCAGCAGAGAAAATGCTCAGTAATACTGTGCCTCTTTCCACCAGCACAGAAAATGCATGTTCTCAGTCATTATTTACCGGGGAAGTAACTAAACATTATCATAATGTTTGGTGAAGAACAGTTTTGAAGGACTCTGCAATGCAAAAGAACATTTCCCACACAGCCTAAAATAAAAATCAGGTGTGTTAATTACAGAAAGAGGCACCAAGTCATTAAGGGAAGGAAGTGCCTTAACCTGTTATGTGAGATATCTTGAGTATTTGCAGCAGCTTTATCTGCAAAGATCTTATCTTGTAGCATAACAAAAGCTTCAGTCAGTTTTCAGGAGTATTTCACTTTATGAACAGATGCCACAGGATTATGATGCTTAGGTTGACTTTTTTTTTTTCCTTAAATAAAATGACTGCTAAGAGATGTGTTCACTTTTGCATCCACTATCCTGTATGCTTCAGAGTAAGAGTATATAATTACTACTCCTTGATACCTTTGCAAACAGAACTGTCTCCATTGGACTATTCCATGTGCAATTTTTTCAAGCAAGTTAGGCAAGTGCTTGCTATGCTTAAAAAGAAAGCTCTTTAAAGTGTAGTGGGTGGCTTCAATCTGAATTTAACTTTGGGGAAACATAAGCAGTCAGTCTTTGAAATCTCTTTGGTACTGGCTCATACCTCAGAGTTCAGCACTACTTTTATCTACTTTAGAGACAATCCAGTCGGGACTAGAGCCTGGCTGTTGTTAGCTAACACAATTTTATCAAAGGAAATATGCTGATTTACACTTGCAGAGGTACTAACCCTCAATATTTTTAGGTCTTACAGAAGCCTATTTGCAGAAGTCTTAATGCATTGAATACAAAGAAATACTTTTAGGGGTTTTTTTTTTTAAAAAAGTTTAAACAGGAACATCAACATCTTAGATCTGTCAGGTGAAATTTTAGGTCCTTCAAATATTTACATGTGCAAATGTGGTGTATTTGGAGAGTGAAACAAAGAGAAACCCCATAAATATATGCAACAGTGGGGGGAAAAAATGCATCATCTTAGAAATTAAGATATTTCCCTGGCTGGTGGGAGAAGGAAGTATCATTGACATGTTAGTAAACTGAATACTATTAGGGGTACAAACCTTATGCAGAGCTGAGATAAGAAAAAATTGATTAGAATATTATTGCAGGGCAAACTGAACTGTTATGAAGCATTCAACCTTTCTAATGCTGTAAGAACAGATTAATTTTCTCAATTAAAATGCCTCACCAGAGTTTAATATGCTCTAAAATATACTGGGAGTATAGGTCAAAAATAGGGAATATGATGGCTGAACTGCTTCATTAGAGCTGACCTGCTGAAACCTTTGCAATCAGTCTAGTATCATCCAGTGTTTTCTCACTTTGAATACATTCAGTGTTCATTGCTGCTTCAAGTTAATTCAGACTACATTTCAATAAGGGGATTGAATAATATTACCTGATCGATGTTGGATATAATATAAAATGAAGCTCAAAGCTGCAGCTGTTCTTATGTCTCTGGTACACTAACCTGTTTTTACTTAGTCTCCTGATTATCATCTGCACAGGTAAAGGCACTCATCCTACCTGATTCTCAAGGCAGAATGGTGGGGCACTTGTCTGAAGATCAAAGGCTGCAGCTCTGGCTTGGGGGGTCTGCCCCAGCTGCCCCAGTGGTGGCTAATGCCTCCACCCAGGCAGAGCTAGTGAAAGGAGAGGCACCAATGCAGACCTTTCTCCTAGGGCAGGGATAAGTGGCAGACCTGCTTGCAAATGGTGTGCCCAGGTGGAGGACCTCCTGCAGCAGGTGGTTGAGCTGCAGGAGGCATTAAGGAGGCTATGTAACATCAGGGAGGCTGAGAAGGAGTTAGCTGGTTCCAAGTGCAGTCTGCGGTGGATCCACAGCCCATGGTCAACCAACTGTGTGGCACACACAGAAGGGAGGGGGACCAGTAATGCAGAAAAGTGGAAGCTTGCAATGGCAAGGACCAGCAGGAGGAAGAGACTTCCCCTGAAGCCAGAGGTGCCCTTGCAGAACCACATCACCACTCTGCAGACTGAAGAGGAAAGACTAGATCTATGACAAGAGGCGCTGGAGCTGAGTAAGGCAGCCTGGTCTGCTCCTTGTATAATGACCAGTGCAACTAAGGAAAGGCCATGGGTGACAGTAGTAGACAACTCCCTTCTGAAAGGTACAGAGGCACCCATTTGCTGACCTGATGCACTCTCTAGAGGTGTGCTGCTTACCACAGGCTCATTTCAGAGATGTCACCAAGAAACTACCAAGCCTTGTACAGTCCACTGCTGTTGTTTCACATGGGGACCAGTGATACCACCAGGAGCAGTCTGAGGAGTATCAAGAAGGATTACAGAGCTCTGGGAGTGACAGTAAGGGACTGGAGGGCAGGTCGTTTTTTTTTTTATGAATCCTCCCAGTCAAAGGGAAGGGGTTTGAAAGGGCCAGTCTAATCTGGCAAATCAGCAAATGGTTACAGGACTGGTGCCTCTGTACAAACACACATAGCATGGTGAACAAACAAGAGGAGTTAGAGACATGCACATGTCTGCAGGGTTATGATCTTATTGGCGTCATGGAGACATGGTGGGATGGCTCCTATGACTGCAGTGTTGGAATGGAAGGATACAGGCTCTTCAGGAAGGACAGGCAGGGGAGATGAGAAGGGGGTGTCACCCTCCATGTCAAGGACCAGCTGCAGTGCATGGAGCTCTGCCTGGGAATGGAAGAGGAGCCAACCAAGAGCTATGGGTCAGGGATCTGCTTGGTAGAGAACCATGGGATAAAGCTCTGGAGGTAAGAGGGGCCCAAGAAAGCTGGTTAATTTTCAAGGATCGCTTCCTCCAAGCTCAGGAGTGATGCTGGTGAAGTTCCCACTTACTGGAAATGGGGAAACAAAATCCCCATTTTTAAAAAGGAATAAAAGGAACACCTGGGGAACTACAGGCCCATCAGTCTCACCTCTGTGCCCAGCACGATCATGGAGCAGATCCTTCTGAAAATTCTGCTAAAGCATATGAAAAATAAGGAGGTGATTTGGGACAGCCAACATGGCTTCAGTAAGGGGAAATTGTGCCCGACAAGTTTGGTGGCCTTCTATGACAGTGTTACAGCGTTGTTGGGTAAGGGAAGAGCAACTGATGTCATCAACCTAGACCTGTGCAAAGCATTTGACACTGTCCTGTGCAACATCCTTGTCTCTAAATTGGAGAGACTTGGATTTGATGGGTGGACCACTTGGTGGATTGTCTGAATCTCACACTCAAAGAATTGTGATTAATGGCTCAATGTTCAAATGGAGACCAGTGATGAGTGGGGTCAGTACTGGGGCCAGTGCTGTTTAACATCTTTGTTGGTGACACGGACAGTGGGGGTTGAGTGTACCCTCAGCAAGTTTGCCGATAACACCAAGCTCTGTGGTGCGGTTGACATGCTGGAGAGAAGGGATGCCATCCAGAGGGACTTGGACAGGCTTGAGAGGTAGCCTTGTGTGAACCTCGTGAAGTTCAACAAGGCCAAGCACAAGGTCCTGCATGTGGGTCAGGGCAATCCCAAGCACACATTCAAGCTGGGCAGAAAACGGATTGAGAGCAGCCCTGAGGAGAAGGACTTTCATGAGATGCATGAGAGCTGGTTACCACCACTGTTATTGTCCTGGACTGCTCCTCTTCTGTACCCCTTTCATCTGTCTTGGAGATAGACTGGCAAAATAGGCAAAGTTTCAAATCCAGTTGTGTGGATTATGCCTTTACAGAGTTCTTATGAGATTTCTCATAGCTGAAACATGATAGCAAAAAACCTCCTCTCTCAAAAAGAATTTGTTGCTGATTTTGTTCATGGCACTGTATGTAGAGCTTAAGAAGGGACAATCTTTTCATTTTTAAAAAACTGTGTTAGCATATTGCCATCTGTATTGATTGTATTGTGAGGGTGGAAAGGGAGGATCCTATTGTAATTTTACAAGTCTGGAGGCTGAAAAAACTACACCTTAATCATTTGTTCCATGATTATTTGGTTTTTGAAACTGAGAAAAAGAAAAATGGAGATGCAATAAAGAATGAACTCCAGTGATACACTATTTCTCTGGGGCTGCTTTTCCAAGTAGAATGCATTTTTCCTTTTTATATATGAGGTTATAAAGGTCTAGTAAACATTTTTGCTAATTTAGACTTATGGCAACTAAGGTTGTATGCTCCCCAGGCCAGAAATAATATATTATGCTCCTTGGTCACTGTTTTTCTTTCTAGGGAGTAATGTTATTTAAATAAGTGGCACTTGAAAGCTGTATGTGAGACAGTCTGTGGTCCATGAAGCAATTTCTGTATCACTAACAAATACAGGTCTTCTAACTTACTATAAACCCTGTATTCAAGGAAGCAATGCAATGAAAAAATGCCTTTTGATTCTTCTGACATGCAGAACAAACCTCTTACAGGGGAAAAAAACTAGCTCAAAGTAGTTCTGTTTTGGTCAGCAGCATACATTGTTTGCTGCTGCTTTTTGCTCTGGAGCCGGTGTTATATCAGTATGTTTAACAGAGCCCTCCTGCTGCTGTTATAGTGCTTACTGCAAGCAATGTTGCATTCTGTTTGTTTTTAAAGTTAATTCCCAACAGTGTCTGTGTGTGCGTGTCTCAGCAGGGGAAGCCCAGCACTTGCAGATGGGCAGGACCTGATAAAACAGTAATGTGTCCCTGAGGCAGGACCCTCTGCTCCTGAGCCTGCCCCGGCACCCCCTAGCCCCAGGGGTGTCCTGGCTACCCACCAGCATGATGGGTTCTTGCTAGTGTCTATGCTCTCTTGAGCTGGGACTGAGGTGAGAAATAAAACAGGAGTTGATGCCAAGCCCACAAAAGAAAAGTGGGTGTGCAACACCTGTGACAATCTTTAGCTTTTTCGTGTTGCTCTGTGCCATGTGAATGTTGGTATAAATTAAAAAAAAAAAAGCTTTGATTATTTCTTGCTGAACCTACTTATTTTTGTTTCACATTCTTCCAGCATAATTCGTACTTGATATAGCTTTTTATAAGGGAATAGAACTTGTATTAGGATATTTTTGCCTCTGTCCCAAGGAAATGTGGGCAGATTGTTCTAATCTGGAAATATGTAAGCTATGCTGAATGAAAAATTGTATGCTTCAAATACCATGGCTGCTGTGAGCTCATTATTTCCAGACCTCCATTACTGGAGATGTAGGGAAAGAGCAGATGGATCAGATAAATGGTGCTGTTTTTCTGTAATGCCTGGGGATTTCCTTGGCAGGTTTCTCTTTTGAGCAAGTTCCCCATCCCTCTTCTGCTCTTTCTTAACTTCTAGCTCCTCTTTCCCAAGAATGAGAAGCCCCTTCTTAGCTTTCTACGCTCCTCTCTGGAACCCACCCCTTTTCCTGGTACTACAAAGATGCTGCATTGTATCTTATTTCAGAGCTCAATCAGACTTATACTGGGTAGGGGCTCATTAATTAAGGGCTGGTGAATTGGCTGTGGGGGAGGGACCTCAGCCGAATTCCACATTACAAACCAATTCAGCCTATATTCAGATGTAATTAGTGTGTGTCTGTGCATATATGTGTGTGTATATATATATATATAAAAAGGTAGTCTCAAGTGTGATTATTTTCTTCCCTTACTGTAAGTGCATAAGAATTCTAGATGCAGCTTGTCCTTGAAATTGTCTCTGTGGGTGTAGTTTTGACAGCTTATTTCCATTTGATCACTTTTTTGCTGTTTGGGTAAAAAAAAAAAAAAGATGTTTGTATCTGCAGATATGAACAATTAATCATTTTCTGTTGGCATTAAATTTTCACTGATATCACAATCTGAATTTGAAAACTTCTCCCTCAGCCTTTGGTTATCCTACCACAACTACTATTTACTGAAGCTACTCTATGCTGAAGGGCCTTGCTCCTTTGCCTCCATGTGCCCTTGCTTTCAATAAGTCACACAAACCACTTCACTACGAGAAGGCACCACATGTGTCTTCTCTACATCTTAACTGCACACCTTAATATTACTCATGTACTTGAAATTTTTTTATCTTACTACAGTGTACTTGGAGCCTCTCTGCTTTCCAAGATGGTGGCTGCTCTTTCCAGTTTGTCTTCTGCTGACTTGTCGCAGAGATGTGGACAGAAACAAAAAGATTTCTCATTTCAATAATATGTTATTTGTGAGACCTTGCATGAATCCACCAAAGAAAGAAAACCTGCTTCCCTTAGCTCATCCTACCTGATGTATTTTGAATATATTGGTAAGTGATAAATACGAATGACTGGTGAAACCCTGATCAGTGATAGAAGAATTTTTTTTTCATCTGCTAACTGTGCATTCTTCAAACAAAAGCTTTTTCTTCTTATGTTATTAAGGTCCCTAAGCTTCCCCCATATCTATTTGGTCAAATAGTTAAGAGGTCAAAACTGAGAGGCTTGTAAGTCTGGTTTTCCTGCTTTTTGATAAGACATATATAATCAAATTGCCGGAGCATAGATACGAAAAGGAGGAACAAGCGAGTTAAAGTACATGCCCACATAGTCTTAATTCTGGGTCCTGGTACTGCCCCAGAACACCTGCAATATGTAAATTTCTCACTTGATTTTTAACTCTACTCCACAGAACTTCCCTCTCATCGAGTCTTTTATCTCATCATGAGAAGGAACACCATGTCCGCTTAATTCTGCAATCCTCGTTGTCCTTTCCATCTCCATACCCCTTGTGTTCCCTGTCACAAAATATGGTGCTTTGCTACCTTTCATTAATCCTAGACATCATGTCCATCTGACTGCTGACAGTCCCTCTGGCAAAAACCTTCCTCAGTTGTTAACAGATGCATTCTATGTAACACAGTACTGAAATAAGCTGTTTCTGTTTCCCTGAACATACTTTAAACATTTTTTTCTTTTAATCATTCATAGAGGGTTTCTCCTTCCCCATCTCCACCCCACAAGATTACTGTTCCTTTGATGTTTCTTCACAGCACTGCAAAGCTGCTTCATGTAATCTCCCTGCTGCTTTACACCTACATCCCTCCCAATGAATGCAGCTGACCTGTTTGCAGATAATTGCTTTTGGCTATTACCAGCTTCAGGACTGGCTGTGAGAGGGCTGCACTGGGCTTTTGTGTGTATCTTGACCCTGTGTCTTCACTCTTTTAGTCTGAGTTCTTCTACATATGTCTCTTCTGCAAGGCAGAAGGTATGGTTTCCTAATGGTGGTCATTTTCCTCCCTCTTTGAAACAATAGCAGCCAGCAGTAAGAAAACTTGACTAAGATGTACAGGGCTGTTTTATACAGTTTGGCAAATCATTCCTAACCCATTGCTTTATTAGCTTAATTGGAGGGGGTAGCAGAGAAAAATAACACTTTCAAGCTGTCAGGGAGGAAGATTTCATGAGTGAGACTTACAAGAGCTAGTCCTGCCTAATGAGATTACTGAGGGAGTTATTCTTCATTTGCAAGAGATGTAAAAACTTTCTAGTATGGCTCTATGTGCTAGGGAAAGTAGCCTAAACTGGAATGCTGCAACAAAGGTAAGATGGAAAGTTAACCTGGCAGCTATGCATAACAGATCCTGGAATATGGCTGATGGGCTGCACCAGTAAGGTACAGTATTGCAGATATAATGCATCCATAGCAGTCTCAGTAACCTGTGCCTTTGAAAAGCCTTCCCAAAGTGGAGTGAGAAGGACAAGAATCCTACTGAAAGACTATAAGCTAAAAGAACCTGGCCTGACTGCAAGAAATTTTCCATTACTGTCTGTTAACCCATTGATACATTTGTCAGTAAATACATGTGCACTGTAAATAACAAAACCCATCAGTCTTCCATAATGTTTCTAATATAAATAGATGCTCTGCCAATGATACTTAAAATGGGTGATTAACCTTTATTGCCCTCTTGGAGAAAGTTACTGTAAACATTCAGTCATAAAAAGTGTAAATAGTAGATTCCGTTATTCCTGCACTCTCTTTGAGCTGTCTGGTTGTCTCTTTAAAAAAGTTATACAGTAATTTTTGAGTATCCTGTTCCCTCATACAACCTTAGTTATGCTTCCTGGAGCAAAAAATATTTTCTGTCCCATGCTTTTTACCTTATAATATTTGAGATACTATTTTGTTTGCCTTTTTTCTCAAAATAAAAGTTTGATAGCATGTGCTCAATAGTAAAAATCATCAGCTAGGGACATCTGGGTAAAGAGAATCTGAGAGAAAAGGCTTTTTAGTGTGTAAGTCATTGACTCAAATTTTCAGACTACTTTGTTTCTTTGAATGCCAGGAGTTGGGAGTGGAGGTGGCCTAAGAGATACCTCAAGTACTGTTGGTTTTTCTTACTTTTGCTTTTGTTTTCAGACAGCTAATATTTGTTCATTGCCTAAACTGGTGCTTTTCTCACCTTGGACTGAATCCAAACTATTTTTTACTTTAAAAAGTGAGCCTATCAAACAGTCTGACTCAGACAATGGAACATTAAGCTATCACCCATCTTTGAATTTTGTTATTGCATCAGCTTAGCACTGTCACACTGCATACAATAAAATATCAAAAAAACTAAAACAAAACAAAAGTTTATCGAAGTAGAGCATGAACTAAGTAATGACAGTACTAGAACCAGAAACAGAAGGATGAAGATTCTACATCATAGGAAACAAAAAACTTAGAGTTCAATTGGGCATGCAAAATGCCATAAAAACATTAACCAATTTATCTTCATGGACCTAAAATACCATCATTCAGTGCGGGAGTGTTGCTGTGCTATGGAAGTATCTACACATGAATTAAGAAGATGCCTGTCCCAAAGTATGTCACTCCTGTAAACGCTAACTGTTCAGAATGGTGGATTGGCTTAAAACATGTAAAGGTAATATTACATGAAGCACCGCAGTGCCACTGAAACAGTAGATAGGGGAAAAAACTTTTCAGCTGTTCTGGTCAGCTTTAATTCCCTATAGGAAACAAGCACATAGCTCTCTGAAGCAAACGTCTCCAGGTGTCCATCTTGTGATTTCCTGTAGGTGACAGGATCCCACAGGGCACTGTGCTGTAACTTGCTGGGCACTGCTGTCATCTGCAGGCAGTACTGGCTCAGACTGTGAGCAAGCACACAGCTTGTCCAAGTTGTGACAGGCTGTTTTAGCCCTGACAACGAGCTAGAGCTGGTGATGTAAAAAGATCTGTGCAGTCTTTCTCAGAAACTGAAGGTTTCCTTTTGCAGTTAGTGCAAGGCATGTGAGTAGATAAATGAATGCAGAGGACGACTTTATCAGCCTTCACACAATTGAACAGGGAGACTGAAAGATCCTTAAAATCCCAGAACATGATGGAATAACGGTTAATATTTCAGAAATATATGTCTTATTAGTTCATACAAACTCAGACACTGTGTAATCATCCTGTGTGATAGGGAAAGCTGTGGCTTTCATCTGGATTTATTAACATGAACTACTTATGGAAGAGTTCAAAAATCTGTCTCAATGTTTAAACATTTCAGCATATAACTGAGGACAGGCACCTAACAATTCATAGCCTACTATAATCAACCTTGCACATCATAAAACATAAAACAGAATCCTTTCTCTTAAAGCAGTTGTTAAGTCTAGATCAAAGGTAGAGGATTATGCAGCATGCCCACTTTAAGAAAGTGCCATTCAAGAGGTTAAGGTAAAACTGCAATCACTAACACTTTATGCTTAGTCTTATCTACTATCTTTCTGTTATAGGGAAACATTAGTGAGTATTTACAGCCAGTCATGCCAAACTTCATTCAGTTCAGATGAAGAAAGAATAAAGGAACCCTTAAACTGTGGGCTTTGTATTTTAAAGGGACTACCTAGAAGTGTCATTTTGTTACTCAGCGTTTCTGATCATTGTATGCTTGCAGCCTCTTACATCATTTTAAGCAGTAAGATGTTACATACACCTGTCAGCCCTGTGAGTCTGACCCAGGTATGTAAAAGTATATACTGGGTCTTGTGGCCCAGGTGCCAATAGTGAAAGCCATGATTGGGTTTGAACAAAGGCCAGCTGCTCAGTATCCTCTTCAAAAATCCTTGCTTGTCCCATGTTCTGTGTGGTTCCTGAGACTGCAGGGATTAAAAGGTGCATAAATGTGGTATGACTTCATGTGCTTTTTATCCATACTTATGGAGATTTTTGCAAGTCAGAACTAACCAGCTTGAATTCCAAGTTTCTTGGGGAGTTTGAAAGAGCAATAAATAGATCTGCTTTCCTGTTCCTGGAGCAATTTTGACTGTGCTGTTGAGATTTGGAGATGATGGAATGTGGCTTTGCCCTTTAAACAAAGTCACTCTTCAGAGTACAAGTACATTAGCAGGAATTCCTCCTCTTCAGTCCTTTGATTCTCTGTAGTTATCTGTACTTCTTCAAGATTTATGGTGCCTTCTGTAATGAGAGCAATCTTATATAATATATGCAGCCTTTGTACTTTCTAGACTGGAGCCCAATCCAGCTCTTAGTCTTTTGAAAAATGCCTTTGTGTCTGTCTGCCTCTTTTTCAGATCCTGGGCTTTCAAAGCGTAAAGACCTATATTTTTAAAGACTCAGATTTTTAATAGTCTTTGGCTGTATTCTTTCTTGATGAAGATCTGGTAAGCTTAAAAAAAAGGACCTATTTGTGAACCAGATCTAGTCAGAAGACCTGGTGGGCTGAGAGCATAAATATGTATATACACACTTAGTTTTTTAATGATAGTATGGAAACTATGTAGGTAATCTATTGATACAGTAGTAAGTGTAAGGACTGCACGAATAATAACTTCTACGTTTGATACTATGGCTGATTAGTGCTATCCTCTGTGATGATTCATTATTATAAAGCCTAATCGTTACAAGCTACAGCGGTGTCTCAGGCAACTTGGCATAATTACCCTGTGTTTTCTTCAGGAAAACATAAAGCCTGTCTTTGTCTGGCAATTGCTGAGTAATTGCTGAACAGCTACTTGTTTATGTGATATGAAATAGAAATTATATCATAATATTTTTCTCATTTTTCCTGTCTGACTGCCCTCATCCAGTTATCAGTTTCTGGTTTTGGTGGGGTTTTTTTTCAGGTTCACATACGAAATGATTCTCCTCTTACTTGTGTTTTATTGGTACAATATATTGTGCGGAGGCTGCTGAGTTTGCTGTCCCACATGGTTTAGCAATTAAGACCTAGACTTGAAAAAGTAAGTACTCTCCCCTGGGATTCAGTTAGCAATGCATTGGATTCAGTTGTCATCAGGACTTGTGCCATGAAATGCATACTCTTTTTCTTGTGCTGTGCTCACAGTAACTAAAACTTCCATCACCTTTGAAAGAAGTCTTCATCACTGTATTTAGGTGTCGCTCCTCACTGGTGAGGAGAGTCTGGTTGTTGTTGATTGTTGTGTATGTGCTTATTGTTGGTTTTTTGGGGGAAGGCAAAGGAAGGGGGGTTGTTGCATTATGAGTGGGCATATAGAGAGATTAATCCTATTTTTATAGGAAGCTTGGAAGTAGATGAGGCTTCCCAGATCTCAGTTAGTATCTTGTCAAATATCTTTTTTGTTGCTGTTCAATCTCAGGAACGTTTTCTTTCACAGAATGGTAGTTCTTTCACAGAATGGTAGTTCTTTCACAGAAATACTGTCCAATTCTGTCTTGCGTTTCTCAAGTCATAAACATTTGTGGGAGCAAACCACAGTTTCAGAGTAGCAAAGAAGCTTGTTGTGTCATATAACTTTTAAATAGACCCTTCATTTCATGCCTAGGTAGTGTACTACATAAAATGTAAAAGATGAATATATGTATACATTGGACAGAACAATAACAAAAAAGACAAGGTATGCAGTTAATGTGTAAGGATGTTTGTGGAGCGTCATACAGACCAGCTCATGTGTCCCAAGTGTGGGTTATGAGGAGGCTGAATGGAGCACGGAAAGGCCTGCACAGGAGTTTCAGTTGGAGCCACAGTATCTGGTCAGAGACAAATGCCCCGGAAAACATGACTGGAAGCATCTTCTCTCCCTGAGAGAGAGTATCCCCTAGCTCCATGGGATTTTGCTCCAGTTGGAAATGCTATATGGCATGCCGCCTTAAAAGCTAATGATTCCTGATATATGCAGCAGATTTTGGAAAATTATTTTCACTAATGGAGCAAAAATAGAGCACTTTGTATTCCTGATACATCCAGTGCTTTTAAAGAAACATATTGGGGCAAACAATAAACATTGCTCAAACACTGCTTTAGCACTTTTTGCAATACCTTAATACCACCATCTGGTGAACTGAAATCATGTTGCAGATTATTTGTACATTCTTTTATATAACTTAATGTGCTTTTCTGACAAGGTGCCGTGTTTTGACCAGGGAGTTGAACCTCCTAAAATAGGATTGTGGTGTAACTTCTGAAATGCTGTGTGCTTATCTTGCTTTGTTTCCTGACCTTAGGTGAGTGCAGTACAAGAGCAACAGGAATGCTCTTCCTCTAGGTGGGATTTTGGTGCCCTGTTCAGCCCATTTCATGCTGCTGAGCCCCTCAAAGGAAAAATTGCAGTTCCAATTGGAATCTAAAAAACCCTGTTGCTGAATGGCTTGTAACAGGTTCAACTCATGCAGGTTTTTTGGGTCTGACTGATTACTCTTGAGCAGTTGGTCTCAGGATGCTTAATCTGAACCTCCAAACCTTCTGAGATTCACCTCACTAATTTGTGCTGTTCCTCAGGAGTCCTGTATTTTTAAGGGCATGCTAAATATCTCACATTCATTAATGTCATCATAATGTAAACTTATTCAATGAATGTTCATTGTGTTCTATTTTAATCACTTCATGTGGTGCCAAAATTCCCTTTTTTAAGTGTTTCTTCATCAGTTATTGATGAATAGGGTTCCTAAACTGTGAAATAGCTCTCCCAGACTGTCATTCTGGTTCTATTCCAGCTTAAACATATTTTTAGTTTGGAATAAAATATGATTATCCAACATCTTTAAAAAGAAATTGGACCTGACCTGAGCCTGGCATTAGTTGCTGTTGCTCCTGTCTCTTTGAATTGCATCCAATTCAAAACCAAGCAGCTATGGAGGACATTGGCAAGTGCAGGAAAATATATCCAAACAATTAAATGTTATGCTTGGTTTTTCCTTATTATAATATTTCAAAATCCCATAGTATAAACTCTCAGACTAATGATTAATTGCTCATAATTAGTAAATAGCCCAGTGGAAAAAGAGGATTTCTTTTGTGCTAACAGAATAAAGGGAAGGAAACCAACTGTCTTGATTCTTATCCTGTGAGGAAGATTGTCTTTATTATGAATCAATTTGGATAATTTATTTTATTATTAACAAAGACAAGTTTAAGAGCAAGGACAAATGTTGATAGCCCCAGCCTGCATGTTCGCACTTTATAATCATTACATGTTATTCCTTTGACAATAATTACTTCTATGAACAGTAGTGACTGTGTCCTTGTAGCAAGAAATCCTTTGCAACCAGAAGAAAAAGGCAATGTATCCTCATGTGCTGTGACCGGAGGTAAAAGATAAAATCAGTCTTAAATACCTATTGTATAAAAGATATTTATTCTCTCATCTACCATGGGATAAAAGAAAAAAATAGAATAGAGGAAAGGAAGATTACTTTTGTACTGTTGACTTGAATCATCTCATTTCAGTGTTTATAAAATATAATGTGATTTCAAACTAAAAGGAAGTTCATTTTTCTGTTAGGCATTGTGAGACACATTAGAAGTTTACTGAAATGGCATTTGGGTTTGTCCAGCAAAGCTTACTTTTAAAAACTGCTTATTCACTATTTGCTCAAAATCAATGATAAATAAACAATCCCATTAGTTTAAACATATTGGAACAGTTGGGTATTATGGACATTCTCTTTCCATGGACTTGTAAAGGATATAGTCTTCCAAATCTGTTTTTCTAGGTAATGCTATGAGCTCTATAGGAAGGGAGGACTCTAAATCAGGTTTAAGCCATGGTCCAATGGTAATATATAACAGTGTGGATCCCTGTTTAGATGTGCCTCCCCTCTTAAACATCTTTTCTTCGTTGCTATTTTTGGAATTAATTTTCTTTGAAACTTATTTTCATATTTTTCTAATCAGTTAAACAGGAGTTGTAATCATCAGGCTAACCACACTTTGGTTTTTTTATTGTGTATTTAGTTTATGAACCTTTTGTTTTGACATTTTACTCCTTCCTAAGTTATCTATACATTCAGAAGTGTGTGTATGTTGTCTAATTGCTTCAATAAACTACAATGCATAACGCCTAGACCTGTTATTTACCTTGGTTTTCATCATTATTTTTTGTCTCACTCTTTGGAAGTGGGAATTGCTCAACTGTCTGCTTTGTTCCAGTAAAAGGTGCTTTACTAAAAGATGATTATGAATGCTCTCAGCCCAGGGACTATATATTCTCTGTTATTTGCTCTTTGGTAATATTGAGCTGTGCTTGTATGCTAAATGTAGGTTGAAGTGAAATTACATGACCATAGAGAAACACTTTACACTGCGCTGTAACAGTTTATCCCCAGCAAATGTGTTTAACTGAGAGTCACTGCTGCAGTGGGAGGCAGGGTCCCACCATGTTGAAGAATCTGGAGAAGTCACTCTTGTTTGCCCAGCACTCAGCTTGTGTGGCTACAACATCCTGAGGAAGGATCTGAGAGGTAAAATTGCAGATGTGGTTACTAGAGGAAAAGGGAGCAAGAGTATGTGGTTGAATTTAGCTTGGTCACAAGTGTTAAAGATTCAGTGTTTACTTCATCTTTCTTACTATGCTAAAGTGAAAGCCAGAAGTGGTAGAGGTGATTTCAGTGGCATGTGGTACATTCCCATGATAGACGTAGTTTTTTTGTGGAAATAAAAGGGTCATCTCAGACCTTGGTGGCACAAACATCAGTAATAGCACTCTTGCTAAAATATGGTAGCATGCAACTTGGCAAAGAAACACCGTGTATGTTACTTAAGCAGCAAACAACAGAAATCCAGAAGAAACTTTTTCCTGTACTTTATCAATAGAGATGAGGATGCTAAAGGCAGTTTGTGTTAGCAGGGTAGGGGAGGGGTCTGGTCACATGGTAATGACTGATATATGAGCTGGTGTTTCATGTGTTCCTTACATGAACAGCTAAACTGAGCCAAGAGCACCTAAACATGATGGAAATGCCTTAGCATAGGCATATTGCACCCAGATATCTGAGACAGAAAGCTGAAGGAGGAGCTTTGCTTGGGAGTATGCATACAAGGCTGGCTAACCTCTAGAAAAAGAGGACAAGCCCTTAGTTTTCTGTCCCCTGAGGAACTGCACTCAGCATCTGCTCCCAGTACACACGAGGATGCCCTGCTAAAGGTGTGTGCTAGCTACTGCCTGTGACTGCACAGGAGAAAGAGGGAGCTTTGTCTGATGGATGGCTAATTAACTGCCCCAGTTCAGCACTTCCTATGCTTTGGTCAGCAGATAGTATGGTAAGCAGGGTAGCTTGCTCTTACTTTGTAATTTCTCCTCCTCCACATGATAAACCATGTACTGCCCCCTTGCAGAGACCTTCTGCTGATCATGTGGAACAAATGCCTCTTCCCCAGATGTTTTCCCTTTTCCTTGTTTGTATTTACTTGAGGCAGATATTGTACTGTCATTCTGCTCATGTCCCCGCTGTGGCTTGGCCTGTGAATCATCCAAACCTGCTGTTGAGATCTACTCTTGTATAGTGGGAACAAGGATAATGGGGTAAGAACCTGACCTTGCAGTAAGTGAAAGTCTTGCTCCTGCCTCCAGTGGGACCAAGGTTTAAGCCAAGATTTTTTTCACTGCCCCTGTGTTTTTTATTTAGCGTAGCTGTTAAGATAGACACCCATATTTTCCTTTCCCTGCCCAACAGTAATAAATGGGTAAAGGCAGCTGAAAACATAAAAGTAGGAAGGTCCCTGTAAGAGCTGGCATGTTTAGTGATGTTATCCATGGCTTGCTACTACAGCCCATGACAGTGGCAAAAGAAAAATTTGACAGAGGTAAAAGTGCATGAGGGAGTTCAGGCTTCTACCTGCCCTCCAGTATTTATCAAGTTTAAGCAAGTAATTAAGCAGTGACAGTGGGATTTATTCAATGCATGCTTTTGGGGTGAGATGATACTCTTAGGTTTAAACCATAGTTTGACTAACAGAATTATGCAACAAGGATTCCTTCCTCCTTTTTAAGTAAATCAAATGGTTACATGGCACTTACAAGCACAGAACACACAGACAAGTGTGGAAAATATCTACTAGTATAATGCAGGGATTGTAAAATATTATTTTTAAGGCACTTTATGTAGTAGAGTGAATATATCTAACTGATATTGCTGCATATAATTCTTTCAGATTTGAACACCTGGTTTCAACCTTTAAAGGTTTTATATAGTGAATTTATGGGATACCAGAGGCATGAGTAGGCTCATTTACTCTGCACAGTAAAAATGTAAGCCTTGAACTTCCTCAATGGTTTAATGTTTTTAATAATAAGAGACGAGAACCATGGTACAGAATAGCGTCATACACTGCATTTACTTTTTAATGCAAGTTAAAGAGAAGTATTGCAAAAGAATTGCATGTTTTACAGGTTTGGTCTACTTGTGCGATCCTTATGAGGACTGATGGTATTTGCTCCTCTCGTAACTACATATTATAGTTACTGGTAAATGTAATGAGCAGTACTCTTACAGGCTTTGAGTATTCAAACATAACCACAAAGTTGTGCATTAAATCCATTAACTGTTTTATTTTTATAGTGTTAATGATAAATTTCAAGTTCTTTATATATAATTAAATAATGAAATATCCTGTTTTTAAAAAGCAAAATAAATACTATAAACAGCAATGTTATGCAGTTATTTTTTAAAACTCTTGAGAAAGCTTTCTGAAAACAAATCAATAGAACAATTGTGCAGTTAATTGCTAATCTATTTTATGTTTTATTAAATGTTTAGTGTTGTTTTCCTAATTCACTTACATGGTAATAGGTAATCAAGTAATGATCAGTGGCTTATAATTTAAAAATATCTTCATTATATGGAACCTTGAAAGCTAAACAGGACCTGTCATCTGGATGGATAAAATATGAACACACATAACCTTTTTTTCCCAAGAAACAGTAATTGTTGTGTTGGTAGCTGGTGTTTGACTTAACGTTGATGATTTCTTTCCAGTGTGCTGTTCTCAGCACTCCTAGAAACTGACTTTTGGACTTTTTTTTTATTTTCACTCTTGTGCTTGAAGTCTACTTTAAAATTTTTTTTTTTTGCTTTCCTTGTAGTGCTATTATGGGTGTAAAACAAAAAATATTGGAATTTACCCCACTTGACTTCTAAGACGGTGCAGGGAAAAGACACACATGACGATTCCCATTTTTAAGAAAACTAAGTGTTTATTTGAGCATGGATCTCTCCGGCATGGCCAGGCTCTAGGCTTTGTTTACAACAGGACATGAAATGCCATCTAGTAAAGGTCTGAGAGACCGTGACTCTCATCTCAATGCAGTGCAGGGTTGTAGCTAGTGGTGAAGAGTAGGATGTGTGTCCAAGAGAGCAACAGGAGTGAAAGACTATGGTGTTGCATCTGTGCTAAATTCTTCCAAGCATTGGAAAGCATAGAGTTGCAGGTTTTTTATTGCATAAATGAATCTCCTGTATGTTGCCAATTATATGTTAGGTGAACCAGGTGTGTGTGTCTGTGACAACCTGATGGTATGCCTAGTGTGTCCTTGCTTGCCTGTGCTTGGGTGATCATGTCAATGTAACTGAATATCTAGTAATAAAAAGAACAACATGCTCTGAAATAGCCCACACAACTGATTAGCTTGCAAAGGCACTTCAGATAAGTTTTACACTCAAAACATTATTTTTTTTCCCCCATACACAGATTTGCTCCTGAACTCCTAACAGGCTTTAAATCAGCAGCCTACAATCTATTTGCTCAGAAAAAGTCAAATTGGGAGTCTAATTCTGAAAACTGACAAAGTCAACTGAGGTGTTATTTTATAGTTTACCAGTTTCTCAGATAGCTATTTACACAAGCTAGTAAAGGAGATAATGCACTGCATGTAAGTCAAAGCAAAAATTTCACTTCTGGTCAGTCTGGTAGTTTTTTTCCCCAAGATTAGAGCTCCTTTACTTAGTCTGAAGCACTTGCATCCAACGCTTTACCCTACATACCAAAATTTTAGCTTACTTTGTGGTAAAGGATATTATTTCACAACAGCATTGAAATACTTCACCACACACAAAGCTGTCAGGGACAGCAAAGCAGGTTAGAAGCCGGGACTGACAATCTGCAGAAACTTCCAAATACACATGACGAAAGCTAGACACTGGATGGCTAAATTTGAAGATTAATTGGTCATTACTGTATTTAAACAAGGAAAACCAAAAAAAAAATGTGGTAAAATTCTGGTTTCCTTCCAGACGTGTAGCACAGCTGAGGTGCAGTGGCCAGAAGTGCAAAGAAAGTGATGGCTGCACCGCAGCCTGCAGGTAGCCATATTTCTGTATGGGTGGCTGTTTGTAGAAGTGACCCCATACATCCTAGTCTCTATGTGTGTCTTTCCTGAGTGACAAATTTCATGTTTTAAGGAGGCTTAAAAAGCAAGACTTCTCTTAGGTAGCCTACAGCACCAGATGTTGTGTGGCCAATGAAAGGTCTCCGGAAATTAAATAGGATGAAAGAGGGTTGTATAGTTGAAGCCCTTGGCTTCAAGTGTAAAACCTACTGAAGGTGGCTGAAGTCCTTTGACTAGCACCACCTGGCTAATTGTAAGGTACTTAGACACCCCTTCCCCTCCTCAATGAAGGGCTTCAAATAATATTTGGGGAGCGTGGATTTGTAAGTAGGTTGGCAATAGATGCTTCTAGAGGTTATCTTAGTTTTGAAACTATTACCTTAAGTGGCCAGATGCTCCTGCTTTTATCTCTGTCCAGTGGGGGGAAACAGTGTTATTTAACTCTATTTAAAGTTCATCCTCTAGTGAAAAACGATGTTCTCATTCTGTTAATTCAAAGGTATACAGAAGAAATCAGAGAATTACTGATTATGGCAGGAATGAGCTGGAGATGTTTCCAATTTCCTGAAGTATTTGTGCTTACATCCTTTAAATATGAGGATTATAAGACTGAGACACTACAATGTATTTCAGGAGGGGAAAAGAAAACTCAACAAAAAAAAAATCCCAACACACACAAAAAAACCCCACCAAAAAACCCAACAACCCCCAAACTGTAGAAGATGAAAATCTTAAGTAGGTCATTGAAAGGGGCAAGAGGAGAATCAAAATATGCCAGTGGCATTAACAAATTCTCAGAGTAATCTGTCTTCCTTCCAGGGTTCAGAACCTTACTACAGAAGATGACAAAACATGTTTAACATGAATTGAATTACAAGCTGTAAAAGTCAGGGTACTTATTAATCTGTGACCAAGTAACTTTGTTCCCCCTAGCTATAATATTAAATAATCATCTTTTACTTCACAATTAAGTAATCACTCTTCACAAGTGGCAGGTGCAATGGAATATAGAAAAATGCAGAAGGGAGATATACAAGCTAACAGCAGTTGATTTAGGCATGCAATACCTGGAAACAAATATAACAAATTAGGTGGCAATCAACATTAACCAGTTTTGACATTGAATTGAGGGAGGAACCCCAAGAATAATATACCTTTGATATAAATGCGTGTGTTTCAGACATACTGAAAATTAGGAAGATGTACTCTAAAATTTCGAAATGAACCAGGTTTTTCTAGGTCAGATATGAGGAAAGGGTTTGGGCAATATACTTGATTTAAAAACAATAGGATGAATCTACTGGCATTGTTAGAGGATTGCCCTTCTGTCACTTAGTGCTGGGCCCAAATGCATTCTTCGCTAAAATGCTCTTGCTTTGACCAGCAAGCTAAGCTGACCTTCTCATAAGTCTATCCTGTGGATGATCCTCTGATCCAGTGACAATGTGGTAAACTTCTGGGGTATCTTTGACTTAAGTCTTTTGGCTTAAACAGTCACAGGTAGACAGCACACCTGTGTCTTACAGAATGAGGCAGAGAAGGCTTGAGTGAACCTGTGTATTAAACTTCCTTATGTGCATCTTTTAACTTAGCTCTGGTTGTTCCACCAGGTGCAGGAGCATCATAAGGGTGTAAGGCAGCTTAGCGGAGTATTTGCAGTTGTGTGTCATGCTGAAGAAAGCTGCCTGGGCATGGGCGGCTGCATAGATGTGAGGAGAGAAAATAGTTTAGAATGTGACAAGTTGAGGTACAAACAGTGTTTTTACAGGACCGTTTCTGGTAAACTGTCACTGAACTCAGAGCATGACTTACACTGAAATTTTGGTTTTCCCTGGCAGCTTGGCTAAAACTAGAGCAAGTCTTTTATTAGTGCTCTAACTAATGATGGAGCATGAGCCCTGAAATTCTGAAATTG
>KZ505661.1:2356580-2391471 GCA_002844005.1 Limosa lapponica baueri
TTTAAGAACCATTGTGTTTTAGTGCTTGTATGCACTCACTAATCATCTGAAGATTCACTTTCCTACTGCTTTGTTACCCTTTTATAACTAAAATGCAAAAGACTAATATTATTATATTGTAATGCAAGTACATAATGTTGTTGAGACTTGAATGAATAGCAGAGAGATTCTGTTATTGCTTGCATGGTGGCTGAATGTTAGGTGAAGATTAAATATTCTGTGTGGCAAAGGAAGATTGTTGTTAGCAAAACACCACAGAAGGCTTTAGTTTGTTTGTGGCACCTGCAAAGTGGTCTGCCTATCTCTTGCTTTTAAAGATTTTGAACTGCTTATTTTAATGATGTTGACTGTGCTTCTTTCATTCTGACAAGCCATGTGAGCTAAGGGAAAGTAAATTAAAAGTTCTGTATTTGAACTGTCATTGTGGCTTAGGTTTTTGTTTTCTTTTAATCTACACTTTCAAAGGAAGGAAACACCAGAAGCCTTGCAATGTAATATGCATAGCTGACCTTTTGAGTTCCAGATTGCATCAGGAAGGAGGAAAGTACTTCAAGGTACAAAAGCGGAAGGTTAGAACAAGGTCTAGTAATTCCAGCACTTTGAGTCACTGGAAATAATAAATACTGCAGAGATAACTGTGCAGTGCTGCAAGCAAAGATGAAAGAAAAGTGCAAATATATGCTGAACCATTAAAATATTAGAGCAATGTTTTCAGCATCACTGTAACTTTTTCATTTCTATTGAACTGTGAAGCCTAGTACCACAGAAGTAAATGCCAACTGTGACAAAATACGTAAAACAACAAGAGAAGGAAATTAATACCAAATGGTAATATCCAAAGCTATTAAACAGGAATCAAACACAGCTACTGCATTCACTATGTCTAATTCACTGGCATGCACTAGTTCCGATAAGCAATTTAGCAGCATCTCCTCTATCCTGGGTAGGACAAATAAATGAAATTGTTGCCCTCTGGGTTTGGAAGTTGTATGTGAAAAGCAGGAATTCAGGAATTGTTGTCCATCTTTTTTTTTTTTTTTTTTAAAAAAAACAGTAGGAATAAAATCCTGATATTTTTATTTTTTTTTAACTGAGGTTTGTGGCAAAACTTCTGTTGATGTTAGCTTCACTACTATGTTAAAATAGTAATGCCTCATGAGGCCTCTTGTGCTGCCAATACAGAAATGTGGAGTAAGAGACAGTTGTTTTCCCCAGACGACTTGCCATCTAAATAGAGTATGAAATAGATGGTGTGCTAAAGAGATTTCATATAAATGATATCTTTATAGTGAGGAATTCTGGGGCTTCAGAATCCCAGAAAGTAGAGGGAAAGAGAGAAAGCAAGAGACCTCAAACCTTCACTGTGAAATATTGAAGCAAAGACCTTTGCAATGGGTTGGGCATTAACATCATCTGGTTGCATCTTTTCTGAGAGGTGGCAGCATCCCTCCCTCACACAACCACTTGGCAAACCAAGTGGGAATGTTGGTGGTGGGGTCCAGAGGCTTGCTTAGCCAAGCACCAAGTTTTGTGGGGCACATCCAGTGAGTCAGTCGTAAAATTTCATTGTAATTTTGTATGTACCACTTGCTAGGATGGGTGTGGGAGCTGCTTTTCTCAGAGAAGAAATGCGCACTGTGCTGCCTCGTTGTGTTGCAGGGACCGTGATGGCAACTACTTGGGGTGAAAGGGGGAGTGCTGTGGTCCCAGCAGCAGGGCCATGGAGAAGCATTACTGGAGATACCAGTTACCTGAAGGAGGTAACTGTCTTTCATGTCCCAGTTTTCCCCAGCTCTTTGAGTTGTTTCTTCCCTTTCTGTAGATGTTGACACTCAGAAGCATTCCTGCAATGCCCTGGAGTTCTACCTACTGCACTGAAGGATTAGAAAAGAATTTTCACTGTTGGACTGGATTGACTGGAGTTCATTGGGTTTTCTGCCTGACTTGCAGGTGGAGTGCAGAGAATAAAGACTTCAGATGCTTCCTTATACTATAATAAAACAACATTTCTTGTGACTTGCAGTTGCTAAGCGGAGGAGAGAAGCGATAAACATGCTGTTTCCCATCATGAATGAGATTTCAGACTTTTTCTATTTGATCTTTTGCCAGAAGGGGACAGATGACAGATGAACAGAAGCAGTCAAACCGAGGTGTTCTGTTCGGTTCCGCCCACCTTGCCCCCTTCCTTTGCAGACTGTGCTGGAGGGCAGGCTGCTGGGCCACCCAACAGGAGCTTTGCACCCAGTATCTTAACCAGGTTCGCGGCCTGGTCACTGAAATTGCAAAAAGATGCGTAGTTTCATCTAATGCTTTTTAAAATGAGGTTCAAACCTGATGCTTAAAATCTCTTCCAGCATCTGTTTTCCATTCATTTAAGTTCCCTAAGCAACTGCTGTATTGCAAGATGATGTTTGCTGGTTTGGGCTGGTCTTTAATGGAAGAAGTTAGATATTTATTTTAGGCACATAGTGGTTCTAATTTCTCCCTGTGATTTTATAGCTTTAAATTCCAGTAGTCTGTTGTACCGAAAGCACTGTCACTTTGAGACAGAAAACACTGCTCATTATGCAGAAGGGACAAATCATGTCCTCTCAGTAAGTCTTTACTCTTTGGACTCGTGCTATATAGTTTCACTCTTATCTAAAAGCAAACTTGCTTAGGTTGAAAATATCTAGTTACTAGTTACAAAAAGCTGTTAACATGATTCTAAGATGTCAGTCACTGCTGAGCTGGTATTTTTAACAGCATTTTGTCCTACTTGTAAAATGTGCTTTTTTTGTGCATCTGACTTATGGCTTGCAGCCCTTGAGGTTTCTTCAGACACTCTCAGATGCTGTTGCAACAGTGGTCAAGTAGCAAAATAACAATTTCCATACTTCATGATGCTCACAGGTGCATTAATACCTCACTGAAATGAGAGCTTGTCGCATGTTGGTAACATGCAGCCTAGTGAGCCCTGAAATTGTCCATGTGTGTCCCAATAAGATTCTTTAGTGCTAGGTGTGCACTTTGGTAAGGAAAACTAAAGTTTGAGCCTTTGGGCTACTTTTTCTTTACAGTGGCTTTGTGCAACTTAGTACTTAAGCTGTCTTCAAAATCACTCCACCTGTATCAAACTTCTTTGCTATCATCACTCGGATGCTCTTTCACATGCAGTTTCCATTCCATGTTTTTCTGTAACTGAGTTAGTGTCTTCTTCCTGAGTATCTTTTCCACAGCAAAGGTGCTGGTTCTTGGGATTTGAAGGCACACCGTGTGGTCAACTGTGGCATTAGACATAGACCCTGGAGACAGTGTCAGCCATCCTTTCCCTGGCAGAGGTGGAAGTGTGGGCTGCTGGGCCATAGCAGGGCTGTAGAAAGCCCCCACCAGGACAAATCTGGGGATGCTGTATAAGTACCTGTAGAGCTAAAAAAAAAAAAAAAAAAACCCTAAATGCTCAGTCGAGAGCTTCAGCTCCCATATCCTTTCTTGAGATGGCCACATATATATCTTTATCTTGATGGTTCCTCATTGATTTCTCTCCCCAGATGGATGGGTGGCAGTTGCCTGCATATATTCTCTAGTTGAAGTGTGAGCTGTGGCAGGTAGTTAACCACTTCTATAAAATCTTTTTGTTTCTATGATGGGGTGAATATCAATAACTGCATTGTTAATGCTGAAATTTGTTATTACTGCAAATTTGCAGCAGTCAATGGCATGTAATGCAATGTTAATTTTTTTTCCTGAGCCCTGTTGAAGGTATGATGAAGAATAGAAAGTGGGTTTTTTTGACAGCTGGAACACTTCTCTTGGTTTCCTCTAGTTTTTGATCACTTTCAGACAAAAAACAAAGCACGGCTCAAAGTGTCAAATGCTATTAAAAATGCTTTTCTTTGGAGTGGAGGGGAACAATGGCAAATATTATAAAAAAATATATGGTGATTTCAGCAGAGTAAATTAAACTTTTTTACACCAGATCTCAAAAGTAGAACTCACTTAAAACAGAGCTTTTTCAAATATTTTAAAAACCCTTCAATGAAAAATATCTATGATTTTCAGTTTTGCACAGGTAGAATAATATTTACTCTTGTGCTCTAGGATCCTCTTTGCTTGTTACTTTCCACACTGGGAATGCCCGCCAACTGTTGATTCTGAGGTGTAAATGGCATCTCAATGATTAAGGCAGCAAATATACTCTTGAAAATGTCCTCTTTTTTTTTTTTTCTTTCTTTTTTTTTTTCATTATGCTGGATTTGTGCTTGATATAGCAAATAAATGCAGAGAAGTCAGACTGGCACTGGACCTCATATTACTGTCAGTGTTTGGCAATAACAGGTGAACCAGAAGGCTGAAAGACTGTCTTAACATCCAGTAGATCTAGCTGGACTAAGTTAGTTTAATTTAGTTCATCAGTTTAGCAGCTACTGCTGTTTTGGGTTGGTTCTTTTCTTTTTTTTTTTAAATTAAAATTCAGTGTTTTAAAATGAGCTAAAGAGAATATAACCGTTCTTGTGGATGAAACTTTTTGTGCATCTTTAAAGACCCTAACTAATCACATACTGCAATGGAGAAGAATGAGAAACCCAATCATTCATGTAGTCTCTTGAACAGAATTTCCTGGCTAAACATGTTGTCTTTTTGACAGTTTCCATGACCTCCTTTTCTGCTATTAATTAGAGAATATTTAAATTAAAATGTTAAGTTCTGCCACATTCTACTCAGTATTTTTTTTTAATTCTGTGAGTTTATGTCTTCCCCTATTGCTGGAGTTTATGACCAAGTATTCCCATCAGCTGCTCTGGTGTAACATGGGAGCAAGGAGATCGAGAATCAGGGTGTTCACATTTCTTTTGTCCGTTTTTGCCCAGTCATGCCTGTCTCCTGCTGTTTTAAGGAGAAGCAAAAAGTTGATTCTTTAAAGTGAATTTGTGGAAGGGAGGGGTGTGTGAGGACTGAGGGAAGATGTGTTTTGTCCAAAGCTGAGCAGGACACTGTGGTGTTTCTCTGAATTTGCAACGACTGTTTTATCTGTCAAGCTCCATACTTATAAGCAGTGCAAACTATACAAGTGTTGGTAGCAGAAATAAAGCATTTTGTGTAGCTTTAAAGAGATTATTTTTGTCACCAAATACTGCTTAATACAAAATGCATTAGTTCTTTTCACTGCATCAATACAATTAGTTCAGTTTGTTAACCAGCGTATTTCATCTAATACTTTCTTTTGCATTTGCTGACAATACAATTACAAAAAATTACAAAACAACTGAAAACAATGCAAATGCATTTGTCTGTTTGCTGTTTCTTCTACAATGGCAGTTTGCCAGAGATGACATGCTTCACTAAATGTCACTAAATATTATGTACTTAGGACTTAATTATGCCTTAAAGGCACTGGCCCTTTTAGGGAAGAGAGTGGATAAAATTGCTTCCTTGAGAGCTTTGAGCCATGCTCTGCCTGAGAAAATGTGACTGCTGGCAGTGCGGTGGGAAATCAAAAGGCAAGATCATCATCTATTTGAGATGATAGAGCATATGTTCTTGCCCACACCTTCTCAGAACTGCTGATGGGTGAGCTATCCTATGGATTTCGGCATTAAATAAAACTCTCTTAAAGCTGTGTCTGCATTTGTAGCCTCAAATGCTCTTTGTGTCCCATTATCTGAGGCTTAGAAAGGAGAGGTAACTTCCAGGCTATAAAACCTGAGATCCCAAATACTTCTAGATTTTCCTATAATAAAATGCAGTATGAATGGTTAATTAAAAAAAAAAAAAAAAAAAAAAAAAAAAAAAAAAACAAAAACAAAAAAACAAAACAAACCCAAAACAAAAATACCTTTGCAGGCTTTTTGTCCAGCATTAACAGTGTGGGCCTGGAGGACCGAATGGGTGAGAGTCTGGACTGGGATCTCACAGATCTCTAAAAAGGCTGTCACATTCAGAACACACAATTACTGGCAGCTTCTAATTCTTCTTGAAAATAATATATTTCATAACATCTTTATAACTTCAGGATATATATATTCAGATGCAACCCATGGGAACACAGCTAAATCAGGATTATATTGTGCTGTGGAAGTATGTAGGATGTAGCTGTTGAACAATTTAATGCTGCTTTTTTCTATCAAATGGTTGGTCTATCCATTCTCCTTAGCATTTAGTCCACCCTCAAAGGTTCCCTTAAATGTCCTTTCTAAAGTCAAACTATTACAAACTACTGCAGGTATGAATCAGTAAGTGGTATTAGTGCTGGATTTCCCAAGAGCTGTATTTCATGTCAGGAAATTTTATTTAGAGTTTTATCTTTTTAGACAGTTACTCATTAACAAAAACAGCATCTCAGTTTGAAAATCTGCATGGTCCAGGTTACAAGAGCAACTGCCTAAGCTGGGTAACTTCAGTGTCAAAATTTCTTCTTCCAGTGCTTCCATGTGGTTCACAAAATCACTGTGATATGAGTAACGGGTTGTAAGTTCAGCACCCAGCCCTGGTGTTCACCTTTTCTCTGCCATAGCGTCTTCCACCTCTCTTGTGAGCTTTCTCCAACTCACCTTTGCTATGTCTTCTCTCAAGGTCTACTCCTGGGCTGAAGTTTTGAAGAGATGAAAATGGCACCTGTCCTCAATGGCACTTCCTCCCTGACCCACAGTCAATTATTTAGCCTCCTCACTGATTTCTGGAAACCTCTTTTCTGAGTTTTTTGGGTACTTAACTGTGATATCCATACATATATAAAAAACCAGAAGTGATCGGAGCAAATCCTTTCATCTTCTCTGCTACGTGTGTGCTCAAAACACATCTGGGCTAAAATGTTACAGCTTAGAAGAAGGTAAGCAACATATGCTCTTGCAAACCAAAAATAGCAGAGTCTGAGTTCTAATTGAAACATCTAGTGCGGCTGTTCACATGCGTTGCTTGATTTTTACCCTTGACTTCAATAGAGAAAATTTCCTAGAAACCGTTATATCTTCCTTGCTGTAATATACAAAAAAACACAAATGCATTCTAACTTACTGTCATCAGTGATATTTATATAAAGCATTGGCTTTACAATGGTACATAATCTATTATTGATATGAAATTTAATTGCACCTAAATACTATTCGCTGTATGCCTTTTCCCATCCTTTTATAAATGCATCTTAGCATGATCGCTGCTTGCAGCTGAAATAATAAATGATTTCATACTTTGAGTTATTTGTGGGATACTGGAAATGGGTTTTCTGTCAGTACAGAGCCATTTTATAAACTTGATATCGTGTGGGTATTCATTGCTTCCTCTCTTCTTGCAGAATAAGTCTCTGGACACTAGTATCTAGCATTTAAATGTTTTGGAGGAGCTCATGCTGAAATAAGAAGATTATTGAGGGTAGATATCAAGTGATCTTTTTGCCAAAGGTTTTTGTTTTAGTGACACACATTTAATTACGCTTCACTAAATACCTTCAAATATATACCTTACGTTTACAGCCTTGTTCTCATGTTGTAATTCCATTGCTATCAGTGTTTTTAAAGCAGATTTTTCTTTCTCTATCTTAAAGTTTATCAATATGAAATGCAACAATAGACTTAATAGGAAAACAGTGTTTTTAGTATAATGGTCCTCATGAAAAAAATTGAAATTGTGCCAGTTCTCATAGGAAGTATTCTTCCAATACTTAGGTGAAATACAGGATAACACTCATGCTAAAAGATTTTCAGTTTTCTAGATAGTAGATTTCCTGTGTAGTAGTTTTACAGAATGTATTAAAAGGTACATGACATATTAAAAACAAATTACTACAAACAAAAAAGCTATTAAGACTACAATATGAAATACACAAAAACTAAAAAAAAAACCAGAGTTCAAGAGGGTTATGAAACCCTAACTTGGTATCCCAGTATATGGTGTGATTGTTCCTTTCTTTCCATTATTTTCTTCTTTCCTTTCCTCTCCTCCTTATTTCTGCTTTATTCAAAACTTTCTCTGAAAGGTATTTTTTCCTCTTCATCTTTCAGTGTGTGGTCACATGCATTATTAACTACTTGCTATTCCAACCCTACAATAAAAAAAACCCCAAACATGTTAATGTATGCCTAGACTTCTGTGTGGCACTGTCATCAATTGTGGTATAGTGACAAGTATTAACGAATTCATCCTTAAATCAGATCTATTATGTGAGACAGTGTGTGTATGAGAGAAAAATGTGTTTGATTAGATATAGATACTACCCGTGTTTCTTATGTGAGGCTCTGAGGTGCAAGGTTAACATTACAAACTTATCTGACATTAAGGGCTCAGATTGAAAGAGATCTTATTTTTTTGAGGTGCTTCACGTATTAGGAAAAACTTTTTTTAAATCATAAGGTGAATGCATTGATACTTGTCTCTTTTGTAAATCACTCTGTAGGCATTGGTGTTATTCAGTGTCTGTAGGTGTAGTTGGTGCAAGAAAACATGAGGGGCTGTTCAAAGATTAAAGGACTGTCAAAGGAAGTTAGAGGTGGTTTGGTGCCCAGGAGTCTGTTCCTGGTGGGTTAATGTAATGCCCAGATGCCAAGCTGGGACCCAATAAACCCTGTTAAAGAGACAGTGCTGTCAGCATGGTGCTTTGCCTGGGCATATGTACCAAGCCAGCTTTGGAGCTATAGCTTGCCTCTGCCTGGTGTGGAGTGCAGGCAGAGGCAGTTGTGTGATAAGAATGTGATAAAAATTGCCCAAGCGATGTTATCCTGCCAGTTGTTGACTTAAAATGCGCTAGACTTGTATGCTCTTGGAAAGCATTTCCAAAAGCATACACTCCAAGCTCAAGATTGGTACATTCCTATGAGTAAGAAATCAGGCAAATGAGGCAGGAGACCTGCATGGATGAGCAAGGAGCTTCTGGAAAAACACAAGTGGAAAAAGGTAGATTACAGAATGTGGAAAAAGGGACTGGCTGCTTGGGAGGAATATAGGATCGTAAGGTCCTGCACTTGGGTCACAACAACCCCATGCAGCGCTACAGGCTTGGGGAACAGTGCCTGGAGAGCCGCCTGGCAGAAAGGGACCTGAGGGTATTGGTTGACTGTCAGCTGAACATGAGCCAGCAGTGTGCCCGGGTGGCCAAGAAGGCCAACAGCATCCTGCCCTGTATCAGGAATAGTGAGGTGAGTAGGACTCGGGAGGTGATTGTCCCCCTGTACTCGGCACTGGTGAGGCCCCACCTTGAGTGCTGTGTCCAGTTTTGGGCCACTTGCCACAAAAAAGACATTGAGGTGCTGGAGCAGGTCCAGAGAAGGGCAATGAAGCTGATGAGGGGTCTGGAGAATAAGTCTTATGAGGAAAGGCTGTGGGAGCTGGGGTTGTTCAGCCTGGAGAAAAGGAGGCTGAGGGGAGACCTTATTGCTCTCTACAACTACCTGAAAGGAGGTTGTAGAGAAGCAGGCAGGGATTGGTCTCTTCTCCCAGGTCACAAGCAATAGGAAATGGCCTCAAGTTGTGCAAGGGGAGGTTCAGATTGGATATTAGGAAAAACTTTTACACTGAAAGTGTTATTAAGCATTGGAATGGGCTTCTCAGGGAAGTGGTTGAGGCACCATCCCTGGAGGTATTCAAAAGGCAGGTTGACATAGTGCTTAGTGACATGGTTTAGTGATGTTTTTTTTTTATCAGAGTTAGGTTGATGGTTGGACTTACATGATCTTAAAGGTCCCTTCCAACCTAGACAATTCTTTGATTCTATAACATTGTCAGGGTATGCAGGGATGTGATAAGGAAGGGTAAGGCCCACTTGGTATTAAATCTGACAAGTGATGTCAAGGACAATAAGAAGGGCTCCTTTGAGTACATCAGTAGTAAAAGAAAGACTAGGGAAAATGAGATGGGTGCCCTGGTGATAGAGAATGCAGAGAAGGCAGATTTACTGAATGCCTTCTTTGCTTCAGTCTTTACTGCTAAGGTCGGCCCTCAGGAATTCCAGACCCTGGAGACGAGAGAGAATTTGGAGAAAAGAAGACTTTATCTCCATCAAGGAGGATCAGGTCAGAGATCATTTAAGCAAACTCAACACCCACAAATCATTGGGCCCTGATGGAATGCACCTGTGAGTGTTGAGGGAACTGGCAGATGTTGCGAAGCCACTTCTCATCATCTTTTGAAAGGTCATGGAAAACAAGAGAGGTCCCTGAGGACTGGAGGAAAGCCAGTGTCACTCCAGCCTTCACAAAAGACAAAAAGGAGGACCCAGGAAACTACAGGCCAGTCAGCCTCACCTCCATCCCTGGTAAGGTGATGGAACAGCTCATCCTGGATGTCATCTCTAAGCATGTAGAGGAAAAGAAGGTTATTGGGAATGGTCAACATGGATTCACCAAGGTGAAATCATGTTCGAACAGTCTGATAGCCTTCTATGGTGGCATGACTGGCTGGGTAGATGAGGATAGAGCAGTTGTCTACCTCAACTTCAGCAAGGCTTTTTACACAGTCTCCAATAACATAGGTAAGCTTAGGAAGTGTGGGTTAGATGAGTGGACAGTGAGGTGGATTGAGAACTGGCTGAGTGGCAGAGCTCAGAGGGTTGTGATCAGTGGCACAGAGCCCAGTTTGAGGCCTGCAACTAGTGGTGTTCCCTAGGGATCAGTACTGGGTCCAGTCTTATTCAATGTATTCGTCAACAACCTGGATGAGGGGACAGAGTGTATCCTCAGCAAGCTTGCTGATGACACAAAACAGAGGGAAGCGGCTGACACACCAGAAAGCTGTGCTGCCATCCAATGAGACCTAGACAGGCTATAAAGCTGGGCAGAGAGGGACTTACTGAAGTTTAACAAGAGCAAGTGTAGGGTCCTGCATCTAGGGAGGAATAACCCCATGCACCAGTACAGGTTAGGGGTTGACCTGCTGGAAAGCAGCTCTGCAGAGAAGGACCTGAGAGTCCTGTTGGATAGCAAGTTGGCCATGAGCCAGCAATGTGCCATTGTGGTGAAGAAGGCCAATGGTCTCCTGGGATGCATTAAAAAGAGTGTGGCTGGCAGGTCAAGGGAGGTCATCCTCCCCCTCTACTCTGCCCTGGTAAGGTCACATCTGGAGTACTGTGTCCCATTCTGGCTGCCTAGTTCAACAAAGGAACTACTGGAGAGAGTCCAGTGGAGGGCTACAAAGATGATCAAGGGAAAGGAGCACCTCTCTTATGAGGAAAGGCTGAGAGACCTGGGTCTGTTTAACCTGGAGAAGACTGAGAAGGGATCCCATCAATGTTTATAAATATCAAAAGGATGGGTGTCAAGAGGGTGGGGCCAGAATCCTTTCAGTGGTGCCCAGTGACAGGACAAGGGGCAACAGGCATACACTGGAACACAGGAAATTCCATCTTAACATAAGGAAAAACTTCTTTATTTTGAGGGTGAGAGACCACTGGAAAAGGCTGCCCAGAGAGGTTGTGGAGTCTCTGGATATATTCAAAATCCACCTGGATGCTTTCGTGTCCAATGTGCTTTAGGTGAACCTGCTTTGGCAGAGAGGTTGGACTAGATGATCTCCAGAGGTTCCTTCCAACCCCTACCATTCTGTGCTTCTGTGAAATTCTATGTATGAAGGAATCACTTCTAGGAAGAAGTCAGTAACAAGATTTTCAGTGCAGACCTGTACAATCTGAGGTTATGGAGTAACCTGATTATGAGAATTGACTACTAAAAAAGATGAACTGTGCTTCTAGTTTTGTTAGAAAAGTGTAATGACAGTTGGGGCTCCTGATTTGATTTACAATTGCATAGCAGTGCAGGCTTCAGCAAGATTTCTTCTTCTGCCACCGTAACTTCCTTATTGCTTACACCTGCTCCTTCAGCTCCCAGTACCTATCTGTGCATTTTTTTCTATGGCTTTCTCCCTTGTTCTTTGCCAAAACATCTGTATTTTTCCATGGTGCCTGTTGTTTTCTCCAATCCTATTTATCTGCCAAGCTGTCCCGGACATCTTTCCTCACTCATTATTTTTTGTTTTTCTGTGCTTGACTAATGTCCTTCTCTGCCCTTCCTTTTCCTTCTCTGCACTGTTCTGGTGTCAAGAAAGGAGACAATGTATGCTGGATCTTCTCTCTTCACTAATTCTCACTATTGAAGCAGTGGAGCTGTTTTGGCACAAACTTCAGAAGGAAAAATAATTAGGCTCAGCAGACAGCAGTATGGGCAACTGCATTCAAAAATTGTAAGTTTGTGGTGATCAGGCAAGTAAAAAGATTATTAGAATGGAAAGATTTGAGCAGATTTTAGTGGTAGACCTCATCCTTGGGCCTAAAGCAATGTTTCCAGCTTGAAATATATGTCTTTAGTTAACAATTGATACTGATTCTCCTATGCTTCTGGCCATTTTAAGAAGAGTTAGGACTAAAATGCTTTAGGGATGTGAATGAACAAACTAAACCATGTTTTCATACCAAAAATATTTTTTTAAGCAATTGCTATGATAACGTGACATGATTTGTGCTATAGGTGCTCTAGATGAAATATAGGGTAAAATCTACTGCATTTCAATGCTAATTAAAGTGTTACAGTAAAGGTGGTAACAGACAGCGCGTGTCCTCATTGGGTTAATCATGTCCCTCCATACTCCCTACACATTTTCATTGGATTGCACATTAAAAGACTCTTCCCTGATCCCATAATCTCTACCATCAGTTATTAGTAACAGCAATGCACAGAACTGAATGCAAAATGACCTTTTGCTTTTACTGAAGTGCTTTACATTTGAATTTCTGCCTGCTGGTGGTTGTTGTTTTATTGTATGTTTTAACATTTCTTTTTTGAGGATCTCCCCTTCTAATTCTTAACCTAAGTGGTAGAGATAGTCACTACAGTTCCTATTTGTCACTAATGTAAATTTATGTTACTGTGACATTAATCTTACAACATATAACTTACAGAAACATTGTGATGGTCCACTAACATATATGCAATGTACTAGAATAGAATTTTCACTGAAGCTGTCATCTGCACAATAAACTTTAGCCTACCAAACTGACAACAACTAGCTATTCAGAGCCACCATGAGATACAGTGTTACAGACTACACTGTCTCAATTTGTGCTAGCTGTAAATCTTAGTTTTCAATAGAAATATATAGAGATAAACTTGGCACATTGTGTCAGCTAGTGGAAAATAGAAGCTATTATCTTTTCTTAGAAGCAATGGTGACAAGACCTGATAGCAAAGAGCAGCTCTAACAATATGATTAATAACATATAAGGCTAGAAGGATCCATTATTATTACATACAAACCATAAAACTTCATCAGGTAAATTCTAGTTTGAACTAAACTATCTTAATTTAATAACTGGAGGTGATGGAGAATCTACCTCAGTATAGCTGCCTCATCATGTGTGTGTATATATATATAGTAAACATCATAAAACAGTGAAAACTGTAAATCATGCCTGCGATGTAGAATTGTGACTAATTCATCGGTTATTAAGAGTGAGGTCATTGTTACCATTCCTTGTTCAGCTTTGTGGAATTCAACTTTCTTCTACCACGCAGGAAGATTTTGACCAAAAAATTGATAGATCCTCTTTCGACTGAAGTGACTATGCTCTGTCAGAGTTTATCAGCAGCTCTGCTCCCTTACAGGCTGACAAATGCAGAGTTTGATATTTTAAGTGGAGACTGCTACATTTTTGCTGAGCAGAAAAATTTCCATTTTCACTGGAAGGTGACCAGGATTCAGAGGTAATTTGTTCTTCATACTTATTCTATACCTGCTCATTACTAAGGAAATTTGAATTGACATAAATGAGTATTTTAAATACTCACAAACAAGTATTGTGTCAGCAAAACCCGGCACTTTGCAAATAAGGCAAAAGATCTGCTGTTTTATTGTAGTGTAGTAATTTAGAAAGGAGGGACAAGCCTGTAAAAGGCATTGGAGGGGAAGGGTCAGAGCCAAAAGGAGAGTTTACTATTAGGGGACTTTTCGGAATGAGGAGTAGAAATAGAAAATAGAAACAGAAAAGGAGGGGGAGGAGAAGGGGGGGTAGAGATGCCTGATACTTCTAACTCTTTAAAATCTGTTACAGAAAGCATTTTTAGAGCTGTAACGTATCAAGCTGGCTTTCAACTCTGAATGTCTTTGAATAAAGATCTACATTCTGAAGGAAATGATTTGATTTTAGTGACATAATGTTTTGACCTGAAATATGTTGTTCCGGAAGCTTGTGGGATAGGAAATGGTAACCCCATGTGGTAATGGTTCTTGGAGCTGTGCTTGACTGAGACAAAAATAGGTTTGGCGCTGTTGTATTCCTCCAGCAAGACTGCAGCTTAATCAGGATGAAGGGGATTGTGCAGCTAGGGAGCAGGATGGTGTGCTATGAGTTTTACCTAATGAATGCAAGTTTGTTATCCTGGGCAGAGGAGCAGCTCTTCTGCTTACCGAAGGCACTCGTGAAGGACTGGAGCAGGAGGAGAGACTTTCCCCTTGGCAAAAACAGTTCATAACTCATTATAGTAGGCTGCCCTAGATTCTTGTTAGATGAAGACTAGAATGAATTCCTATATTCCTGTTAACTACGGTAGGGGTAAACTGGGGCTTTTCCTCTCTCTTCTTCCATGCAACTTCCCTCCCTGTCTTGTACTGTGGAGAGCAATAACCCTTTGCTCTGCCCCTTTTGTATTGTCTCTGGCTCTGTGTGTCCTCGCCCCACCAGAGCTCTCCTACACACATTTCTAAGACCTGGACCCCCTTTCATGTCCCTACTGTTTCACATCTCCATTGCTTAAACATTCTTCTGTTTGTCCCTGACACCTGCAGAGTTGTTCTTGTTTACAACCATTGTCGGTTCTGCTGCTGAAACCGCTTTCTGAGCTTGCTGCGTTGCCAGTGCTCCCCATTTCTGTTCACCTTCCTTTCTCCAGCTCCTTTCAGTATTGCATCAATTATAAACTAATTGTCTCCATATCTTTTATTACACATGCAGTGATGACAGTGTGCCTTCTGCCCTGATTGTTCCATGACTTTGAGAAGCAACAGTGCTACAAGAACTAAAGAATAACACACAGAGAGCTCATGGACAGAACAAAACTGAGAGTGAAGCCAGACTACTGTGAAGAACAGAGAGGATGAAAAGACCACCACCACGAGGACATTTAGGGAGGAGGTGTTTTGGAAACCATGATATTAAGGGCCAAGGAAGAGAAAGTAGCAGGACATACTTTTATGGCTGACTTAAAAGGATCTAAACCAATGCTGCCCTGCTGTAAAGGGATAGTCACACATTTGTCTCCAAAGGCCCTCCCACACCTCTTGCATTGGCAGCAGCTTTTACGTGCTATGGGTTGAGTTGGGTCACTTTGATTCAGCAACAGTGAGCTGCCAGGGCATGGGTGGGGAAGGGATACCACTTTTTTTTTTTTCTCCTCCCAGCAGTTTGGCCTTAGATTGTTTCAAAACTACCATAACTTCTCTTTAGAAAGGTGAATTTGGGGGTCTGAGAAAAGTAGAGGCAGAAGAGTGCCTGGAGGAGAGAGAGTCTCTGTGTAGGAGGGAACACTGACATTTTACATGGTCTTAATATCTCTAGAAAGAGAAGTTAAAAAAAAAATACATCAAAGTTGTTGGGCAAGGAGTAAATATTGTGTCCTTTCTTCTCCCCTAAAAGAACTGGGGGGAAAAGGGAATGGTTGTATTGACTGAGCAACTAAATAAATTAGTCAAAAAGTCAGAAACAGTTGTCAACTTCAATTTTGCACATGACTTCAATCTAAGTGGGAAATTATTTTACTGCCACTTTGACTGCCTTTCTTCTCCGCCTCCTCTTTCCTCATTTCATCCATCTGCTGTGCCCTTTCTTTCCTAAAGATTTTTTTTTTCCTGTTTCTCGTAAGACTAGTGATCCTTTAGTGTATGATTATGAAATGCTGAAGATAACAGGACCTTGATCTCTGCCTGGGGCCTCTACCTGTCTGTAGTGACGTTTCCAGTGAGTCAGAGTTTGTCCAGACAAGGATATCTCTGCAACCAGAGCCCTGTTAATGAAAGATACAAAAATAAACCGTGCTCACCAAGGACTCATCTTAAGCTGAGACAAGGCCACTTCCAAATTAAGGCATTCATTCAGGCATATGGCTACTGTGAACTTTTCTGAGTGTCCCTGTTAGTTAAATTAGTAACAGATGTGCCCACCTTGAAGTAATAGAACTTGACGTAGAGGAGAAAGGAAGTCTAATAGAAAACATCCTCAGAAAATTCAGTCTTTTCCAAATTGCATTTTTTTTATATAAATACATAAATAAATTGAGACTTTATCAGCAATAATGACATTTTAGGGTGCATTTACAAATTGATGACTAAGGTATATACCAAGTAAGATTTGTAAATATTATCATATTCTGCAAAAGATGACATAAAAATGTTGGAGAAAATGCTAGCTAACAGTTAACTCTGAGACCAGGCTCCCTTCTTAATGCTGAACTCTGTTTTAAGCCCAGATCCAGTTCATGTCTTTTGTAATAATAGGGTTACATAGTAATCAACCTCAGTATATGTAGCTTTATTCACAACTTTCAGCCTTTGTTCTCCACCTCAATAGTTGTAATAGAGATCCTTTAAAACTATGACCAAATTTTATTAGCAAATATCTATTCATCATGTCTGGGTAACTGCTTAATAACTAAAAAAAATAGATAGTTTTATGTCTTATCTTAACTGACACTTGTATTACACTGTCATCTAAGCTGGTTTTTGAAACCCAGCCTGCCTCCATGTGGAAAATCAGCTCTGACAAAGCTGAAGCCATTGCATCCTGCATTTTTCTGCCTTTTAGCAGACTAGCTTTCTGTTTAAATGGCCTCACGTAATAAATCAAGACAGGTTGGCTGTTGACACCAGTGCTGGAAATCGTAACTTACCTGCAACAGTGGGCTAGACCCTTAAAAAATCAGCACTATGTGGATCAGAGCTGTGAATCCCCGTTGGGCCAGGAGATGGCCTTGTCCTAGGCCAGCTGGAAGCGGGGAGCTCCTTCTCTTAGCAGAGTCAAGGTATTCACCCAGTGTGTCTGTGCATTTTGGATTTGGGGCTAAAGCACCATGTTTCTTTTTGAGTTTCCTCTAATAGACATCAGCAATTAAATTAATAACAGTTGTTACCATTTGTTCCTGTTTTTCACTAGGTTTCTAAAAAAAAAACTTGAGGTTCCTGAGAAAGGATGGATTTCTCCAGAAATATGAGGATTTCTCATACCCAGGGGAATTTTTGGGTGACAAATTAACCAGTTGCTGTTCTGTGCCGCCAACAAGTGAAATATCTCAGAATAATTATTTGTCTTTCAGATGCCACAGATTACCTTTCTTTTAGTACATGCTCATGGCATTTGTTGGAGCTCTGGGCAGATTTGGCCCCAATATGTCTGTAATTTTTTCTCCCGTGCATTTGTTACCTCATTAACGTAAGGAGCAGAGGAGATTCCTGGGTGGTTTCTGTGAGTTCTAATTATCTTGGAAAAGAGACTCTTATCTATTCAGATATGTTTGCATAGTGGTAGGGGGGGTTATGCCCAGCAGACTGGGAAACTGCCAGGCTGTTCAGTTCAGGCACAGTCTGAACTGTCACTATCCTGGAGGGGTTTGCCCATGCTGAATGCAGCGCTGTGTGTAATGTAACTCTTCTTCCTTTTGTTGAGTACATTAAAATAGATAACGTATACATTGTAAGTCATCACGATTCAATCTTTAAATATACTTAATCTCCTTAAATGTCATTCAAGAACTGTTAAATACCTTTTCATAAACATATGATTTTGGTACTAATTTTACAGAGAAAAATCTTACTAAGCTATGCCTAACTATACATTCAGCTGCACCTTCTGTGTTTTGAATTTCTCAATAGAATAGTGCACTGAATGGCAGTGCTAGAGAAATGACCTTGCTGGTAGGTGAGAGCTCAGGGTGTGCTCCTTGCTGGTGTTACCCTGGCAGATATATGCTGTAAAGCAGTAAACCATGAAGAACAATAAAAAAATTAGCTGGATATTACAAAAAGTCAATTAAAGATATAGAAGCATTATGATGAATTTTTACAAGTAAAAGTCAAGTGAAGTTGAGTTATGAATCTGCTGAATGGGATGCATTTGTTTCCCTCAGCCCTCTTTTGCATTCTTTACTCAGTAACATTTGCGATATCTTCTATAACTTCCCCATGTAACAATATTTTAATGCTACTTATCTTTTTTCTTGAAAAGAGAAAGAAATATGATCAGTAGACAGGATGACAAGCTAAACAGCTGCGTTCTAAAGTGATTTTAATACAGTGAGGAATCGTGTGTGGTGGTATTTTAATAGGACTAAAAAGATTTGTTGGTACTTTGTCTTAAGTATTATGCTACGGTGCTTGCCAAGTGGTGTCCTTTGTTTTGGAAGCAGGAGCTAATGCTTCTGAGGTGGTTCTGTTGTAAAAGCAATTACAAATAAAATTTGTGGTGCTAAAAAATAAAATCTGCCATATCATAAACTCATTTTCTTACTCTGTCAAGCAAATGGGACTAATTCTATAAGACTGCTCTTGATGCAAGTTACATACTTGCTGGAAATGCAAGTGGCAGGTTCTGGTCCTACAAAGGTAATGAAATTTTGAGGGAATGATCTTTAATTGCATGTCCAAAATAAAATCATCAGAAAAGTCTTAAATGAAACCACTATCTTAGAATGCAGAGAATTAAGAAATTCACTCTTTCTGACAAAATCATGTCACTTAGAGGCTCTCTCCATCAAAGCCTTAAGGAATGTTTCCAGAAAAAGCTAGAGAAAATGCTAAACCTATCAGTTAATGATTATTTATAGTGCTAACATAAATATACTGTCAGAACACAGGTACTGTGAGAGGTATCAGTTCCAGAATGCAAGTGTCTATTCACTGGAAAACAGGAGCACCTGACTTTTCTTTTTTACACATAAATTTGTTGCAGTAAATTGTGATTCTGTTGTGACTACCTGACTTCAACCAGGAAAATAAGTATTAATGTTATCTTATTGCAGTGGGGGAAACAGAGATTTAAAATTTACATTCCTTCATCTCTTTCCAATTTTAGTATTCTATTTCACTGAGATAATATTTTCTGTCTGCCTTTTTGAAGAGCTTACTGCAACTTCAGAGAATCTCAAGACATCAGAAAAATACTTCTTTGTGATCCCTTTTGTTTATTTATAAAAGATTACTTAATGGAATTCATTCTTTCGAACTTGCACACTTACTTAAAAGTTGAAATCCAGTTGCCAAGCAAAATAAACACAGCAGGGTAAGCTGCTGTGGAAAAACAAGGTATCAATATGTAATTTCATTGAACTGACAAAGTGAAATCATAATATTAACTTATTTTCATAGAAAGCCAATCATAATATTATTTAAATATTCTAATAGATTTTGAATTGCAAGAACCCTTAAAAGATAAATTCTCTTGGTTTTGCCACAGAGATACATGTTTCCTTCTTTACTTATAGATGTTAGTGATTTATAAATCAAACAGCTTGTAGTAAAGTAGGTAGGGCAATCAGCTTTGTCCTAAATATTCTATGATATCCTTGGCTGCCTGGTGTAATGGCAGTCTTGAATGCCTTGCTTGAGAAGTGGTGTTCTGCAGAAGTCTCTGCTCCTCCTGGTCTCCAGGAGTCTCTGGCTGGGGTCACCACAGCAACAGCATTCTTATAGTCTCCTTTTACTCTTATACTACTATATCTGTAGGAGCACATCAGGGTTTTGTAGTGATCTCAAAATCATTTTTTTTTTTCTGATGTAAAATTGCCAAACGAGCCAGGGAGAGTCCAGGAGGATACAAAAGTCCGCTGTTTGTTGCACTGCAACCAACCAACCTGAACATGCAAGCAGTAGAACTGTTTTGCTAGCTAATGGGTATTAGATGCTATTTTCTTTCCTTCTGATCCAATTTATAACACTAAAACCTGCTATAAATTGTCAAAATCTGGCAATAAAAATTCCAGAGAACAGAGATTCAGACTATAATGGAGAACTTGTCTTTTTTTAGTGGTTTTTGTTTGTGGGTTGTTTTTTTTTTCTTATTGGGAAGCTAAGTGACAGGTTTAGTTCTGTTGTTCCAACTTGTGAATGGATTAGCACAACATTGAGGAAAAGTAAGCAGGAACTGAAGTCTTTGTTTGGGGAAGTTTGAGGAGTACTACTTGGGTTTTGTTTCATTTTCAGGGACTTTTCAGATGCTGATCCGGACAAAACCTGTGTTCAGGGCTATAAAGTGGGATTTTTATTCTTAGAAGATAGCCTACTTTATTTTTAGTGCTATAGCCATGCATAAAAATGTATACTACCTCTCCCTGTGAATCCGTGTTAAAGGATTTTTATGTCATTCTAAATATTGCCCCTTTGAATTATCAGGGTTCAATCTCTGCAAAGTCTTTGAGATGATGAGGAGAGTGTTTTGCATAATTAAGCCCCTTCCTGTGCACCAAATGTGAGCACTAGTCAATGAAACTTCAGTGCTTTTCCCTCTGAAACATAACTGTGTATATTACTCTTCCAACATAAGTGCGTAGCCCTGGATTGCCTGCCAGAAGAGGTGAGCCCAAATGCTACAACACTACTGAAGTGTTTCCTTCAGCTGAAGTATCTTGAGACACCAAAAAAAAGGGATCTCTGGGGTTGAAGTTGTTGTATTGTCCTTGCCACCAAAGGGACTTGGGCAGCTGGTGTACTGACAGCAGTGGAAGTCCATTTTCCACAAGATAAGGGTGTTTATGGAAGAATTATCATTGGGAGACTTCTCACGTGGGTGAAAATATGTTATCTCATTGACAAATTAATTCAGGATTTTAAGGCACTAGGACTTAAAGTATGTGTCCCTTCTCAGGAAACTACGTAATATTGCTCTCTGTGCAATGTTCAGGAAAACAAGCACTTAATGTCTTTTTTCTTTTACTCTCCTGCTTAACCAGTTGAGGAGTGTGTAAAGTACCACTGATGTTTCTGTCCTGGCAGCAGATGACAGAGAGTGGTGTCTCTAGTGAGTCAGGAAGATCTCACGTCCTCGCACATTGGCTTTCTGGGACTAGCAGAGCCTTAAACATCTGTGGCTGTAGCCCGGACAAAGGTTGGCTGTTCACTGGAAGCTTTTACAAGTGAGATGGAAATACTTGCGTTCAAAGAATAACCAGAAACTAACGCATGAGAAGTTGTGCAAGCTCTTCTGCTAATCAAAGCACTAATGCCCTTCATATTATGCAAATCCCATTGTATTACATGTGTATAAACTGTACAAATATTGTAATTCCCGAAGTAATAGAAATAATGTGATTTAGCAAGGAAGAGGTCTTTCTTAAAGCGATAAGGCACTCTGTATAGAGCTGAGACCAGAATAAATGAACATATAATAAGTCTTAAATTACTCCTCATTGTGAACCACTAAACTGCAAGTTACATTAGAACCTAATGTTTCATGATTATTTTTTTAATTACTGTAACAATATAAAGCCGCATTCTTCTGCATTTCTGCCATAGCTTAATCATATGCCACTCCAGGAGAGACCTTCAGCTGCCATGTGCTGTTGGCTCTTTGCAAAGCCATGACACTACATGGAATTATACAAGTTGAAAATTTTTCTCTAATGTTTCTTTGCATTGTGGTGTATGAAAGGGGGATGGAATTGTGCCTGTAATCCTTGTAGCAGCAGTCATACAGTTTGCAGTTGAAAACGCTTCCATTTTTCATGAACTTGCAACTTAGTGAAAAAAGTAATTTTATTTTTCCCATAACTAGTTTCATTTATAAGTGATTCAAAACACACATATTTGTTTTTTATCACACTTCAAATTACTTGTACTGGAGGAAGAAGATGTTTTCTTATCAGAAAAATAGATGAGCTGTGAAACTAGAAAATGACTGAGCTCTTCAAATATGAGCACGTTTCTTCTGTAGCTACTGTGCCTGAGCACTTGACAAAGGGCTGACAGCCTAAAACGTTCAGTTGACAAATCTTTCCATTCTCTCCTTGACCCCTTCTTACATGATCACTCTGCAGAGTTCAGACCTTGGCAAGCTGCAGCACCAATAAATACTGGGTTATGTAGCTGAAGGGTAGAGCAGGTAGCACAACGCTCACCAAATATGAAATGCGGACTATCAGGTGGATGACCTGGTGTCCAGGCAAGTTTTATTTCTAGCTATAGAAAAGAGGGTGAGATTTGGTTTGCTTTTGAGGTGTGGTTTTTCTGTTTTCTTTTCCCCAGATATGAAAAAAACTCCAGAACCCAGCTCACCGAAGTAAAGCATAGTCCTACTCCAGGCCATCAAAGCTCTGATCTCATTTTTTTTTTCTTTAATTAATCATTAGCAGAGCTAGATTATCTTGTGGGTCACACAACAATGAAACACACTCACATGTGTTTGATGCATATTTAGTTCTCCTTTCCAATGAATTAGCACTATACATCTAGATGGATGTATACTAGAAGTAGTTAAAACTCTACTATTGTAACATTATGACAACATCATCATCTTCAGTAGAGAGAAAAATGGGTTCTTTGGACTAGATTTATCTCTTCTTTTATAGAAGTTACGGTTGCTTTGCAAAAAATAATCTTCACTGTGTACATAGGGTGAAGCAGTCTGTAAAGACTTTTCTTAAGGCCTTTTTGATAAGGAGGGAAAAGTTACTTTGCAATGAGAACAACTTCATAGAATCATATAATTGTTTAGGTTGGAAAAGAACTTTAAGATCATTAAGTCCAACTGTAAAGCTAACACTGCCAAGTCCCTGACTCAACCATGCCCCTAAGCACCACATCTACCTGTCTTTTAAATATCTCCAGGGATGGTGATTCAACCACTTCTTTGGGCAGCCTGTTCTAGTGCTTGATAACCCTTTTAGTGAAGAAATCTTTCCCAATATCCAATCTGAACTTCCCCCGGTGCAACTTGAGGCCATTTCCTCTCGTTCTGTGACTTGCTGCTGCAGAAGAGAGGCCCACCCTCACCTTGCTACAACCTCCTTTCAGCTAGTTGTAGAGAGCAATAATGTCTCCCCTCAGCCTCCTTTTCTCCAGGGTAAACAACCTCAATTCCCTCAGCTGCTCCTCACAGGAATTGCTCTCTAGACACTTCAGCATGTTTTGTTTTGGTATATAATCTGGATATAAAAAGGGCATGTTGTATAGGAAGTAGCTAGTGGGTTTTATTTTTAATATTATTGCTGTTTACCAAAAAAATTGCTTTAAAATCATTAATTGTATGTGAGGTAAAATCACCAACTGTGATAAGTTAACGAGAGCCACTGAAGAACTACATTGCTTTAGATCTTGTATTGCCTTCGAATTTCTTCTGAGTTTCTAAAGGGGTTTGAAGACTTTCATGGCTGTCCCCAGCAGTAGCGTTGGCCACTTCCTAATACATGTGTTTTCAGCCTCTTTTTGCAACCTTTGTCCTTCATATCAAGTTACAACAGAAATGGATTTTCTTTAAGCAATGCTCAGTAAACTAAAGGCATAAACTCCTGTCTTTTTGTCCTCCTAGCCAGAGGAGACGCGTGACAATTCAGTTTACTGTCGAAGTGTGGAGCAACTTGCCTCTGGAAATGACTGAATTTTTTTTCTTGTGTTTTTTTTTTTTTTTCTTACTCCTTAACACCTTCATAGTTGGTTGCTCAGCATGAGTAAATTTAAGCAACTCAGGTTTCAGTCTTTGGCAGGAAAAGAAATTTTACAAGCAATTGGCTGAAACCTCACAAATATTTTAAGGGAGAGCTATGTGGAATTCAAAGAGCAGTAAATTGAAATTGTCCATTGCAAACATAATGCCTTTTTCTGGTTTAACAGCAAATGTTACCTGCTCCTGTGCAGTATGGCAACTGGTTTCTGTGAAAGGGCAAGTGAGAAGCAGGGTTTACTTACTGACAGCTTAAATAATTAGCATTTGAGCTTTATGAGGTTAAATATGTTAAGAAGTATAGGTTAATGAACAGAAAAACACATCGATGACTGTTAAATGCTTAGATGCTCTCCTAATGACAGATATATGTAATTCAAATTAGTGCTTTGTTACAGTACTACAGATTCTTATTTTATTTGAAATGCCTCATTTTTGATAGCCTAAAGGGGTGGATTACTTTTACACACTCTTGTAAAAAAATTTTACTTGAAACATGGATAAGAATACTTTATAGTAGTTAAGCTGTCAGATTAAAACTATAAAAAGACTTTTTTTATAAAGAAAAATTATTTTAGTTTTACATTTAAATTCTATTAAATTTTTACACAACCACTACAAAAAACCCCCTCATTATCTTCTACCTTCTCATACACGACACTAAACTTCAGGGTAGTCTACCATGGACTAAGAGGAGTCAGGAGAGAAAAGCCACCAAGTTTGCTGGAATTTTGAAATCTTCAGTACTGAATTTCTCCAGCCTTCGACTATTTTCTAGAAGGTATCAGAATATGTTTGAGGAGGATCTAGGCTCTGGTCAAAACCCACCACTTGAGGAAAATGTCAAACTGTAGTACTGGACAAGAAGGAAAATACAGTTGCGCTAAATATGTGAAAAAGAGTGGCAAATGGTCAGTCCTGTGATACAACTGTGCTGCAGAATGTATTCCTTGCAAGTGTGTCAATTAATTGTCAGATTTGTCTGTCTGCATCCTAAATGTTAACTGCCTACTTGAGCAGCATGTCTGCTGCAAGCTTATAGGCAGTTTATATCTTTGTGTTGGATTGTTGGGCACTCTTTAGTCTGAGGAATGAAAAAGTATTTCCGAAACCTTAAAAAAAGAGCACCCAAAACCCCAAAAAAGACCAGTTTTCTCTAGGTGGTTCTGAACATACCCTTAGAGATACTGGCCAAAAACTTGGTATATCCCAACAATTTACTGGTCTGTGTGCATGACAGAATCTGTCCAAACAAGCACCTGAGATTTAAAAAAAGTTATAGGGGTTTACACGCTTTAGACATGCAACTGTTTCCCTGTTTATTCTCTTCAATAAGAGATGCCTCAGACTGTCACTAACTACTGCCAGCATGCTGGGTGCATGTTTTAATGAATGAAGGTATTGTTGCTGGTGAGGATGTTAAGAAACTGTGCTGAAAATAGCTGAGGAAATTATCTTGTTTGTCTCAGTCCAACCTCTCCTAACTTTTGAGTGTAGTGACAGTTTGAAGTATAACAGCTTATTAACAGCTTGGCTTTGTGCGTAGGGTGGAGTTCAATGGGAAAAAGAAATCCTAGTCTCCATCACAACAGTGAGACCTAGAGGAGAAGATCCTATTGGCATTTAAAAAAATGCAGTTTGCTTCCTGGACCTCATTATGAATGACTTTTTGCATTTCTCCCATGCAAATCAGCCCAAGATGATGTTTAGAACCAAAAAAGAAAGCTGTGTCCTTAACTAACTAAATGCATTTCACTCCTTTAGGAGAGATCTTATTTGTACATTTTCATTAATCTTTCAGGGCTCTTTAGTGTGTTTTAGGTTTTTTTAAAAAGCTATCTTCTCCAGTCTCCAGATTTTGGACTGTTAGAGAAGGATGGCTTGTTGCTTTAGATTTGTGACTTAATTATCTGCTATATTTGCTTTGCAGTTTAACATTGACTTAATTCAATATAATTATTTATTCACTAATTTTATTATTCTAATTTCAGCTGTGATTTTATTTGATAATAATTTTGTAACATTTTCCACCGGATCAATAGAAATGGAGAGTAGTTCAAGCTAAGTGATGGATTTCTTGAATGTTAACATCTGCTTCATTATTGTACGTTTGTGAAAAGATGGTACCAAGAAAAGCTGTTTAAGGTGACCAATTGATATTGACCCAGCTCTGTAAAAATCAGGAGCTGGTGATACCCTGCTGGGGACCCCAACCTCATCTCATGTCTAACACACAGAAGAAAGCAAGCTCTGGAGCGGATGATGCTGTGGCTCCTTTGCCCATCTTGGAGGACTGTAGGGTGCCTGTGCTGTAGACTGCACGCGTGTGTCCTGGTCTTAGGGCTGGCGTGGGTGCTGCCAATGTCGCTGTGAGGGATGCGGCCATGCAGGATAAACATGGACTCGGGCATCCTGCCCAGAGGTACACAGTGCTGCCCAGCAGCAGGCTCTGTTGTCTTCTGCTCCACAGTGTGCACTGTTTTGTTGTACATTCACCGAAGTGCAAGCTGTACTCAGTATTTCAGCTAAACTTACTGATGTGTCAGCGCAACAAAAATGTCAAAGAAATCAATGCCCTACATTAAGTGTCCTCAAAGTTGACTTCCTCTAAATTCTTTAGTTCCCAGGTGTGAAAACCTGCTCTTGTAAAAGATTGTGGGACTCTTGCCATTGACATTTTCTAGTCAAGCAGGGATTTCCTTTGAAATACTTCCCAGCTGCTTCAAACAGGATAGTGCTTATTGATTGCATCCCTGTAAGACAGGCATTTGCGTTTCCTCTTCCCATCTTTCCCCTAGGAGAGCTTTATTTCATATATGAAAAGATCAACAAGAGCAAGAAAAGGAAAGCATGAGATGGGGAATTCCTGTGGAAGATTAAGCAGTTACTTATGCAATTTAAATTAGACTTGTAATAAAATTGTACAGGAAATGAATTAGGATGGCTAGCTTTTATGGAAAGGGGATTGATTTTCATAGTGCTTTTTATTATTCATTTCACTCAGTTTTTATCTTTCTTCCTCTTATTTTTTTTTAATCTGCATAGGATTAGTTTCTAATTAATTCAAACTCTACATTGATTGATTAGTGACTTTTAATCTTCAGTCTCTCCTCCCCCTCCATCTGAGCCTTGCTGGTTGGTTTTAATTTTTTTGATATAATTACTCAGAGGCAACAGTATAAGCAATATAAAATGTTACTTTGCTGCTTTTCTGTGTTGTTAAAATGTGTTGGGCTTTTTCCACTCATTGCTGAAAAATGCTGCCCCCCAACCCATTCCAGTACCTGCTAAATGCATATACTGTTACTCTTGGTGGCCAAGCTCTGTTTATAGGTCATAGAACCACAGAAGAGTTTGGATTGGAAGGGACCTTTTAAGGTCATCTAGTCCAACCCCTCTGCGAAGAGCAGGGACATCTTCTATTAGATCAGGTTGCTCCCATCCCCGTCCAACCTGACCTTGAGGTGTAGGATATTATTAGTGCCTTGGTGCTGGGTGGAACACTGAGTTACTTTAAGGAAGCAGTTTTATTGTTCGCTGAAGAAGAATCAGTCACCTTGAAACCACAGAGGAATTGCCTTAGGACTGTAATAAGAGTGACTGTCCAGTCAGGCTTTCTCAGTAATGTTATCCCATAATACTGCTGCTGTGGTCAGCCAGTCCTAGTTGTATGCACCATGCCAGGGATGAGTGGTACAAATCCCTTGGCTCTGTTTGAGGCACTGCTGCTTGCCCTGTGGCTATATGGATGGTGGCCGTGGTGCTCTTCTGCGAGTCATGCGCCAGGTGAAGCTGCTGCTTTCCTTCTGGATGTGTTGGTTTGGGTTTTGGATTCCCCCTGTTGGCTGGGTGGGAGTGCAGACTGACCTCCTCACATCCACCCTCTCGTGTCCTCAGGCTTTTCACCCAAATTTCTATAGGATTCCTTTAATTTAGATAGATAAACATGATTTTATCTGCCATCATTTCTGACAGTGGAACACTCTAATGTGGCTGAATCTGGAGTATTAGTGCTGTTTTGTCCAAGGCAGGCCCAAAAGGTCAAATGTCTTTGCACAATTTCTAAACTATTTATCCTGTACATGTCAGGATTTGGGCCATAGGCAATCAGATAGCTCTCCAGTCAACCAAGGGTAAGCACGGATTTGCTGGAAGGAGGGGACAAACTAAAATAACCAGCTTTCTGGATGGTAATGCCCAGTGTTTTTAACATCCTTTTTCTCTTTGTTATAGGACAACATTGACACCTCAAGGAATGATTACATAATGTCTATTTAACTTTGATAATCTGTGTTATAGCTGATATGCACTAGTTTGTGGTCTGGTTTATTCATCAGATTCATTAAAAAAAAAAACAAACCAGTTTAAAGGAATGCTTACCAGCATCCTTTCTGCTACGACTAATCATGCCACAGAATGAAACTGAAAGCTACAGTGATCATTGAGTTCAGGTTTCTGCAAAATGGCTGCTCTTTTATATCTAGTAGGTCTGTATGTAACATAGCAAATTGGAGTTGAACTTGGGCTCATCTACTCAAAGAGCAGAACATAATTCTGTGATAATACCACCAGCAAGGTCATCTAGAAAAAGGGAACAAAGCATTTAATGGCATGTATAATTTTTCCTGCTTATCAAACTCTCACTTTCTCTTATGAGTGCCTTTTTAATTTCCCTGCAGCATTTTAAGATATTTAAAAAAAATAAAAATTGTTTTCAAACACACAAACAAACGTAGAGCAGCTTTGGGAAAGCAGAAGATTGCAAGTGTAACACTAAGAAGTTAAGGGTTAATTTTTTTCTTTGAACACACAACACATCCCTTCAAAGTTGTCCTGCTCTCCCTGTGAGTACAGCACCCCTATTGACATCAATTGGAGTTTAATACAAGCAGATATTGTAGAATAGACTTCAAAGGAACCTGTGTGACGATCAGAGAAGAGAATTTAACTCTTATTACTTAGCAACTGAGAAAATAAAAATTACATATATTGAAAACCCCACTTGTATTCGCAGCTGGCAAGAGCAGTGTTACAGGTACTCTATGGCCTGATTCTGCTTCCAGTGGAAAGAAGAGACACGGCATTGAGCTTCAACTATCCAATTTTAAGTGGGGGTTTATAGTACCAAAAAAAAAAAAGCCACAGGAAATGGCAGGAGTAAGGAGGCTGGTGTGGCTATAGTGTAAAACAGATGTTATCCTATAGGAAGAGAATCTAATTATCTCTCCCAGAGAGGAGGAAGCCCCAGAGTCTGCATGTCTGCCCTTTTATATCTGATGCTTTAAAAGCCAGTGGGGTCACTACTAACACAATATTTTTAGTGGTCACTTTATCACAGTAGACCTTATACTAGATCAGACATCGTTAATCTGAGTTACTCAAACTTTCCAAGAGATCTAGCGTAAAACCAGCATAAAAATATAAAGACAGCAGAAATGTGGTGTATGCCACATCTAGTTTGGGTACAACTGTGTGTTCTGCCTGGCACAGGTCAGACTGGCACCTCAGCACCACACAGCTCTGCTGCCCATTATGTGGGAACCAGCCACGTGCATCTTCTGCAGATTAGTAGTAAAGGAAGCAACATCACTCAAATTCATACAAAACTTGTAAGTAACTGTGTGCAAGAAAGGGTGGCCTTCTAGAGGGCTCCACACCCAAAGGGTAATTGGGACAGTGTGTATTTGACTACTGACTTCATGCAACTTGTAGATGTTGTTTAGTTAACATTGGAAATTGCAGTCTTGCATTTAAGCTTTAGAAATTGTAATCTTGCATTAAGGGCTGTTGAGCTGCAACAAGCCTCCTGGGGTGGAGATGCAACTGTTCCCACATTAGTAAATGCTTTTAATGATGGTGTTTGGCCCATGCACTGTTCACATATTCAAAGTACAAAAATGGAAGTGGCCCAGCAAGTGAATCATGGAAAATCGTGGTGTGAGTGGTGCGTATGACATGTCTCAAGAGCCTACAGCTGGATTAAGTAGCGCTAATGTGAGAGTTTGCCTCATCCCATGTTAACTGCAGGGTTGCAGTTTCCATATTGGGTTGACAGTGGAACGCAGGAAAACAAACCTTTCAGGGATGTGATCATGGTGGGAAACTCCAAAGGTTTTCATCCTTTGCGTTCAGTGAGACTCTGACCCTGTGTGCTGGTGACCTCCTTTTTTTTGGCTGCCACTGCACTAAATGAAAATGGACCTGTCTATCTTTTTTTCCCGCACAGCTTCAGCATGTTTTAATAATGGACAATAATACAAGTTTCCTTTCAAAATAATAGAGAAAACAAACATTGTCTCAGTTGTTGCTGGAGGTTATAGTCAAAACATGGTTTCTTTATCATTTGGTAGAAACAAAATTGGCAAAATATTGATAGGCAAGTTGCTTTATATCTTTCTTTGCCATTATTCATAGCCACCCCCTCTCATAATGCTAAATTTCCCCAAGTGCCATCTGTCACTATCCTCTGTGATTAAAAAAAAAAACTAAAATGAGAAATTAGTCACAAGCTTATGTACAGCATCTGTGGGTGCAGTAGCTGTGATAAAACCATCCTTGCTATTAATTTTGATAGCAGGGTCCCACAATGGGTAGAAATAAAGAATAACCTCCCTCCCACCATATAGTAATGGATAGCTGGATAAATGGATGTAAGATACAGCTGTACATAAACTCTAGGGAAGTGCTGCTGTTGGTTGAGGACATTGAGTCCTTAGGAGCATCCACAACAAAAATATTTCTGGCTTCAGCAGGTCAGAGTCAAGATGTGATAGTACTTTTGAACTCAAGGCACATAGTTTTCCAGCTGCAGCCAGGAAAGGATGACTTTAAATGAGTGACTGGTGGATACCCCCAGAAAGGAGCTTTCATGGGAAGTAATGAGCCACAGAGGGATCTGGGGATCCAGTTGATTGTGATGCGTAATGGGGACAATAATGAGGCCAGGCCTGGGCAGGAGTGTAACTTGTGATTGCCACCAGGAGCCGTTATGATTTTGGGATGGGATGAAAAGTGCTGTTACCATTTACTATACTCTTTTCAGGGGTGTTTGTTTTGTTTTTGTGTTTTTTTTGTCTTGTAACTCTGAAGCTTCATTAGCTTTATTATTGCCCTCTGCTATCAGCTCAAGCTTCTGAGTTGGGGTCTCTGATCTAGGGATTGTGTGGTTTTGCCATGTGCTTCTGTCTGAGATAGGAAGGATGTTTCTCAGACCCTTTTTCCTTTTGTAACTGATATGCAGACTGTTGCTGAACAAAGAGCCTCTTGACTGCAGGGGGTGGAGGGAGAAATCAGAAATGAAAGCTTCCTTAAAAGCCAAACTACTTTGTGATTTTAAAACAAAATAAAAATTGTATTATTCATCTTTGCATTAGAAACCTGCAGAGACCTGACATCTCTTGGATAGTGGAAATGTTTATACAGCGTATTTGGGACAGATGTGAGCTTGCTCCGACCCTTGCTCTGTGTTGAAAGAAAGGTTTTGCTGTATCAATTATTTCATTTATTCACAAAGGTTAAAAAGGCAATAGTGTAAAACATCTGATTATTACTTTTTTTGAGCATAGTAGGAATAAACAATGGGAGGTTCTTCCTTTGCTAACCATTTCAAGCCTCTTGTAACGAGCGCATTAACACTTTTTTTTTTTTTTAAATTGGTTAATGCTACCAGGACTACTCTGCCACTGTGTGGGTTTTCTGTTTTGTTTTTCCTTTCTTTTGATGGTGGTGGGTAACGTTTGGAGAGTAATTTGAGTTTATTTTTAGGGGATGAGTTGTTTTGGTCAATCTGCTTTGGCTGTCTTCTGTGTGTTTCTCCTCTATCCTTTATGATCACAGGCGCATTGTTCCCTTACACAGCTTCACCAGTTGATACCCCAGCAGCGCACAAGTCTTGTGCCTGCTGTATGGGGCTCCAAGAAAATACTGTCTTTGATAGTTTTTTGGTTGCTAACTCCTGCAGTTCCAGGAGGAGGCTTGGCTTTTCCTATGTGGATCCTGAAGTAGGTGCATACATCACTAACGTAAGGAATCATGCTGATAGAGGGTAACCACCAGTACTGTGATTTTTGTGAACGGACTTGTGTCTCAGAACATGCAAGATGTTGATCTGCAGTGCCCTGCGCTGGGAAATGTTTGGATTCCTCTGTTCATTCTCACATCTTGAGTTTATCTGCCGTGCTTCCAGGCGCTGTCATGTGAACAGCAGTCCCAGAGAGCCACAGAAGTATGAACAGCTTTGTACTCAGCACTTGTGCAAAAAAAACCCTGACAGACTCTGAGAAACAGATATTCCCTTTTCAGCTAGAAGCAGTGTTTATTTTGACAAAAAGGAGAATGGCAAAACGAAAACTTCTTACTATTAGCGTAAAAATTTCAACATTCACTTAGGTAAAAGGTTGGGAATATTGCACGGTTTATACTGTTACAAAAATGTCATGTTGCCTCTTTAAAGAGCAGAAAATGTAACTACTGCAAAAGCACTACACTAGGTGTTAACAAGTGTTACAGTTAATTTTAAAGGAAAAAAAGAACAGTGGGAATAGCCCTCTACAACAGGGAATTATTGCTTTGAGTTTCATGGACAGCATTCTTATATCATGCCTCAAGCCAGACTCCTGACCACATCCCAGAAAATGGGGTTAAACTGTAGAAATCCACTGGGGCCAAACGAGGAGGAGGTTCTGCAGCCTCTTCGGTCTGTGGTGAGGACCAGGAGGGGGAGAGACAAGTGGGAGCATGAGGCAAACTGGAAGGTACTATATGTTTCAGAGCAAGGTTTTGCTTCTTAATCTCTGTAATCAAGTATGAGGCTAGCATTATCTCCTATAATATCTTGGCCCCTGTAGTGCTGGGCTCATTGGGATGTTGTCTGACTACGTGCTATGTAGGAGGTTTTCTCAGTTTGTCATTTAAATCAGACATGCAAATATAAAAATGGAGCAGCCAAACACTATTTGTTACCTGAAGGGCTGCACATCTTTGCAGAATCAGATGGATTATACCAAGGCATCGCCACGGAATTTTCATCCGACAGCTTTATTCATACCTTGTTCAGGATCACAAAATATCCTTACAGAACCTCCAAACGTGAAAAGTCTCCAACGTGCTGTTTTGTATAAATTGACTCACTTCTTAATTTACTACTTTTGTAGGGAAACTTCTATGGTTTTGCACAACTACAGAGCAGCATATGCTTCTTGGTGCAAATTCCCTCTTCAACACATGAATTGGGATGGAGGCATTGTTTTGTTTTGTTTTTTTTTTTTTTCCTAATAGTGTCATAGGTATCTTAGAAAGATAAAGCCTGTTTGTATGGGTCAGTGTTGGGTCAGTGAGTAACACGGCTTTGACGCAGCAGGCAGATGTAACACAGCCTGGGATCACTGTGTTTCCTGTTGATTTACTTCCATGTTGTAGGGCCAGTTAATTATTTAGAGGGACAGAAAACAAGCCATAATCTGACAGTTGGAGGACTTGCTTATGACAGTCTGATTCAAGAGACACACAAAAAAAAAAAAACCAAACCAAAAACCATACCAAAATATTCTTTAGACCAGAGTGGAAGAGCAGGGTGTCCTGGTGCTTGTGACCTCTCCAGCAAAGGAAGGAAGTGAGCACAAGTCCTGTAAGGGAGAGGCTCTCCTTGAATCCAGATCACTCCATATTGGATGGTGCTTTTGGTCACTGTTTATTCAGTAAAGAATGGGATCTTTGCCCTCTCATGTATCCGTGTCTTATTTTCTTTGAGGGTGTGGGGTGAATGATATGACCCAAAACGCAAACAATTTATTTTTGTTTGTCAAGAAAAAAATGTAAACTTTTCCTTTTGGTTCCATCTAAACTGTTATTCATTTTTCCAAATCAGGCTCCACATTGGCAAATTGATTATTGACACAGCCCAGTTCAGATTGTTTTAATTTGATGTTTATTTTTTTTCACAAACCTTCTTGATAACTGTTAGTAAGGCGTTATCTCAATTAAGAAAGTGACTTTATATGATCCTATCGTGGTGGTATTTGTCTTTTTTAAAAGAAAACTTGTAAAAGCTTTTTTTCTAGCAAATCTACTAGGTGAAATACACTCAATAGACTTGAGTAGTTTGACTCTCCTTACACGTAGCCCAGCCTTTTGAACTGCAGATCATCCTTCCTCTCTAGATGTTTCCTTTACACTAGTCAGCAAAGCTGAATCATAGTGTTAAGTTTCTTCTGTGTGTTTCCAGCCTTGTAAGACTAAGGTACGAAATAAAAACCAGCACGTACTCCCTGTGGTGTGTGTGCGGAAGCATGTCATCCATCGCACCTGTCTGTGCCTAGGGTTCATTTCCACTGGATGACAACTTATTGAAGAGTTCCCTTTTGATGAAAACTAGACTTTCTGTCTTTGGAGCTTCTTTTAATCTAACTCTGAGCAAAACCATTGACTTTGTATAAGATAATTTCCACTGTCAGAAAACAGGAGGCAGAGATGAGGTCTCCAAGAAGGAAACGTGTGTGGAAGCATGCTCTAACCATTTTCTGCAGTCACTTACAGTTACTGGGGCAGTTCAAGGACTCATTTCCACAAAGCAGATAATGGGTTATCCTCTTCTGCCCACACTGTGGAGAAGCTAGAGGTATGGATGGTGTTTAACTCTCTCAATGCCAATTGTGTGTGTTATCTCAAGTCAGGCTCACAGAAGGTCTGGTGTGTGTACACACAGCCTGTCAACTTTCTGCAAGGACTTTAGTGTTTGTCCTGCAAGAGTAAATCTGAATCCCCTTACTAGTAGGAGTAGTCACTTTATTCAGAATAAAATGAGGTCTTTAAAAGGTTTAACTTTACTTTATTATAGGCCCTTTACAGTGTAGAAGATCAATTTTTGTGTCCAGATAATAGGCACCTATATTAGAATATAAATGATGTTCATGGCTTTTGGGTGACACTGCATACAGATTAGAAGTAGCTCCTGCAACATATGGAAAAATAAAGAAAATACAAGCATTTCTGGAGCAATCTTCTGACTGCTGCTTCTTTTGCTATGTTAACTTTTTTCTCCTTTTAAGCCTTGACATGATTTTGCAAAAAATAAAGCTGTTTGCAAAATATAGCAATATCATTTTTAAGAGTAAAACTTCTCCATAGATAATGAAGGTCCCTTGCAGCATCTGCCATAGGGCAGGATACGGGGGCAAAAATGGCAACTATGAAGGAGTTTTACCTTCTGAAACTGCCGAATTACTTGATCTTGTCAGTGGGGACAAGATTCAAAATTATACAGGTCCTTGGTACTCTTCTGCTGCTTGTGTTTAGGGGTAGCAG
>KZ505661.1:2392861-2493584 GCA_002844005.1 Limosa lapponica baueri
GGCACCGAGGTCAGACTGACAGGCCTGTAGTTCCCTGGATCATCCTAGCAGTAAGGCCAGGAGAGCAGTATTTAGTCAGATTTGTCTTTGTGCTATATATATGCTAGTACATATTCAAGAAGAGACTGCTCTTAACATTTAAAACGTGTAACTGGTCATGTTTTTCTGTTATGCTGTTTTCTATCTTACCTCACAGAATTGGAAACAATATTCAAATCCTATTCCAATACTACTAGAATACTTGATTATGAAAGTGAACAACATTTCAGTAAAAAGAATTCTTTAGTGATCATGCAGAAGTTGAACATGTAGCTTGATAATATATGGCCTACTTTTTTACTCGCAAGTCATGCTCGAGGCAAAAATATCCAAGTATTGCATATTTGAGGTAAAAATAGCTATGTCTATAGAGAGTTCTAGAAGACAGAAGCACAACTCCAACTAATTGTTTGTTTATGATTTTATATAAAAAGAATATTGCTACATCCTTAGATTTCATATCTGATAACAGCAATTTATCATTATGTCATTGCAAGTTAATAGTTTTTTTTAATATGACAGGAACAGTAAAAATTTTGCTCGCTTTCTCCTTTTTCAACTACTTCTTTATTACATTATAGTCTCTGCACAGTAGGGAGCCATGTCTTCTTTTGCATGTACTCAGCACTTATTTTCAGTGGTACCCTTAGGATGCTAAGAACAGGAAACAGACTTCAGCGAGTAAAACTGTAATGTCTGAATAATATGTGCCAGTGTTTTTGCTGGGATCTTGGTGACTCTAGAAGTGGGAACTGCAAGGGTGGCTGTTGCCCAGCCCCACTGTGATATGGGACTGATCCTACACATCATGAAGAAAAGAGTTCAAATATGATATGTCCTCTTGGACAGAGTAACTCCTCCTCCACTTCAGGATACATCTAGTGAAAATCTGAGTCCATCAGAGTTGGTTGTGGGTATCCAGAAGGCCTGTGGATGTCTAACTGCTTGGTTCACCAGCACTTAAGAATTATATGGAAAATCACTACGTGTGACTTAAAACAAAATCAGTTTGTCCATTTTTCATAGAATCACAGAATGGTTTGGGTTGGAAAGGACCTTAAAGATCAACAAGTTCCAGCCACCCCCCTACCATGGGCAGGGGCACCTTCCACTAGACCAGGTTGTTCAAAGCCCCATCCAGCCTGGCCTTGAACACCTCCAGGGATGGGACATCCACAACTTCCCTGGGCAACCTGTTCCAGTGTCTCACCACCCTCACAGTAAAGAATTTCTTCCTAATATCTAATCCAAATCTCCCCTCTTCCAGTTTAAAACTGTTACCCCTCATCTTATCGCTACACTCCCTCATAAAGAGTCTCTCCCCATCTTTCCTGTAGGACCCCTTTAGATACTGGAAGACTGCTTTAAGGTATCCCCAGAGCTTTTGCTTCTCCAGGCTGAACAACCCCAACTCTCTCAGCCTGTCTTCATAGAAGAGATGCTCCATCCTTCTGATCATCTTTGTGGCCCTCCTTTGTACCCACTCCAACAGGTCCATGTCTTTCCTGTGCTGAGGACTCCAGAGCTGGATGCAGTACTCCAGGTGGGGTCTCATGAGAGTGGAGGGGCATAATCACCTCCCGCGACCTGCTGGCCACACTTCTTTTGATGCAGCCCAGAATATGGTTGGCTTTCTGGGCTGCCAGCGCACATTGCCAGCTCATGTTGAGCTTCTCATCCACCAACATCCCCAAGCCCTTCTCCTCAGAGCTGCCTGTAGAGGCCCTCATCCACTTGGTCTTCCTGGTCCAGTGCCCTGTAGCAGACCGCCACTGTAATGTCACCTGTCACTGCCCTTCCTTTAAGCCTGATCCATAAGCTCTTGGTCAATTCCTCATCCATCCCCAGGCAGAGCTCCATACACCGGTAACTTCAGTTTAAAGCCCTCTTCACGAGCTTGGCAAGCCTATGACCAAAGATGCTCTTCCCCTTCTCTGACAGATGGACCCCATCAGCCCCCAGTAGACCAGGTGTCTCAAAGCAAGTCCCATGGTCTATGTAGCTGAACCCCTGGCTGCAGCACCAGTCCTGTAACCATTTGTTGATTTGCCAGATTAGACTGGCCCTTTTAAACCCCTTCTCTTTGACTGGGAGGATTCATAAAAAACTACCTGCCCTCCAGAGTCCGTTACTGTCACTCCCAGGGCTCTGTAATCCTTCTTGATACTCCTCAGACTGCTCCTGGTGGTATCACTGGTCCCCATGTGAAACAACAGCAGTGGACTGTACAAGGCTTGGTAGTTTCTTGGTGACATCTCTGAAATGAGCCTGTGGTAAGCAGCACACCTCTAGAGAGTGCATCAGGTCAGCAAATGGGTGCCTCTGTACCTTTCAGAAGGGAGTTGTCTACTACTGTCACCCATGGCCTTTCCTTAGTTGCACTGGTCATTATACAAGGAGCAGACCAGGCTGCCTTACTCAGCTCCAGCGCCTCTTCTCATAGATCTAGTCTTTCCTCTTCAGTCTGCAGAGTGGTGATGTGGTTCTGCAAGGGCACCTCTGGCTTCAGGGGAAGTCTCTTCCTTCTGCTGGTCCTTGCTGCTGCAAACCTTCATTCTTCTGTATTATTGGCCATCCTTCCTTCCCAAGATTTTTGGAAATATTCAGCAAATCAAAAGTAAAAATAATTTAAACATTGCCTTTGGATTTAAGCAAGTTAAAGACTTTCTAAATTAAAAAATAGTCAAAGGAAATGTCAAAACAACAAGTTGCTTGGTGTTGAAAAGTTTGTATTTCAATGTCAGGAAGCTTTTGAGGTTTTTTTCACTTTTTTTTTCTTGAAAAAAATAACATGAGCAATTTAGAAGAAGTGAAACAAGTTACTTGAAAAGTTTTAGTACAGCTGAATCTGCAGCTTTTTTTCCCAAAGAAATTTTTGCCAAAGCCATTCACATTGCTCTAAGACCAGCATGTTATTGCAGCAGTGGCTTTTCTTTTCCGTATCTTGAGGGACAGAGAACAAACAATTCCTACCATGCTCTCAGTCAGCTGGTGGTGCTGGCAAAACCCTGGCAGCTCCTTCTGGATCTGGCAGGTGGCATCCAGGTTGTAGGGTGGCTTCAGTTTGAGAAAGGATGGGCTATGAAATGTTGCAAAAAATGCTTCCTTCCAGAAGCTAGAGACTGTAAGATGCATCTCCATAGTAAAGGACTCTCCTTCAAAATAAGTTGGACTCTTATGGTGATATTTGAGTTCTGCCATTCTGCACATGCACAGATCTGCTGTTCCATGGAAGTTTTGAGAGCCCGAAGTATGTATGAGAAAGAGATTCAAAGTCTCATCTGACTTGAATAATTCTAGCATAAAAGTAACACAGCTGTGTTTGAAAATAGGCCAGACGAAAGGGGACTCTTTTTGCTTTTTCTTCTTTCCTCCTCAATGTGTCTCCTAAGGCAGAACAGGGAAGGGGCTCACTTGCAGCAGGCAACCAAGTGTGATTTGGGCAGAAAAAGAAGCTTGATTGGTACAAACCTTTCAGCAATCCTTGGTGACTCCACCAGATCCTGTAACCTCAAGTATTTGTAGTCTGAGGTACTGTGGCATCAGGCTACCCTGGCACCACAAGAAATTTTCAGAATGCATGACTTTATTAGACAGAGGATCTCTGTTATAATCTCTGTATTATAAAGAGAAACAGTCAGTAAATTTAAAAAAATAAAAAATAACTCTAAACCTACCAATAAGGCTTCCAGAACAATAACAGAACAGAGTAACTCTCACTCCTCAGAAAATTACTGCTTTAGCAGCACATTTAGTGCTGCCTTTGCACAAATGTAAAAGGTGCTGTAACATCTTTTAGTTATCAGATCTAAGTGATTTTAAAGTAATTATTGACTATACTAATAATAATCCATAACTACATTAAGGTATCCGGTTTTAAATTTAAAATTACTGTCTCTGTGTCAAAATATTTGTCTTGTTGTTTTTAAAACCTGAATGTAATATCTTTTCAGTTTTTTTTTACTTTGATTTTGTGTAATTTAAAGCACCAGTATGTGGCTTTAATGCTGATTTGTTTTTAATGCTAAGTATGTTTGTAAATTTAGGACCAAGTGTAAACTGGAAATGTGATAGTATGAACTGTCATGTAAAAGATTTTATAGTCTATAAACATGAGCAAAACTGTGAAATGCAAGGACTATTTTAGAATGTTTTATTCTCTGAGAAGAGTAGAGGCTGCTATAGATGTAGGGTGCCTTAGCATGAACATTCTTGATCCTTTGAGTGACCCCACTCAAGGAATAGCCCTGTTGCTTGCTTTTCAAAGCAAACTCACATACGTAGAGTGAAATCTGTGGAACCACTACCATTGACTCTGTTGTATTTCTCTTGACATGGAAATTTTTCTTTATTTTTTAGGCTCTTTGCTTTTTTTGCATTATAGCAGCATGTATTGAAAGAGCATTAAGCACACTTCATACGCTCCCTCCAAGTGTCACCCTTAGATGGATGCAGAGGGAGCTGGGAGTGCTGGGACAGGGACCAGCTTGGCCCAGTTCTCCAGATCATTGTCTACTGAATGGGATGGAGAAGGGTGTTCCCCATCAGTGCTAGCTGTCAGCCTGGGCTGAGGATGAGTGTATTGATTCCTGAACTTTTCTAACCTTTGCTTTGACTCTCATGTTACATTTCAGCATATGGCAAAACCAGTTAAGATATTTTACAGCTTGTAATGTGGATTGCATTCAGTGTGCACAGGCTCTGAGCTCAAAAGCAGGACAAGCCCCATTGCTTTTAACAGTTCTCATCATGCAAGAGGCCAGGATGATGGCTCTGTGGGGAAAACAGCTCTGTGTTTGGCAATGCAAAGGACATAAAACAAGAATGGGATGCATTTCAAAGAGATGTTCTGTCTAATGTTTATTTGAAACCCACAAACTGACTTAATCAAAGAAGGAAAAGTGAATTCAATAGGTTCAGTGTACTTGGAGTAAGTAATTAACTATTGGTTTTCTGACAAGCTCACGCTTGATGGCCAAAACCTTCAAATAGGAACAGAAAAGAGAAACTGGCTTGATTAATTAAACCTCAGAAGTGCCTTCCTCATCCCTGTTACTGTCAAGAAATTAGGAGTCAAGATGGGCTAGAAAAAGCAGGCCGGGCTGCCATCATGCTCTTCAAAGAGCAAGGACTTCATTTGATGGGGGACTGTGAATGCCCTCAATACCCTCCTGGTCTAAAGGAACATTACATCTAGCAAAGGATAAGCTTGAGAAACAGACACACAACACTCATTTTTCCATGATTACTCTTCTGATTATGTCATGTTCCATATCAAATAAAGCTCATGAATTGTGCTGTAATGTGAAATAATGCAAGCAGCTCAATCAAGGTCTTAGAGCCTCACGAGCTGGAAGGCAGTGGAGGGTTGCCAGAGTCTGGTCTGCAACTGGTGGCTGCTCTTACCACCCGGGCAGAGGCTGTTTTGGGAAATGTTATATTGTACTGCCTCTGCTCCCTCCTCCACTCTCCTTTGCACGGTTCTTAGGGCTATTTTTTCAAAGACAGTTTTTTCATTCCTTATAAAAAAGGGAAAACTTCTAAATCAAATAATTTTGCAACATAAACTTTCATATTTCTCATCCACTCCTCATTTGCAATATGAACAGTGAACTTTCAGTTGAAAAGCAGTAAATTAAAAAAAGTATAACTTATTATAGTGTAAGTAAATGTCAGGGGTATGAGAGCAGGGCTTTTTAAATTAGTGTTCTAAAAAATACAAGGCAAATTTGTAGTAGGTATTTTGAGTAAAGTCACAATTTTCTAAGGCTAGTATCTTATTCTGGTGCTCCCTGACATAATGCAAAATTTTATTTCATAGTTTAATTTTTTTTTTTCTTTGCATAATGTCTCCGAATGGGTCATGATTTCCATAACACTTGAGTTGGAGTCTGAGATGAAGAGTTCAGGTCAGGAATCAGCCTGGACATCTGTATCCATCCCTCTGTAGCCACAGCAGTGCATTGGTGGCTTCTTTCTCTCTCCGCATGTTCCTCAGCATCTGCCCTGTGTGCTCTCCAGTGGCCGCACCATCACTTTTTGTATTCCCTGTACAGCCTGCTCCTTAACATGCATCAGTGAGGCTGAGAGAGTTTTCTTCCCCACTACAAAAGTGTTCACCATGGTGACGATTAGGGGAACTGGAATTAGTGAACACATTAAATGTTACTGCTCAGCTGCTGTTCTTTGTGATGTTCGCTTTCTGTTTCGTTAGGGCCATAACCTGCAACTGGATCTGCCATGGTGTGTATGCCCATATAGATATAGAGGTATTTTTATGCCCTTTTGTATATGCCTGTATGTGTTCCCTGCAAACCTTACTTGCTTTATTTATTTTAACTTTAAATATGACAGAAGAGAGAACACAGAAAATCTTGTAGCTTTGGGTAGATACTTGGTGTGTCTATTATCTGTAAATATGCTGCATTATTGAAAGAAAAACGTAGCATTTTCTTGTGCTCAAACTAAAACTGGTATTTCTTGTCAGTGGTAAAGCTCAGTTTATACAGATTGCACCTTGAGTTTCTCTAATGTTGAAATGCACAGACAATAAGCTTTTTTGTGCTCAGTCTGGCTGAGATGCATTGAAAAAATTGTATTTCCTGGCCTTCTGCTCCAGTACTGATGCAGATGCGTTCTTTGCAGTATGGTAAATACCAGTGTTAGAAAGAATGGTTGCCACTTAAAGATCAAGTTTAATATTCCTTTTCTTCTCTGTAAATATATACAATTTGATTAATAAAATTCACTAGGGAGCAGTGCCTTTGACTTTTGAAATTTGCCTTTTAAGGCCAAACTATATAATAGTCACCTAAATTTGCTTTCTTGGAGCATCCAAACCAGTCAGACTTGCTATTTCCTGGTAGTCCGGAAGAAAATGTGACAAAGTCAGAAAAGGTCTGCTGTATGCTTGACCTGGATGGTACTGTTGAAAGCTCTCACAATATTCATATATATTTGAGCACCATCAAATTACCAGCTGTCACGCTATGGAAGAGGCAGCCACTTTCTTTTTCTTAAGCATCATCAAGCTGCTCTGATCTGCAGCATGTGTGGCTTTCCCTGGGGTAAAGGCTGTTGCAGGCTACAGCTTCTAGGAGACACAAGCCACTTCTCCACTTGTAGCAGCACAGCATCCTTTGTCCTGAACAGCCCATACCCTTCCGAGGAGGTGGGTGTCTGTGCTTGAGCCATTGGTTCTCTGCTCTGCACTTTGTGGGGGTGAGGGAGGAGCACTCCTTCCTTCAGCCTCTTGCTGAAGCAAAAGCTCAGTGCAGGCACCTCTCCTCCAGGTTTGGGGCTGCTGCAGAGATAAATGGGGCAATGATATAGGGCTACATGTAAGATCAGAATTAGTATTTCATAATTTGTATGTAATCTGATATTGCACACGTGAGCAATGGTGAAACTGCCTTTTTTTTTTTTCTATTGTCTTCTGTAAGCTGTTGCATGAGTTTGATGTAGAAACCCTAGAATTTGTTAAACATCAGTCAGCCCACATTATCATATGGTCCTATCTGCCCATAAAATCTATTACAACAGCTGGATTTATAAAGCATGAGGGTCAAAACAATCAGTAATCATGCAGGCAGCTGAGGTAACAACCCCTGCCCCTGGAGCAGCTGCTCCTTGCCCTCTGTAAGACTTGCACTTTCTGAAGCCCACATCTCTTATGCATGGTCCACTGCCCCTTCCAGCCAGAGACAATAAGACACTTTTGGGGCAGCCACATTTTTTCCTTCAGGTGTGCTGTGAGGTGTAGCTGCTGGCACCCCTAGTAGAGTGCTGGAGTTGGAGGGGCAGCAGCGACTGCCGTGCTCCATGTGGCATGGTGTAGGTTTTTGTGTGCACACCAGCATCAGTGCTCTCGTCTCATGTGCGTTATTTCACAAATACCTACTCAGGCTCATAATTTTATCTTGTCTTACACATGCTTCTCCCCTTGTTTCTCTGATAGGACAGTGGAAGAGAAGTGTGCTGTTTCACACATTATTTCAGATGTGGATGTTTCAGTGGTGCTATGTAAACAAAACTACATTTAGAAAAATAGAAATAAAAATTGCTGCATGCAGCCAAGTTAATGTTACTATAACATCTGATTACATTATTGTTTTTCTAATGTTTCCACTGAAAATGTGATATCAAATTATCTTATTTATCTTTGTACTTAAAGTGTGTGTAAAAATTAAAAGCCACTGCTCTTTAGAAGCAAATATCAGTCCACTTTATCTTCCTGATGTACTGTAAACTGCACACAGAGAGGAGGTTAGTAGCTGAATGGGGGATGATTATGAAGATGAATGAGTGGCCGGGAGACAGAGTCAGTTTAATGAGCTGAGCAGTAAGGAGGCTGTAATTTTTATAGATTAGAGCTGAACTTGTCACTTACCGGCTGATAGGACAACTTAGTTTCAGAATTACAGTATGTCAGAAATGAGCTCAACAAGCTCAAAACCAGTGGCAATCTGATTATCTCCCACGTAATCCAAATTACAAGTGTAGTTCTCCTGGATGTGTATTGCGCCTTCCGGATGTTTTATCTGTGCAGGTAATGAGCAGAACCCAGAAATGTGCATGATTAGCTGGATGTTAGATGATTTTTTAAAAATTTTTTTTTCCTGCGCCCTGCTGTGCCGACAGAGCCTCCAGGCAGCCTCCTCAGCCCCAGGCTCTCTTGGGCCGCGTCAGCGGGGTGCATCGGCAGACGTCTGCCCCGAGGGAAGCAGCTGATGTGGGGAAGGAAATGGTGAATTCCCAGGGCCACCAGTTTCCTAGAGTAACTGTTGAAGATACAGTACTTTCTTTTATCATTGCTTTGTGTCTTTGTGCTAGTCTGTAGCTATCTCCTAAGACATCTGCTCATCTCTGTACGGGTTTGTCACCGGGGCTCATGGGCTTTGGTTGCTCAGTAAGAGCTCCCAGTCCAACACGCTGGAGGTGGAGTCCCTTTCCTTGCACTGCTGTATTTGGAGGCAGAGGAAGCTTGTGATCTTTTAGTCTGCTACTGACAATTGCTTGTCCCAGCATCCCCAAGAAACCCATGCTTCCCAGCATCACCAGGCACGTAATGTCTTAATTGAACTTGGGGGTGGAGACTGCTCCAGGTTTAGTCTTGCCACAGGTCCAGTTGGTGCGGGTGAGCCGAGGACCTGGTTCCCATTAGGGAAGGCAGCAGCAGAACAAACACCCAGGCAGATTTGTTTTTCACAAACTGAGGGAAAGCCATGAGCCCTCAGTCTGGCACCATTCCCAGAAGTGTTATTTTACAGGCATGATGCTTTTGATAACGGCATCACTTCTGGAATAGCATACAAGGGATAATTATTGTTCCACAAGAAGATGACAGTGTTGATTTCTCCCCCTCATAATTCACTCAGGCTGCAGGTTGATTTGTTGGAAGGAATGTTTTAGTTTTAGACAGCTCTGGGACAGGAAAGGGGAAGACCAGATTTGGGTTTATTAAGACAATGGGTATCTGTAATTCTGGGGATGGCTCTTGCAGCCAGCTGTAGACAGAATTCCGTTATGGCTCCATTTGGTTTTAGGGACCTGAATTTGACTTTGAGCCAAGCCCCGGGCAAGAAATGGTGCTTTGGTCCTCTGTTCTGGCAGTGTTTCCCTTAGAAACTGCTTTATAAAAAGATGTACTTTAGCAGTGTGGGATTTTTTGTGTACTGCGATAAGATTTTTCTACTAGCGTCTACTCTCAAGCCCTTCTCCTGGGTGGTTAACCTTCCCAGTGAACACATACTTCCTTCCAAAAGCTTGGTTTTCTCTTTATATGTACAGTGCACAAGTGCAGAAAAGGCTATAAAATCCAGTTAACATGAGCACTGGTTTTCCTCTCCTCAGCTACTCGGCTGCCATTTCACCCTAGGAATTACTTTTACCTTCTGTCTCTTCTTCTCTACCCATAAAACCACAGCAATGATGTTGTCTGCCTTTGTTCAGCCCCCTGAGAGTTTTCAACTGCTGCAGTGTTTTATATAGGCACTATTACTACTATGCATCTCATAGGCAAATAGTTTCACTTGTAGCAAACAGCAGTAACTCAGTAAAACTATTTTTAAAATAGTTATCCTCCACCATATACATGAGGTCCTTGATCAGTCTTTCCAACAGTTGGCAGCCAAAGGCAGAGGGCTCCATGCTGCCCTCTGGCAGACTCGAATCCTGCCATGCTTCCCCCTACACCTGCCCCATCTCCTCATCCTGTCTTCTGCTTCTGGATCATGGTCTCACAAGCAGTGGGTCATCATAAACATGTAGATGTGACCACGTGGTTCTTGATGACTTCTGCCAGCACATGAAAGCAGAGCTTCTGAAAAACAATTTTCCCACGTGCTTTCAGAGCATTAGTTAAGTAACAGTGTTAATCTGTTAGGACCTGAACAGATGAGTCAGTGATATTTTTTGTATGTGTGTAATCTTGTCTTTTTTAATGTAAGTGCCTATTTTTTAAATGACCCATTTAAAAAAAAATAGCACATTGACCTTTTAAAACCACTATATGCCAGACCTTCTTAAGAGATTTGGCACTGACATTTTTGTCATAATGGAAGATTCATTAAGGTCAGTGATAAATTTGCTGCAATAAATACAGAAGAATTAAGAGCTCATCAGCATTACCACAGCGTAATGCTCAGTGGATTGAATTATGTACTTAGAAAGATGAATCTGTGGCAATTGGCAAGCTTCAAGAGGAAAGCTGTATGTGTGCATGGACATGTGCATGCATGTGTGTGAGAGGGAAGGCAGAGGAAATGAGTGGATGAAAAAGGAATTTAAGAAAGCAATACATTTTTTTCACTCATTTTGTAGCCCAGTAATATTTAGAGTAGTCAGGACAAATAGTATGATTGTGCTCTCATTCACTGCCTTGCAATTTGACGTTTCCTGTGGTAAATGCTGCGGTATGACTGGGTATCTGTCCTGCTCTCCTCCCCTGGCAGAGTACACACTGTCTTTTAAGCCGTATTTAGTGCAAACAACAGTATTGATCATGATTGATGAAGCAGTGTGAGAGGGTCAACCCTTTACCTGCCCCCTAGAGTAATTGGGCTGCAGTTTGTTAAAGGGTAACAGAAGAGATATTAAAAATGAAGAAATGCACTAAGTGGCTGTGAGCTGTGTTCCCAGCTGTTCAGTACATCTATTCCGTAATACGGAGCATCAATCTAATTCTCCGCACAGGGTAGGAGCATGGCAAGTCAAACGCCTCCGATAGGCAGTCCTCACCAGCGAGATACAATGTTCAATTTAAAGAAAGATTGAAGAACATCAGTCTTCCCTTAAAACAATTTGTACAGAATAAATTTGGCACTTGCCAGCTATTCCCACAGAGGGAAACTGATAATAGGACAGAGAAAATCATGTAACATGATTTAGGATTCCCAGAATGGGATTACTGTTGGTAATAAAACAGGAGGGAGGCGGGAGAGAAAAGAAGAGCTGACAGTAAGCTTGATGTTAATTCAGAGTGCTCTCAAACCCCTGGAAACTCACTGGAGCTGTAGGTGCTGGATATCTCTCAGCATCAGGACTCGGTCTGAATGCAGGTTCAGCACGCTTGCAGACACTGGCTCCAAGTGCCTCAGCTGGAGCTGCTGGGTGAGCTCCTTTGAAAACCTGGCCCTTAGGGCTTATGTATCATACAAAATAATCCTCTGCTGAAAACTGGTGTCAGCTGCTGAACTAGCACCACACATGGCTTGCCTTTTGTCTTTCCTTTTGGCAAAATCATTTATAGGACAGGTTCAGCTGCATCTATGCTGCCCTCCCATATTGGTAATAATAAACCCTTCTGTGAAGGTTAAAACTAGATTCTGCTACAGGTCATCCTGGGCAAACCCTAGATACCACCTGGAGCAGACTGACTGAGAATTTCTTCTAAGGGCATCTATTCTATCCTGCTCATTCTGGGTGGCAGCTCATTTTATTTGTTTGCTGTATGGTTAAAGGTTGAAGTCACCCTATTTGAGACTGCTTGCTCCATCCTCAGAAATCGCAAAACGGAGGATAAGGTGTAGCAGATGTTAAGTGCACAAATGTACTTCAGGATCCAGCTGACTTTAGTTGCCCTTACAGAATTATTACTTAAACAATGTAGCATATAAGCCATGTGCCACAAGTTTTTTTGGGGGATCTGAGCTATATTACAGTATAAATTGGAGGGATGTGCAGGTAATGATGCTGGAAAGCATTTTACCTAGAGAAGGCATGCTCTAACAGCCTGGTACCAAAGATCCAGCAGTTAGAGGATGGAGAGAGAAGTATAGTCAGCCCTAAAGTTAATGCATCCATTTAGAAGATCTTGGTGGTATGGGCCTGCAGGAAATCCCAAAGTCCCACAGGGCAGGAGGTCAAACCCTTGCTTCTCTGCTCTCCTTTTCTTCTCTTCGCTGAGTTGCATGTCATTACCAGGCATCTCATAACTATGGCACTGAGAAAGAAAAGATGGAATTTGGTTTCCTCACCATAAAATCATTAGTGTCCACTTGATTTAAAGTCTCTGCTCGCAGAGCAGAAGCTGTGCTCTACACAGCTGAGGAGCTGAGTCCTACTGTGCCTTACAATAACAAACCTTGATATATATAGTCTTTCAAAGCTCTACTGTAACTAAAATATATTGCTCTGATCCTAATTCTAGTATAGTTTTAGTGGGTGAAACTGGAAATTTCCAAAAACATATTATCTCAACAAAATAATCTTGTGAGTATACTGAATGTCATTTACACGTTTCTGAAAAATAAAATCCTTTTAACACTATTAGAAATGTAAATTTCATTTCTTTAATTTTGTTATGTAAATTGCAATATTTTAAATTAGTGACTTTTTCCTATGGCGTTGTCATTTTCTTGAGGCCAACCATGATCTGGGGAAACAGAGCAGACAGTGTTCTCAGAGGGTCATATAGCTTTTAGTGATGTATTTACTTTCTCCTGCATAGTAAGCCGTGACAACATTTTGATCATTGCTCCTATGGAATGCACACTAGCCATTGAAAAGTGGTGTGTCCTCATGAGATGTGTTGGAGTACCTGTATGTATATAACACGTGTAACGCTACATCTAGAACTGTACAGAAACATTCTTAATATGCAAGCTTCCCCCATCTTAGGTCCCCAGCTTCTTACCAGAATGCCCCCAGTGCATCCTGAACCATAGAGTCACTTGCTTTCATAATCTGTGAATGAAGTTGGTGGCGTGTGAACTCTTTAGGGAAGGAGCTACCTGGACAAAATGCAAAGGGACACAGGGGTTATCACTTGCATAGGCCTTTGCCCTTAGGGCCTTATTTCAGCAAAAATAAATTAACTTTGAGATGGTAGAGAAAAATCCTTCTTTACACTAATGCTGCTGTTTAAGACCTCCTGAAACACAATAAATCTGAATTGATGAGCAAGTAGAGCATACATGCTGTGATCATTTGTATTTATAGGCACAAATTTCATCACTGGTATTTTAATGTATGTTCTTCTCCAAGGCATGCTCAACCCCAAGCTTAGAACAAGAGACCTCATCAGAATTAATGCAACTCAGCCCTAAACCCAGGTCTGAACCTAAAATCAGAGCCTGAAAGAAGAGTTTGGATTTAAGCTCAACGTGTAAATTTATTTTTCACCAGCTTTAAAAATCTGCCTTTGAATTGACATAATGGTTTTCAACATAGGATCCTTGGAAAACTTTCTTGGTGTCCATGAAAGCAAATAAAGACTCTATATGCCATATAATATATATACTTTATTTATATGCTGTACAGCAATCCGCAAGTGTGACATCTTCAGTGAATGCTTTTAGAAGCCCTATTGATCCAAAGAGCATGAGAATAATGAAAAAGAGCTAACTGAATAATAATGAACAAAAATATACTAGTTTACAAGGAATAAATGATATACTTAAAGATTTTCTTTAGGTTTTTTGGTGATATCATTCCTATTTCATAAATAAGGCACATTTTTAAAATCTTCAGAAGAGAGATTTAGAGGAATACCTAACAATCAAGTGCCACTTACCATTTGTCCTTGTGTTTCACAGTGCACTGAAATATATACTTATAATTTTATCATGCTTTTTTGCTTCCTTTTGCCTAATACACTGAGATGAACTAGTGAGGCAGAAACAAAATTAGGGACTTTTATTTAGATGCATTAGTCACACAGTAAGGTAATGAGCTAGTTAGAAATGGCATCATAAACTTGCCTCAGTGGAGCATATTTACTTTTTTCCCAGCAGCCACACTGTTGGAATAAAAGCTGTAGTCAGGAGGAGATGGGTGATTAACAGGATTTTAAATATTTAGGTTTTTTTAATATTACGTAATTACTGCCTGGCTCAGATTACCTAAATTATGATGACAGTGGTAGTATAATTAAAGAAAAAAAAAAATTAGTCTGGAGTAAACAAAAACAGCCCACTCACTACTGCCTCCCTTCCCCTGAAATAACCAGAAGGGGTCTAATCTTGAGCGTGAATGAAGCGGCACTTTGGGAGGGGGGTTATCACTTCAGGCAAAGGACGCAATGTGCTCCTTCCCCAAGCCAGTGCTTCCCTGGCCTGGTGCTGCTGGGGCCTCCCTCCAGGCCCTACTGGGCAGCTCAGCCCCAGTGCTAGGTGACGTCCCCATTATCACCATCAGAAAGGCAAGACGGCTGGTGGGATGGAGGTGGCACCAGTGTGGGGGCTCTGCTGCCACCTGCTCAGCATGGCCAATGACTGCAGTAGGCATGGAATGCAGAACAAGGTGCTGCTTCCCAGGAAGTGAAGGGATAGTCCTAAGCTTATTGAGATCTATGCAAGAGACCCTGTCTGTTTTTAATGGACGAGGCCAGGTTTTACACTAGTAATTAGCAGGAGAGCAGGTTATGAAATGTTCTGTGGCAAAATTTCTAAGGCCTTCTCCTGTGTCTGGAAAGGTTTTAAATACAAGATTCATGAGTGAAGTGTGCTTTAAGATCACTGAGCAACTAAAAACCTAGGGCAGGTACTGTTTAATTACCCTCAACGGAGTACGGTGTGGATGACAATGATAATGACAGTCTGAACAGGCTGATAAACCTTGCTACTTGCAGAGAAAATGATGATAAATACCTATATAAAGACTTGCGTTTAAACTTTTGCTGACTTCTCACTTGTTCGTTCTCAAGTGTTCAGAGGCTTCAGAGGCTTCTTGCCCAGTTACTCTATGCTAAACTTGTTCTAGATTTCAACTATTTTTTGTTTTTCTGTGGTTTTTGATGATGAAATGGTTGGTAATTACAGTAGTTACTTTGTAGTGAAGAGTACATGGTATTTAAACACAAAATGTATTTATGTTCCTTGACCTATTTGTTATAAGTAAGCTTTTGCGTAAATAAGTTATGTGACACTTCTATATTTTGATTTTTTGGACGTGGAGTTTTGGATTTCAACAGTGGGGTTTTTAAAGACTTTTAAAAGTCTTCTGGGAATGTGACTTGCAACTTCATTCCTGTAAGTGTCTTTGACCCATGCAGCATATAAGAGGGGTTAGTAACTGTACCAATAATAGCTGATGCTTTCACCTCTCAGCAAGCGCCTAATAAACAAGAATAGTAGAGAAGAATGTTTGAATAGTCAGGAAGGAAAAATGAAGCAAAGGCGTTTCAAACAGTAAATCATGTGAGCAAGAATGCAAATTCACTCCACAGTTTCCATATGAGGTTGCTCAGGCTGCAGTTTCTTGGCAGTTTGACATTACACTGACTGTTTTTCACATGTCAAAAGTTCTGCTTTAAAAAGGCTAGACCTGTGTACCGTTGTCCAAGTTGAGAGTGAGCTACATTTTTTGGCTTTCCCTCTCTGCAAGGGAACATACTGCCCAAGTGCACTTTACGAGCACCTTGTATAGGGTTCTCCAGAGCACCCAAGTTGGTGAGTCTTGCTTGCTAGCCATATGGATGGCCCAACAAGTAGGTGAACCCAAAAAGTCACATCAGTCTTTCAAAAGAAAGCATTGTCTACTATCCCTATTCAAAGTCTAACACAAATATGTATGTTTTAACTTAACAGTAGGTAAAACTATTTAATCTAGCTAGGTCTGATTTGTTAACTGGTAAATAATTAATTTTTGGTAAATGAAAGCATGCATTTTGTTGTATACATATTGACTCATGCCTAAAATAGGTAATGGAAAGCTATATAGCAAACAACAGAGCAAGTAAACTTGTATGTGTCCTATTCTCAAAGAATTGAAGATTTCTAAATATCCTTCACAGACTTGCTCAAAACGTGATTCCTCTTGGCAAAGCAGATTTCAACAGGACTGCTTGCAATGTAAGGCATTATGGATATTGATAGAGCATAGTGCAGAGGAATTACAAAATTTGGTAGAAAATGAGTAATGGTAAGAGATTTTTTTTTCTTCTCAAGGAGAAGAAGAAATGCTTGTTTTAGAGGCAAACTAGAAAACAGTAATAAAAAGAAAAGGAGTTATCTCTTTTTTCCTGACCAGAGTAAAAACCCCATGGAGGTAAATCTGTATACCTGATTACAAATGCTGTTCCCAAAAACTAAGTTTCCCCATGTACTAACTTCCATCAACTATCATACGCTTTGCAAGCAAAGGCATTGTATACAAAGCTGAAATGGGGAGCAAAAAAAATTATATTGGAGAAAAGGAAGCTGTTGATGTGAAAGTATAGAAGTTAGTGCAGTCTCTGGCTGTGTGTTTGCCTCTGTAGGAGGAAATAATCTCTCTGCACAGGGAAGTGTACCCTGCAGCCTGAGTGGGGAGCCGTGCCTGCTACTGCTGAGGCCACATTGCACACCTTCAACAGGCAGTCACACCAGAATGCAGAGGTGGTCACCCACAAATCCAATGTCATCTGCTCTAGGTGTGTTATAGCATCTTCCTCCATTCAGCGAGCATTTTAGTTAATATATATATTTCTGGAAAATATTGATTATTATGTATTACAGAATTTTTCATTAAGCTTATCTAAGTCTTGCAGATACCATGTGAGTGATAAAAGACCTGAGCTTAGAAATTGGATATGTCTGCACCAAGAAAAAGATGGATCTATCCTAAGAGGATTGTGACTTACAGGGATGAAGTTATCCTTGTTATATCCTATTCTTTACATGAGCAGAGCTGCAAAGCAGAGGATAACATTTTAAAAATGCTGAAGTGATTTAAGACTCCACATTTGATTCTCAGAAGTGACTTGAGCTACTCATGTCCTTATATGCTTCAGCCTTGTACCTGTGATCAAGTTTAAAAGGAGTAAATGTGGTAAATAAAAGCTCTAATAAAAGCCCCACCTCAACTAAAGCTTTTCTTATCTTTTCCAAGTCCTGACAGTACTAATGCTGAGTTAAATGTGTTAGATGTGGTAAAGCAGGGTGCTGATTTCATTCCCTTCCTTCTCAGGGTGGAGGATGACTATCATCCCTTTATACTTTGTGTCATGGAGTCCATTGACCAGGTGCCCATCTCTTTGGTCTAGGCAGAAGGGCAGGTGCAGCCTGACTTGGCTTCCACTACTGTGAAGCTTTTATTATTCATATAAACTCATAATTATAAAATGTTTATAAAAGTGTTCCAGCCACTCCTTTAGTTGTAACAGGAGAAATGTTGAGCAAGACAGCAGGATGAAAGAGTTGCCGTTCCCTAGGGACAGCCTGGTGCAGAGAGCTCAGCCATGACGCTGGTGGTTGCTCCTCTCACTGCATGCTTTCCTGAATGAGAAAAATGGGTTGAGTCCTGCCCTAGACCCAGAAATTGTCTTAAGCATTTCTACAACCATCCGAGGAGCCCCTATTCAGCAATGACTGCCTGCCAAAACAGGGCTTCAGCCACTTACTGTGTGAAATGAGTTGTCAAACAACGTTGGTGTTTTTTTTTTGCTAGAGCCATAACAAGGCCATTTAAATAATAAACTAAACATTGATTCATTTAAAATGCTCTTCTCCTCCGGAACCTCTTGGAGAAAGATCTAGCACATTTGCTATTGCCTCATAATGTTATTTCCTGAAGCTCCTGTTTTCTCTGTGAAGATTCCTGTTTTATCGTCCCTGAGACAGCTACCACGCAGCCTTTCTTACCCTCCATCCTCTGTATAATGTCATTGAAACTACACTGGCATTCCCAAAAGACTGAAGCAGGAGCTTTTACTGAGATTTTAATTCAAAGCAAACACAGAGGCAGTAATCTCTAAGCCATGAGCTGATGCTGTTAAGTATGGTATAAAATGCAAAAATGTCATCTCTGTGCTTCTCCTTCCATTTAGAAGCACCAAAACACTTTTCTTTCAGCAATAAATGCCATTTAAAGAATTATTAAGATTTTATATGTTCTGTTTGGCAAAGAGGATTAATTATTCTTCCTGCTTAGTTTCTATTCAGGCAATAAATCAAATGACATTAAGCTAGTTCTGCTCCTCACTGTTTAGTTTAAAAGCAAAAAAGAGATCTCTGTTTGTTTTTCACATACAATGATTCATGTTAAAACAATTTGAAGCAATGTCAAATTAAGCATTTCAGTAGGGTTTTTTGTTCCATTAAAACCTGTTTTCTGTTTCCTTAACACCTGGCTCCTGCAAACCAGTGCTTTTTTGGTATCTCCCAGTACGTTTAATTTATTTAACAAAAAGGTTGCTTTCAACATAGTTCTAGATCTGCATACACTTTCTTAAAATGAATAGGATTGGTGGTGTTGGGTGACAGCTGGTGGTTGAAGTGCTCTCCAGATGTTCACCGATACTACAGCTCCAGTTGGCCATGGGTCCAAAGGCCAGATGAATTCCAGCTCTCTTTCTACTGATGAGTGCAGTTCAGACTGAGGGTGCTTAGAAGGGCATTACATAGAATTGTGTCTTTTTACTGATATTCTGGTGTTGGGGTGGCTGGAGGGCATGGGGGAGAAAAAAAAATGTTTTCAGCTCCTTCTACAGGGACAGGAGATCCTGATTTTATCCAAATTAAAGTCAGCGAGAGCTTGAACTCTTTATTCTATGGGTTGTATTTTGTGAAGGACTTGCTGAGAAGGTTCCCTACAGCATCCGGTAATCTGCTTGCTAAGATCCAAAGGCCCTTTAGATCTGCAAAATGAATCCTCTTGCAATTTGTCTTCCTGCTCGCTGGTAGCCACAAGGGAGGCAGTGCTGTCTGTTATGGTGTCCCAGGTAAAACATGTAAAACCACATCAAAAGGGAAAAGAAACTGGCCAAGAAATTATGAAAAGAAAAAAAAAATTAAATAATCTCTAAAGCTGTAGTAAGATCTGTAGCACTCGCATCTTCTCTCCTTCTCTTGGGGATCTTTGCAGAAACCCCTGTGCAACTCCAAACCCCTGACGTGGAGGTCAGTGGGTGCAGAGATGGGGGCTGAGCCCCCACCTGCTGCCTCCCATACTCAAAGGACCACTCTTGTTCTGTCCCCACCATGTTCCTCAACACCTTCCTGAAACCCAAGGGCTGCTGCACTGTCCCTGCCAAGGCACAGCACCCCGGGAGGTTCCTTCCTGGGATGGGCACCCCATGGAGAAACTGTGTGGAAACACATCCAGGACTCTCCTGGGGTGACTGCACTCCTGGGGTATTTTCTTCTTGCCTAAACAAATGTCATCCAGAATGAAAGAGCTGTTTGGCCTCCAAGTTTGGGAAAACAGGACAGACAGAGGTTATTTTGGCTCATCCAGCTCATTCGTGCTTGTGAAATTTAGTCCCTTTAACAGGTTCTGGTAGTTTAATCTGTTTCTTATCCCACTGGTCTTCCAAATAGAAAAATGCTAACAATATATCTTACTTGAGCCTTTCAAGTGATCCTTGTGAAACACTTTCATTTGCAGCGTAATGAGAACTATCAGGTATTATTGTTAAGGGCTGCTTCAGTCCTAGCTGGATACCAATTCACCTCTCGAGCTTGAAGAAAAGTGTATTTCACTCCACATCATTTGTTCGTATACGAAGAACTGACTTTGAAATACTCTTTTTTTCATCTCCTTTTTTGTTTAGCTGGAAGGATTGACACTAGAAAAGCTCATTTCATGAAATAAGTATTTCTTGAAGTGATGGGTGACAAAGGGATATGCTTTAAAGTGAACAGCAACACAATTCTCTAGTTATACAGCCTGCGATGTTAGGTCTATTCACAGAGCGCTGGAACGGCTGGAGTCAAACTCCCATGCAATCTCTTGCAGGCAGGCTGTGCTCACTCCAGCATACTCGCCAAATTCACGTTAGGCAATTTGCAAAGAAAATGCATGTTGCTTAACCTCCCTTTCTCAGTTTCTGCTTCTCTAAATCAGGGAAATTATTTTGTCACATTAAAATCCAAGGATACACTGATTATAATGCATTCATAGCTCTGTGTAGGGCAACAGTATTACCTCTGTTCTGTACATTAGGAAACTGTCTCAGAAACCCAGAAAGGTCAAGTTTCTCCCAAGGGGAGGGTTTCTGCAGCCCGCCAGGGCGGTTCACAGGGTAGCTGACTTCAGCCCTAACATTAATTATGACACTAATTTGAGTGAGAAATTTGTCAAGGTCTCCTGATCTCAATTGCTTCATCTTCTGGTTTTAGATGTTTGTTTTGTTTGTTTTTTAAATGAACAATAAATCAATTCTCTTGCATCTTCTGTGCTTAGTTCCTAGCTCTGCAAGCAAAATTCTGCCCTCATCTGAAGAAAAACTGTAGCACTAGAAGTCAAAATCATTGCCCCATAATCCTCCTCTAGCTAACACTGCCACAAAAAAACAAGTGAGGAGAGCCAGGTTGGGGAAGTTGTCATGGTGAAAAGGGGACCAAAATTAAAGCTGCCCTCCCCTGGCAGAAGCCCAGCTGGAATGCAGCACTGCAAATACCATCTGCTTTCTCCTGCAAATAAGCCCTTGCAGGGTGCAGCAGGCCTTGCTGGTAGAGGAGGAGGGAAATTCCAGCCCTGTGTATCACAGCCCCTATGGATTTGGGCCTTGGCATTTCCTAGTAAGTGCATGACTAACTCTAAGTCATGTCACCAAGTCTAGAACTTGAGCCAAGTTAGTTCCTCTCTCAATTTGTGACCATACAATGATATTAATACATTTCTTCTTTTTTGCAAGTTTTTCAACTTTGGTTTTAAAGCAAATGTCACTCTGAGATATTTGCTAGGTATTTAAAAAAAAAAAAAAAGAAACAAAACAAAATAAAAAAACCCCGAAACCAAAAAAACCAACACCCCCAAAGCTCCCTCCTAAATTCTATAGAAAAGGCTTCAGAAGGACATGAAACTGTTGCAGAGCTGCTGCTAACGTATAACAAAACTGCTTCTGTGTCTCAGCTCCCAAACCTCTGAGAGAAATTTTGTTTACAGAAACATCATCCAGGTCTTAGAATGATGTCTGTAAGCAATCCTGAAAGCTTCCCGCGTTTATCTCCATAAAGAAAAATAAATGAAGGTGTTAAAATAAGTTTGTACATTTCTTTAGGAAGCACAGTTACGAGTGATGTACTCGTTAACGTCTTCACTTGTATTGAGGAGAGGTGTACAGCCAATTGCAATATGCTTGGTAAAAAAACCCCACATTGATGTTACTGATGAACTGCTTCTTGAAATTCATTTAAGAAGTTGATGAAGCAGATCCTGTGGCATTTCAGTTAAGTATGTCAAACTGGTACAGCTTTGACCTTGAGAACCACATTTTAAGGCTTCTCTATACAGGGTCATACCATACTCAGCTCCATCCTGGAGGGACACTAAATATTCCTTTGTATTTTATGGCTAGACAAACTTTATTTTTTTCTTTGAAAATCACTGAAATAACTGCGTGTTTTGGTTAACAAATCATACCTTTAGTTTTAATACCCACTCAAGCTCGCTCTCTGTCTGTTTTTGGCAATTATGTATTGAAAAAACATCATCTTCCTAAGTAATTTAGTCAGTGACTAGGGATTCTCAAACACTTCTCTGATTTCCAAAAATCGTATTAAGTGCTGCCTCTTGTGTAACGAATAAGTACTTATCTCTCCTGCCTCATATTCTTCCCAACCTGAGAACAGGCTCTGCTCTTTTGTCCCTTCTAATCTCAGGCTATCAGGAAAGCTTCTATTACTTCAAGGCTGATATCACTTGAAGTACCTTGGCTTAATCCCATTTCCCTAAAGATTTAAGGGATTTTTCTTCTTGGATCTGAAAAAATATCATTATTTAAAAATAATTTGGCACTAAAGCCCAGCTAAGAACTCTGCCTTATTTCTCCTCTTTAAGGCTAATGAATAAGAAAGGTTCATTTGGCAAGAAAAATACTAATCCCCAAATTGCCATTTCATTAAGTAAGTTCTAATTCTGTTGTTATGATTGCTATTAAAATTTGAGGAAGGCCAGAAGGCTTATCAATAAAATATCAAAAAAAATCACTATATCAAGCCTATAATATTTTGGATGGTAGAAGCAAAGATTAAAGATGTGAGTAAAAAAAGCCATTGGCATCAACAAAAACCCAAAGGTCAAATAGGTCATTAGTAATAGATAAACATAGATAAGTATTATCTATTGCTACAGATACTCATAGATAATTGTTAACTGTTACTGTTGGATACTATATATTATTAGCTAAAAGATAATTTACCATCTTCATAGAAGAATTCACCATACACCTACATTCATACTAATTTATCTAGCTCTTGTTCCTTAAATTCAGTCACTTTTGTAAATTCAATTCAACCTCTTCCTTAAAGTGCTTTACACCTGTTTTCTATTATTATTTTTCCTGGCACAGGGAAGTTCCTTTTAAAATTCCATGTATGCATTTAAATCAGATTCTATTACTCTTCAGGGCTGTATAATTCAACAAAAATGTTATTTTTTCAGAGATATTAATTTATATCAGCGTTTTTAAGTGTACTTTGACCTCTTATTCTGTGGTATAATTGCCTATTAAATTCGATGCGACAGCTAAAAACCACTGCATGCTGTAAACTGTCCCATGAAGGTTTCTTTATGTTTTACATCTTCCTCTTTATTAGAGTACATGAGTTCTAGGTGCACATAGTTCTTCCGCTCTGGGATTTAACAGGAGCCACATATTTTACCCAGGTTGTATGGTATCATTTTAAAGAGAAAATAAACAAAGAGCCTGATTCTTCTGAAATGCTGCTGTGTGCTTCATAGCTCCAGCCAAAGTCAATGAGAGCTAAATGAACTCTGTACTTCTGATTCAGACCACAAACTTTGATAGTCTGCTAAAAATAAATGGTATGTGCATGACACTTCCGAACTGGCTAGCAGGTACGGTGCCACGTGTCTGAAGAGCAGCACAGCAGTGAACCAGGGTGTAAATGCAGCAAAAGACAGCCAGGTCCCTCATCCTGCAAATGCATAGGCTTGTCATGAACTTTACTCACACCAGTGGTTTCATTGAGATCTCGTGAGATTATTCATGTATTGATGTTTGAACACATGTACATTTTAGAAAGGTGCCTAACTTGGATGTCAAAATTGCCAAGAGTAACATATTGCAGGGGTAAAAGACCTGTTATGAAATCATTGTGGAACTGTTTTGAAAGCTTATTTTTTGATGCTATGTTTTCTTGGCCTTTGATAATGTATGTTAGGAGAAAGCACAGAATAATCTGTTATAAAATAGAGGGTTGGGATTTTTTAAATATACTTTTCTATTTTAAAATTACCAAAAATGAAGAAATAATGTTAAGACAAAACTTTTAATAAGAAGAAAGATTTCTTTTGCCAAAACTGAAATTTTCAAGGAAGAAGCTTCCTCGGTCTCCGTGATGCACAGAGGCTGTAACAACAGGATTTTGATATACCCTTGAAAAAGCAGAATTATTAATTATGTATCTGGTTTAAATAATTATCATTTTACAGCTTACATCCAAAGGTTGTTTTTTTTTTTTTTAACAGGCTTCATATGTACCACTATATATAAATCTGGGCACACACTAAAACGTTTTAAAAAATAAGATTGCTTACCTGCTACTTACCGCTTTTTAAATGATTGTTCACAATATATGGTAACTGTATTTGTTCAGCGTTCTTAGATCTTTTGTATGCTACACATTATCATTCTTCCAGGGTTCTGGGTTAATTCTCTTTTATCCTTCTCGATTATTTTGTGAATTCATTTTGTTTATCAAGCAGGTCCTTACCATCAGCACAATCTCCATTGTGTAAATTATTCTATTGAAAAGCAGCCATCATGAAAGCAGTCTGCACCTTGCTGTATGTCATTCCTCCCTGATATTTAAGTGCTGCCTGGGAATGCTACTTCCACTTTTCATGGTAGATGGCATCTGTTACAGCTTTTTGTAGATCTAGAGGAGAGCTACAACTGGCATCAATAATGTTTGGGGGATTTGGGATGTTTTGGGTCTTTTTTTTGACAGTGGGTTTTCAGGTAGCGGTCTGAACCAGTTATCTTCTCAAAGAACCTGCTGGTATTTGAGTGAGGTATTCATGAGAATGAGGAAATCTATATTTTCTATACATTTTTTAGATGCATCAAAACGCTGCTAAGAGCACCACCAGCTGGTGCTGGTGGACAAGCACAGGACACGGCAGTGCAGCACCAGCCGCAGATCCACCATACCGCCTTCTCTCCAACCCTGTTGCCACATTGTTTTGTTCCCTGTATTCAGACATGGAAACTTCGTTTCAGCCTTCTCCCAAGCAGAGAAGGCATCTGATACCCCATTTTCATCTAGTTGGATGCAGCTGGTGGCTCATCCTGTGGGAACGTTTCTTTCACAAGCTCCATTAGGCTCCTTCCCTGTGGCTCATTTTGTCCCTGCCAGTCTTTCCAAGTATAAGCTGGCTTCAAACACAATAAGTGCTTTCCTGTTACATAGACTTCCATCCCCAAAAAGTTCCTGGGTTTCCCAGGCACCTGCTGTAATTCAATCTGTCTTGGTGGCAACCAGAATTGTCCGTGAACAAAATGTTACTTGGCAGGCGAGGGCAAACAGGTGTCCCATAGTATGAGGAAGCACGTGTTCCTGCCCTCTTGTAGCCCCCTGTGCCTGAATAAATCAGCGTCCCGTGAAGCGTAAGGCTGAAATCAGATCTATAGTGTGGAACAGTAAGGTATAGACATTCAGACAATATTAACAAGGGTGGACAGTAAGTTTATGAAATAACAAGGAGTAATCTGTTTTGTAGCTCTGACTGGCAAAGAAGCCTGCATTTCCTCACCTAGAGTGACGGAAAAACCACAGGGATTGTGAACAAACCAACTTCCATGTACATGGTAGGGCAACACCATGTGAGACTTAGAACTGGATCCTCTACGTTGTTACAAGGCAATGAGCTCTTTCAGCACCAAGTTCACACTGAGATTCTGGCTCTGGTTACTGTGTTGGCAACAGAGTTGTGCACAAGCTACAGACGGCTCCAGGGAAATAGCAGGAAGGCCCCCAAATGCATGGATTAGAGTTATCCAGATGGGGTGTAACACAGGCTGTATAAGCATCTGATGATCAAGGCAGGAGATAATGATTCATATTTTGGAGCTATTCCTAGAATTATTGTGGGGAAGCTCAATAGTGTGGTCCTGTGACCCTCAAAGCTCTGGAGAGGTGTAAAAACAAAGATCAGGAAATCTCATGGAAGGGGAAAAAATAAAGTTACTTTTGCAGGAAAGCACCTGTGAAAACAGGCAGGACTTTAAAGGAAGGTTTGTCCCTGTTAATATACCTACTTCGTCAACATCTTAAAAGAGACGTTTAACACCCTGACCTTAAAACACAGCATGCATTTCAGCAGGACCTAATTCTGAGATTTCAGGAACAAGACTATTCCTGTGCTACCCTGGTATACAGGATACTAAGTCATAGGAAGCATTCTGGTGCTCAACGGAAATATGTATTTACAAAACAAATTGTCATGGGGATGCACAATAACCATAGTTGTGGAAAAGTTAAAACAAGGCTAAGATAAACACCTTGCTTATACGTTATATTCACAATCTCTAATAAATGGGAAGTGGGGAGAAGAAAAAAAATGTCACTGGGAAATTCCTGCAAGTTCATGCAGGTCATCATACAGTCCCTACCTTGAAATTGTAGACTCTGGATATGGTCCCATGATAGATAAGTTCTGAGAACACAGCCCAGAAGCAACAACCTGTATGTGTAGAGAGGAACATTGAAGTCTGTACTACAAAATTTAGCAGAGGTGGTCAGTTACTGGCAGAAAATCTGAGACCTTTTTTTCTTAAAAAAAGACCTACTTTATTTATAGCAGAATGGATTTCACTGTAAAACAATACACTGTTGTTACAGTGCTCTAGACTAGATAAAAATAATTCCCATGTAATATGCTCTACAATTAATAAAATTCAGGTATTTCTACAGGTAGGAAATAATGACATGGTTAGTTTTTTCTGACAGGGAAAAAAACTTCAGGGAAAGAAATTAATAACTAGCAATGTAACATTGCCATAAAATTGGTCTCAATTAGTGTATGTTCAAACCATGGCGAGAACCAACTCTGAGGAAGCGATACACTGCTGGTGTTACTAATACCAGTGCTTTAAGTCCCCACAAGTGGGAGGCACGTATGTAGTTGTCCCGTTGATCTTGCTAACGAGTTTGCTTCAGTGTGCTGTTCTGCTGAAGTAGAGGAGGGGTGCACACGCAGCTGCTGCGACAGCCCAGCCACACAAGGGCACACTCAAGGACGGTCTGCGACCTGATGGTGATTCTGTCCCTAACCCATTTCACAGGTTGCTGGCACATGTATTTAAATAAAAGCTGGTGTTTCTTAGCAAAATGCCAGTACTTGCCATCCTTTTTCAGGTTTAAGAACTCACAACCATTCTCTAATTTTTGATGAGAATTAGACACCAAATGAAGAATTTACGCCTTCTCCTGTACTATTTACTTTATCTTAGCTTCTCTCTGGCTGGTTTTTCAGTGCTGGTGTGTGAGGAGAACCTCATGAAGAAGTGATGTTCCTCACTGTGTTTTGCAGGCTGGCCACAAAATCGTTACTGCCGGGCACCTGTGTGCTGGGGCACGGGGCCAGCCAACTTGAGAGAAGGAACCGCTCCGTCCTGACAGATGGGGATTAACGTCCCCAGCCATGAGATCATGTACTCTATACATATCAAGTGTTCGGGACAAGATTCCCAGCCAGGGCTATTTTAGCTGTAGTCCATATTAGTTTCTGCTGCTCCCCTTAGGAGATTGCACTGTGACTAATCTGGTCCCAAACCAGTTTTCCAAAAAATTGAGACAAGCCTGACTGCCTCACAAGTTTGTAATATGAGGCAGTAGGGCAGCGTGGTGGGCAGGGAGGTCTTACAACTAATTTAGAACCCAGGGGCAGAAACTGGGGAAACTCTGCAGGGGCAGAGTTCTACTAACTCTTCTCCAGTTAGTAGAAGAGGAAGTTGTTGCGATATCCTTTCTCAGAGGTCACAGTTCCAGGGGTGCTCAGGGCATCCCCCTGCTTGCTGATCTCAGCTCTGCAGGGGGGAATTAGGAAAAAAGTCACCCTGGCAAATACCAGGCCAAGTGACAGACAGGTTGAGTCGCTAGAAACAAGTTCGTATTTATTTGCCACTTCGATTTGGGCTTCTGTCAGAACAAGATCAGGTATGGTAGGACTCATGCTCAAGACTATAGAAGAGTGTGTAAACCTTATTGATTGATAAAAAATTTTTACAGTCACAAGTAGGACGAGTAGAAACTAAGGTGAATCAAATGATTTGCTTAGAGTATATTGCAAAGCATAATTGATAGTGCTAAATTACCAGTGCGCGTCAGGTATTAGCTAACCATATGGCATTTGTTATGATTGTAAAAATTCCCAGTACATGAACTCAACTTGTTTTGGAGAGAGGAAGATGTTTTTTAAAAAAGAATAGATGTATTCTCTTTCTTTAGCTTTGTTGCTTTTCTGAAGTAACGTTTGCAGTGACGTTTTTATCTTTTGTAATCAAGATTTAAAATATGGATCTTAGGGACTTGGGAAGCGTGCTGCTGAAAACTAGTAGTAGCAGATCTGGCTTTTAGTACTGTAAACATTAGCATTGAACTGGTAACTGCTAAACTTGGCACACAATATTCTAACAACAGGGGTCACAGAGTAGAAGTGAAATTGTTCCGTTTTCTTTTGAGGAAACCTGGATATTTTCTCAAGATGTATTTTCTGTCAACAGCTCACAAACGTTCTGTGAGAACTGGGCTATGCAATACACAGCATGTCATCTTAGAAAATGCTTACAGAGCTGTTATTGAACACAGCAATTGGAATTTGCTCAATTTTTGGGTAAAGTATATATGGACAAAGCTGTTCTGGATGCACAAGGAAACTCAGTTTCATGCAAAGTGCACACTGGAATCCAGGCTCCCGTTTTCCATTTTGGCTGGCCTTCTGCCCCACCCCACCCCCAAGGCACAGTCTGCACCATTTGCTTCTACTGTGTACCTGTGTGCAATGTTCAAAGACCAACCAGTTCTTATGTTTTTGGAGTATTTCTGCTTATTCCTCTTACTCTTTGTAGTATTTCTGGCCCAGCAGGAAATAACAAAAACCTCTCTTTCTAGTAGTCTATTCCTGGAAGACTTGTAGCCCAGTTTTTCAGTTTAATAGCTCAGTCCTACATGAACAAAACACAGTGTTTTTTCCAGTGTTTGCGTCTGTAGTATGAGACTGTCTTTGGGGTGGGTTACGCATTGCGAACTTCTAAGCCTTCCCAGGTTTGCTTATTTGTGACGTGAAAGAGTATCTTGCTTCGTGAGATTGTAGGTCTTATGAGGGAATTACAGCTAATGGAAATCTAATGCAGACTGCTACTTATCACTGCTGTGTGTGCATAATTCTTATCAAAATTTGAAAGAGTTAAAGATTTAAATAGCTGAAGGAATTTGAAACAATATTAGTTATCACATCTCTTTTCTCTTGGAGGCAGAGGAGGGAGACGCGTTTATTCTGACCTAATTCCTCAATCAGCTGAAAGTCACCAGGAAAAGCACAGGCCAGTATTGCCTCCACTGCATACACCTATGCTTTGATAGCATTGCACCATTCCTTTACACTGTAAAGGCAGAACTAAAATAAATTTATGTCCACCTTCGAAAATGTTGAAAACCAAGTTTTAATTCTGTTGATACATCAAGAATAAAGAAATAAATATTCCCTCACAAATTGTTAACTTTGAAATTTTGACCCCAATGCTGGCACAATTCTCAAGATGAAAACATAATCCATAATTTTTTTCGAGAGAAATTTTGATCATCCTTGACTGCAGGTCTGCATTATGATCTTACTTTGACATAAGTGAGTATTGCAGGAGTTCTTTTATGAAATAATACAGTATTTATCTCAAGAAATGAGATGAGAATCTGGGCCAGTCTGTCAAAATAACAGTTATTTGAGTGTGCGGTACCTCATAGATACAACTTGATTTCTCAGTCAGAGCTGTAACTATACTGAGTACAGGAAAATATTGTTGCACCTCACATGCTGGCAAAGCACAAATTATTGGTAAATACTGCCTCAACTGTCCCTTGATCAAAAGAAACGGGACCGGTCCATGCCCCAGACTGACCCATGTATACTTTATCCCTGCTTAACTTTGCTTGAGTCTTATCTAGTGAGCTAGAGATGAAACTGGGTTGTCCCAGAGCCATCCTGCCCTCTGCACCATCATACCTAGTTGGGTTAGCTGCTGTTTTCCCCTTGGCTGGTGGCGGGCCTTCTCACGACTTTCCGGCTATGGGGGGCTGGCAGCTGTATGTTATTTATGTCTTCTTTAGTGCATGGTTCCAGGAGGGAGTCATGGCAGCAAACAGCCATGCTCTCAACGTTTAGCGTTCAGCAGAACTGTGTGGAAACGGAACAACCTTTATTGTTTGCTTTTATTAAAGTACTTTGGAGGGTCAAATACACACAGTAGGGTTCCCAGGCTTGAATACATTGGAAGACAAGGGGGTAAACAAGTTGGGGCTGGTACTTTCTGCAGTCTGCACTCACATGTGCCATTCTGGCCAACAATACAAATGTTGCTCTCAGTGCTAGATGCTGACGTTTTCTGGTGCAGAGGTCATTCCAGAAGTATCAAAATCATGTTTGGGGGTACGTATCGTTTCAGTTCAGTAAGAAATATTCTGGAGGCAGTTTCTCTATCAGCATAAGCAAAGAAACCTACCAACTACATCTGTTGGACTATACAAAGGTTCACAATGAGCCTTCCAGTTTGATGTAGACATGCTCAGTAGCTGCCATGGGGGGCAGCAGCCAACCTGCAGCTCCTGACCCACCTGCCAGTCATACACCAGTCATGTAGGCCACATGCTTTGACCATATTATGTGACTTATTGAAAGGCTGTGCTCTCCTGGGAGTAATGCAGTCCAACATGCAATCCAGAGCACAGAATCCATGGCAGACAGTGAGGCTGGAGTGGCTTCCAATGCCAGTATCTGCAGTTCACCACAGAGTCACCATGAGGTCCAGTGTCATCCCTCAGTGGTATCAGAAGTTCCTTAGGAAATCACTGTCACAGCTCACCTGCGAGCAGCTCCCACAGCCCCTCCTTCTACCTTCACTTTTCCAACACATATGGCATTTTTTATGTCAAGTTTATAGCTCTTTGCAACGTGATTTTGGAAGGTGATTTATGATTAGAAAGTTTGGTCTCTCCTATATGGTGTTTGAGAAATCGTAATTTTGTTGGAGAGGGAATTCTTCTGTTTGAAGCTCTGCCTAAAGTTAGGGCAGTTAGGGCTCCCTGAAGGGAGTTTCTGATGCAAGTGAGCTTTAGGAAACTAGAAGTATATATTTTTCACACTAATATTAAATGTCTGAAGCTTACATAGCACTGAAGTATGGTTGTTAATAGCATAGTTCTAGATATAATATAAATATAGCTATGGGAATATTTCAAACTGATGCTTGGAAGTGTTGTTTGAAAGCATGTGATATTACTACAGAACAGTTTTATGAATTTCTGAAATCTTCGCGTATTAACCCCATCATCCTGAGCAACTAATGCAAAATAGTTCCAAATTAAGAAAATTCAGGTGCTAACCAATCTCAAATGGTTTTAGTTATTCTCTTTCTTTCCTTCAAGGAGATGAAATGATATTAAATCTCACGCAATCTTAAAATACTGATGTTGAAATTAGAAATTTAAGAAATGTGCTCATTGAATTTACAAAGGCTATATTTTGACATCCTTTGCATTCTATGGCATGATTTCATCACAATCAGATTATTTAGATGGATATTTAATAAAATATAAATAGAAAATACTTTGTTGTATGCAATTTGAACAAATAAGGTTAGAGGTATCTTAAGATTGACATTTCATTAATTTCTTTGATATTTAGATTTAATTTAATGTTAAAGTTATCTTTCATTACATTAGAAAGGCTGAAGTTTTGCAAGGGAAGCAATTCCTGTATGTATGAGAGTGTGCATGTGTGCTTCAGGGTGCCAAGTGTCCTTGAAATGTTCCTGAACCCATTTTGCTGATCCAGTAAGTTCTGTGCTATATCTGCCTAATTGGAATAAGGTCTCGTTATCAATACTTTCCACCCAATTATACAGATTCCTACACTGGACACAGTGTCATGCTGTTGTTGCTAAATGCAATCACTAATAGGGAAGACCAGTCAGTAAGACAAATAAAATCTGGTTTCTGAAGTTAGCTAATAGCATCTTTTTTAAATATATGTTTCACATGTTGTGGATATTAGCTCATGAACATCTTTGTAAATTTGAAAAGTTTATCTTCTGAAACAGTGGATTGCTTCAGTATCTCAGAAGCTCATACAGAGTCTTACCTTTTTGCCATCTGGGTGTATCTTGAGCTACCTCAAAAACAACTCTAGCTTTGACTTTAAGCCTTTTGAGTGAGGTCAGCAGTTTCCATCTTTGCAAAAGATGGCAAAAACCCCAAGTGTCAACCTAAAATGAATTTACAGAAAAATGTACTTATGGAGTTTGATTCAAAAATAAAAGGTTGGTTCAGACCTGGTATGAAATTATCTGTTTTTATATTAAAGGAGGACTTCATAATGTTATTTAGAATAATATTTCCCAGGGGAAAAAAAAATAATTTTGTGGTTTAAGGTTGTCTTAATGCAATCTTAGTGCAAGACATTAAAAATATCAAAGTTTTGCAGCTAACTGAACACTACAATTACCATTTCAAAAAATGTGTTTGATGGCATCTCAGTCAGTTTTCAGGAGCCACTTCATCCTGAACTGATAAGAAGAAATGAGACTTTATTTTACTTACAGAGAATTGGAGCCTGTTTCTCTTAGTGTCAGTATGTTCTTTAAAATTGCATACATCCTGGAAAATAGCTGCCTTTGAAAATGACCTGACTATAGCTGGAGTCTGCATATTTTCTTTCTTTTTTTTATTAATGATTTTATATTAATGTTTAATATACATATGCACATATATAATTATCATAGAGTGCACATAAGTAACTGATAGTGGTTTCTGAGCACAGAATGAAAAAAGCAGCTTAATTTTAAAAAGGCAACATTTCAAATAGACAATACTTCACTAAATATTTTTTTCTAGCCCAAATTCCTATGATTACTTTTAGCAATCTTGTTACATTATTTGACTATCTCTCAACTTTAAAGATTTTTAAGCTAATATGTTGTGTTTGATCAGTGCCATCACAGTTTGTCAGGTTGGTGCTAATGCTTCACAGAGCAGTAACAATATAGGTTAAAAATCTGTGGGAAATTTTCAGAAGGGACATAGAATTTTTCTGAGGAAATATAAAAGTACATCTGTGCATGTTATTAGCATGATGTCTTATATGAAGGAACATATTTGCAACTTCCAGAAGCATGATAACAAGAAAACTACTTCAATATACTCTCCGTATCATTATAGTTTAGTCAGAATTCGAGTTTTATAAAAATTGTCTTCTGCTGAGATGATATAAGTGGCTTGCAAGCAGATTCAAAAGATTTGCAGTCAAGTGAGAAAATCTTTAAAGAAATAAGATCAAAACATCTTCTGGCATCATGCTGAATGCTTTGCAGTCGTTCATGGTAAAAGCAATCTGTATTAAACAAAAAGCATATTTAATTTATTGTTTATGGGGGTTTATTAGTTGTTTTCTAGTTTTGCGGTTTTTTAGTTTTTGTTATTTTGTGTGGGTTTTTAACTGAAGGAAATGTGGGAAAAGGAAGTCTTAACATTTTGTTCACCCCACATCTGCTAATTAGAATTTACTTCCTTTAAAGCATTTTTTCAGATCTTCCTTCAGGAAAAATGTACATCATGCTTGCTTATATGAGCTCTCCCGTGTGATGCTGTTGAGAGGCTGAGTAAGCCAACATGCTTATCAGAAAACTAGGAGAGCTTATGAGAAGGTCTCCTTGATGTGACAGCTGAAGTCAATGAGTTCTGAATTTGCTTTCAAGGGTGTTTCTGGTCGTTGTAGCGTGTTTTGTAGCCTGAGGTGTCACACCTCACATCTCAATAACTAAAAAATTCCCAAGTTATGCCTAAATGGACAAATGCTGAATTACTAAGACTTTGGAGGATGGGTGCTGCTACAGTACTTCAGGAGTAAGGGATGGAAAATAGTTGATTTCTTTTATAGGCCAAGTGTTTGCAGATTGAATAGTGGTGGCCAAAGTGATAACGGATGACATCAAAGTGAAACAAGGACAGGAAGAGAGAAATGTTAGTAAGAACAGACCTTTGGTTAGCTGTGGAGTGGCATCCTGAGCACAGAGCTGCAGGGCAGAAATGGACCACGAGGCACAGAGAAGTACCCCTATATTCTCATCTTAACACTTTTCAGAGTCAAAAATCTGCATATTTTAAAATTTGACTCTGACTCATATTTTCATAGATTACTGGGTGAGAGAAGATTTCAAAAAGTAACGCTGCAAAAAACTACGAGTGAGGAGAGCAGATATCATCCTTTCTTTTTCCTGTTTAACAGGCTACTTTTAATGGCAGTCAGGACACAGCAGAGCTTCTTTTAGTGACAGATTTGGCTGTTACATGAAGTATGTTATGCTTTTGTTTGTATACCAGGAGAACAGCTGAAGTTCCCACGATCCCAGTACAAATCTCCAAAATGTATTTTCAATTACAAGTTAAGCAAATTAATACAATACTGTTCCATGAATATTTATTGGCTCTCAAGAGACATGGAAGAAAGATATCTATAAACCTGCAGCTATGTATGTTTTTAGTTAAAGAACCAGTTCTACTACACTTGTGTTTTTCCTGCCCAAGAGATCCAGGTCCATTTTCTTATCTGGAAATTAGATGCCTCAGAAGACAAGGTACAGTACACTCAAAGGCATGAATATTCAGGAATTTCATTTTTATCTTCAGAATCTGTTTTGCACTGCATCTGTCTGGTCAACATATATATTTAAATTAATAAAAATAGGAGGAAAATTTATTTACTAGTTGGTTTAATTTTATTTTGCCCATTTTTTTATTTCTAAAATATAGCTAATAACAAAAGTGTCATTGTGATTCTTACCTGATAAACAAGAAGCTACTGCTAAGTCTTTAAAAACTGGCATTCAGAATATTGTATGACAGCTTCTCCTGTTTATGTATTTTCCCCTTTCAGGTGCATCTAGTATGTCTTAAACTCTGTCACTAGGATTTTTTATAAAGCTGAAGTTAAGAGGCACATACAACTGTGATACTGGAGTAAAACCCAGAAGACTGAAGGATAGCAACATCATCAACTACACTGTTATGAATGACAATTTTCAGAGGACTGTCAATCAATTTAAGCTACAGATGGGTAGGATTTTTTCAAGAAAAGGCAGGGTTTAGGAACAAATAAATATACAAACCAAAAAAACCTAATCTGAATAGAAATGATTTCACTACTGAAAAGATTAGTGCACTTGACTTTGGTTTGAGGTTTAAAAAGTCTTCCAGAATTTTGGAATCCTGGTGGCACTCTGCTAGTGGAAAAGGCCATATACACAAAAAAAAACAAAAAAAACCCAAACAAACAAAAAAACAAAAACAAAAACAAAAACAAAAACACAACGAAAAACTAAGGGAAAATGACTGAAAGCAAAGGTGAAGAAGAAAAGTGAGTCATGTAGGTTCACCATTGAAACTGAGTGAGGTACAGGGAAGAAATGCTGCAAACATGTGAGCAAAAATCTCATGCTTTTTTTCCTTGGCAGTATTGCTTTAATATAAACTAAAACTATCTCAATTCATGACTGAGTAGTTTCTCAAATGTTTCACTCAAGTTATGACAAATTGTAATGAATTCTAGGATGAGCAAAGTGCTGCAGAGTCCCCTGCAGAGAAGTTATGGATGGTGCATTTTTCTGTTACTAATTCTGAACTCCGATCAGGTTGTTCAAAGCTCCAGGTTGGATGAGGCTTTAAGCAACCTGATCTAGTGAAAGACATTTCTGCCCACGGCAGGGGGGTGGAAGAAGAAGACTTTTAAAGGTCCTTTCCAACCCAGACCGTTCTGTGATTCTACTCTTTATACTGCCTTACTGATTCTGCTGGAGGTATTTGAGTTACCATCCAGGAAAAACATGAAGATCTGGATTTGTAGACAGATGTATAAGATCTCTTTACCACTTTACCTTGCTCAAATTCAAATATTCGTAACTGCCAGAATGGACTCTGTAACAACTCCAAACTTCATGTATAAGGTTTGCAGTGCACCTGGAAATATTTTAGTTCACACAATCACTAAGCAAATTATTAAATTGAATAAATTTGTATGATATGTAGACCTAAGGACAAAAGAGGTTGAAATCAGGTTCTTTCAATTTATGGTTTTCTGAGCAGTGCTCTCCTCAGCTGGTGGGTAATAGGACTTAAAAAAACCCCCCATATCCTAACTGTCCCCTGACCCACAGGGATACTGTTGGCCTCTGTTACACTCTGTGCAAACCCGCTGTCCTCAGACGAGGAGGAATGAAGTCAGTCTTTCCCTAATTGAGGGGAGTATTAGTGACAGTCTCAGAGGTAGCGTGAAGAAGCCTAGAACATGGTGTATGGAGAAGCAATAAGGAATGAAAAAGGTCTGCTCTTGCTTTCTTTTTTTTTTCTCTTTTTTTTTTTTTTTTTTAAAATCTGCATTTTAAAATCTCCTGTGTCAGCATCTGGAACAGTTTGGTCCTCACTTCAGTGGCTCAGGATGAAGCCTTGGGGGTTTGACTTGGTGACAGCCTTGTTGCACTGTTGGTGCAGTAGCAAGGGAGCACTGGTCACTCCTGTGAGGGACACAGCTTTAATTGGCAAAAAAACCCGTTGGTTGCGTATTTAGTAGGCAGACCAATTTTCTGTGTTCCTAGGAATTAAACTTACAAGTGTGTCTGGCTGAATGTATAAAAGAAGACATTTGGCAGCTTTACTGGAATCATAAACTATGTATAAAACATTGATAACACTAATTGTTACTTGAGGGATTTATTAGCCAAAGTAGTTACTTTTCTTGAGTATCCTGAATTCAAAACTTACTGACAAATCTTGCTTGCACATAAACCTCAGGGGTTATGAAATCTTATTAATTGGGAAAGTGTAAGACACAGTTAAGCCATGAACATAATGAAGGCGATCCTAGTAAGACACTTCTGGGATACAGATCTGTGCATTTCAAAGAGCTGAAAACTTTCTCTAGCAATTCCTGTTCTGTGAGCAATTACTATTTAATTCATACCATTGAGCTTCCTCCATCAACAAATACAAGTATGATGAGATCATGGGACAAATGAGTATATTACAGATCAAAAGAAGACATATAATTTTTCAAATTACTCTCAATTCAAGAGAGAGAGATGGTGGAAAAGCTATTCCATATGTCAGGACTCAAGACAAGCACCATTTTTCCAGCAGCTTAATGATTTAGCTTCGTAAGCTTTCAAACATTCAAGTGAACACCTGTCAACGGGCAGGTGTGATATTCGGCTGTTTTGTAGTATAAACTGTGATTCCCAGGTATAGCAATGCTGGCAGCCCTATCATCATTTAAATGTAATCGTGCGCTCTTCCTCGCTTGTGACCAATGAAGTCTGCGCGGTCACACTGAGACGCTGCACGTCTTGGCAGGTCTGCTGCTGGCTTTCTTCACACTGGGATTATTTTAGATTGGCTGCAATGAATGTGTTATTTTCCATTTGTTAACACATGGGCACTTGTAACTCTGACAACTGAGAAAAATACACTCATTTATATGATGATTACTCTTGTTTTCTCAGATGTAATCTGAAAACACACTCTCTCATCTTTACCTTGACTCACGAGTGTGCATGGTCCTAAAATCAGCAACAATTGCAGTACTAATTACATGATGCTTTCTTTGGTAGCAAGGAGAACAATTCACTAGGATTTTATATTACAGTAAATTCCAGATGTGAAAATAAAGATAATCCATATCCTTCGAGTAACACAGAAAAAAGCAAAATGATATCAAAATACATTTCTTATATTTTTTACTTTGATCAGAAAAATCATTATTTCACAGCTGTTTCTGGCTAGAGTAGGTGGGTTAAATTATTACAATTAAAACCCATCGGGATACTAAGAGTGTAATGATACATTGAGCTACCCTGGAGAGCTGGTGCAGCGCCAACTGAAGTATTCAATCAAAAGTGAGTTTTATACATATGTCTTGATGTGTCCCAGTACTCAAGCCTCATGGGTAACAATAATAAACAGCTGATAACAATTAACTGTTTATTGCATCTGGCACAACAGAGAGGATGCAACTGATTTAAGAAATTAAAATTAAATTATGAAAAATGAACCCACATGTAAATCAATATTGCCTCTTTGATTTCACAGTGTAATCATTCTCTTTCAAATCCCTAAAGGCCACTTTGTAGAGAGGTCATTAATAAACTTTTTCTAAATAGGTCTTTCAAATATTCACTTGGTTTATTTTGTTAGATGTGGATCTGGTGATTATTATATATGCCTTCATTACCCTAAAGTGTGGCCACTACAGGGCGAGATCCAGCCCTGACCTGAATGGAGAGACTGGCCACAGGGCAGCACTGCGAATGCAGGAGACCATGTATTGCTCTAGACAGGTATTAATTAGAAAAATGAGGGTTACAGTCCCACTAGCTCCGTAGAGCCAAAATATATTTGTTCCTGGACATCATTTTTCTTTTTAAGGACAATTTTTTGTGTTCTTGCAAGATGGGCTGGGTGAATTACAAGACACATTGCAGTGATGCTATCAAATACCTGTATGGAGTTGAAAGTGCAATTTTCGAGCTGCTAATCGCCAAGTGGCTTGGGTTATGATTTCACTACAAAAGCTTTCCTTTCTGTGTGGTGGCATAATGGTTATAATCACTATAGATATTCAAGCTAGTTTCTCTGATACCAAGAGGAAGAAAAGGCTTAATGGAAGTCCCATGGTAAAGTTTGTTTTTTTTTTCCTTTGGTCTATGAGAGCTTTAATTTGCTGACTCTTATCTCATGCTGAAAGATTCCTCTTTTCATTGGGCTCCAGGGGTAGGGGAAGATGACGGTTCTGAGGGAGTCGCCTGCAGGCATCACTTCTCAGAAGTTCCCGTGGTTGCAGTTTTACCTGTTGTTTCAAAGCCTAGCACCAGCAGTTAAAAGAAATCTATCCCTCTTTGAAGGTGAAAAAAGTTGTCTCATGCTTCTTGCAGGTTTTATTTTGCTTCTGTCTTCAGCGTGCAAAACAGGCGCCTCTGTGCACACTGGAGTCCCCTAACACGATTCCCTGCCTGGTGAAGCCTTGCAGGCTTCCTGCTTGGTGACTTCTACCTGTTGTTTCAAAGCCTAGCACCAGCAGTTAAAAGAAATCTATCCCTCTTTGAAGGTGAAAAAAGTTGTCTCATGCTTCTTGCAGGTTTTATTTTGCTTCTGTCTTCAGCGTGCAAAACAGGTGCCTCTGTGCACGCTGGAGTCCCCTAACACGATTCCCTGCCTGGTGAAGCCTTGCAGGCTTCCTGCTTGGTGACTTCTACCGTAGAACCATGAGCCTCTGCAACCTCCAGGATGGCTGCTCTGTCACACCAGCAAGATTGCCTTCTGCTGTAGTCTCCATGGGTTTCAGTAGTTCTGCTGCTTTTCAGACACTTTTAAGATTTGCCCTTGATGCTTCGTTGAGAGGCACCTCAACAAAATGGGCTTGAAGTCACCAAGCCAGAGAGAGAGCATCAAGCACAAGCCATGGATAACCAATGAAGAATTCTCACTTGCCTTTTGTGTTTTTAACTGAATTCCCTGTAAACCACACATCCTTGATCCTTTCCCAGTAAGCCTTCTGCCATGCAGCAGCCCTCCAGCAATTAGCATCTCTAACTTGTGTTGAAATTGGGTTACTTACATTAGCCCTTGAGCCCAGACTTGCTGTGCCTCTGAAAAGTTAATTTTACTTGTGAAAGTGAAGCAAAAATGTTGCCTCATTCTGCCCCTTTCTTGCCCATTTGAGTGTAGACCTCTTTGTGTGCAAGACTTCTAGGGAAAGGACTGCTACGGGTGTTTCTAAAAGGGCTTTTAGGGGTCTTTACTGCCCAGAAGACAACTAACTCAAAGTGTACCTCTCTCAACTTGCCATCTCAGAGGAGAGACGAGTAGAATGATCTTCTTGGCTAACTCCTGTGCCATCAGTCACACTTCTTCTTTCTTAGTATCTGTAGGGCTTCCCTTTTATTATAAATTGTATTCTCTCCTCGTTGTGGTCCTTTCCCAGGTTTTCAACTTACTCACTCATCTTCAGTATTTGTACTACACTTCACATTTTCAGAGCACCATAAAACTAATGAACTCACCACAAAGACTTTTACTGTCATATTTCAGAATTGTTAGTGACAGACCTGGGGGCATGCTGTAAGAATTCAGTCTGAGAGGTTGATATTGCTCTCTAAGATAAGCACAAGCATTGTAAACTACTGCAACTGGTTTGGAGGCATTGATGAGAAAATTAAGCCTTTATTCTGATGCCTATTAGAAATGTTTCAGAAGCTGTTTGGTGCTGTTGGTCCTCTGAAACAGAGGACAGTTTTCTGCAGCACGACATGCTATTCTTCCTCCATTCTCTGTTACTCAAACCTGTCTACTTTTTGCTTGCCGTTTATGTCTGTACCAAACTGCTGTATTGACCAAGGGTCAGTGTTTCACATTAAACTTCAGTATATTGATTGTGGCTCTTTTTCTTCAAATGTCTTGAATTTCCTGATGGTTTAAAATAGTGATTTTTTGTTAGCATTCATTTTCCATCATAAGCTAAAGTTACCCATACAATCCATCCCTTTGGCTGAAGTTTAATCAAGACACTTAGACCATATTTGTTCTTAATACATCTAGTATTAGAGATTGTCATTGGACAGCACCCCAGTGACCATGACTCCCTTTACCTTGCCAATGGTTTTCCCAAAGGCTAACCTGAATGATCCATGTTTCTGATTACTTCTGAAAAAAAATGAGCATCAAGACCTGATCATTTCCTTCTTGTTTGCAGCTAGCTCTCACATGTCTATTGACTATCATCACATCCCTCTCTGTTCTTCTTCTCTGTAGGCCCAAGAGCTATGTTTGTCTGTTGCATTGTTTTTCCAGAGTTCAGGCAGTTGACAGTGACTAATTTTTCAGCCACTGTACTATCACGTTACAGCACTAATTGTACACCCATTTATTTTCTAAGCAATTTTCTCTGTGTATAACATTAGAAGAGAAGAAAGGAGGCATTCTGTCCAAAACCACTGTTAACCACCTGTGGAGGGAAAATCACCAATGCACATGAAGTAGGAGTAAACCTGAGACTATGTGGTCTAACACCTGCTTCTTTGCAATGCACGTGGGGTCAGCAGCACAGAAAGTTGCTTTTTGTACTTTTTTTTGGTGTGTATTCTTTTAGCCAACACAACATGATCTATGCAAGGCAGAGTCTGAAAGCAGGCACTGAACCCATAAATAGGATCTTTGCAGCAGTGTTCAATGGTTGGGTAATTTAAGCAGAAGACAACAAGCGCAGATGATGGGATTTCGTTGCTTCGTATGTCTGCGTTTCTGCGAGACCAGCAAGCACAACTGCTTGTGCTTTGTAGCTTCTCATGTGCCCTCACCTTGTCATCTGAATTTGACTTCATGCATGCTGATTTCTCTGATAAAAACTCCTGATATTTTTACATTTTGCTATTTACAACAGCCACGTCTTTGTTTAATTGTGCTCTGCAGCTTTCACAAATAAATTTAGCCATCTGTGGTTGTAGACCAAATACATGCCTTTTCTTTGCATGTTATCATCAATATTAATGTGACTAATCTTTAGCACTGGTTCCTGCATCATTCTAAATAAACAAATAAGAGCAGTTGTAGCTTGCAGCTATCAAAATCCTTTGGTGTTCTATTTAATGTGATATGTTCTTACTGACTTGTAGAATTGAAAGAGGAGCACTGGAAACCTCCCGTTACATTAACGGTTTATACAGATCTCTACTGTAATCTGACGCAAAATTAACACAGGCAGTTGGCAATGGCTTTCATTGCCATGTCAGGACAAGAGATACATCTTTAATAAACTGATTGTTAAATGATGTAGTCTAAACCTATGCTTACGTTAATCCATTGTGATCTGGGTAAATCACATTCTTCAGCTACATTGAAAGAATGCATTGGGTCTGGGAAAATGGAACAGATTTGGAAATTGTTTGCAGTTAATGTTTGTTGATTCAGCTAGGATGTTACTACAGGCAAATTCATCCTAATTGGTACTCAATTAGGCAAGAGCCCTGAAAGTGGTTTAATTTGATGAGGGTACTTTTGGCCTTATTTCTGTATTTAAAATCTTCACCTGTTTTGGAGACTAAATTATTTTTTACAGACACATAAACTCAACTATTTACTTAGACACAAATATAAGGAAGAATATAAGTAATATGTACATCAAGGCAAAGGTACTCTGATTATAAAGATACACAATCTTTAAGTCCTGCTCTACTTTAAAATGTTACGTGACCAAAGTTTATTTGTTCACAACAAAATGACTTCAAGTCCAAAAATCAGAATGTAACAAAACAATATTTTTATTGCCCGCCTCAGCAAAGATGCATTCACATTTATGAGATCCATTAAAGAAATGTGTTACTGTTTAGTTGAATATTTTTTACAAAAAAGCAGGCTTAGAATAATTTTATTTTTAGAATATGGATTTTCCCATAGACACTTAAATCAGCCAGAAATTTGCAAGCTCCTCTTTGGCAGATGCCTTCTTTTTGAGGCCTTATCAGTAATTGAGTTTAACATGTCACATTTTGGTCTATGTCCAGAAACAGGAAGACTTCTGACTTCAACCCACCTTGAATATAATTTCACCCCCAAGCAGTTGGAGGCCCAGCTTTGTGCATGGACAGACACAGGAAGCACTAGAATACCAATAATGGCAGTAATAGCTCAGGGTGTGAGGGATGATAAGACCTTCGTGGGTGAGGATCACTGCTTGATGGTGTATCTGTGGGATCTCATTCACCATGGTTTGGTGGGAGAAGGATAGGTTAAGGGACACGTGTGTCCATGTATCTGACTTCTAAAGCTTCACATAGTTCCTGAAATGTGCAGATCCCTCCCAACCAGAGCTTCCTCACAACCCTGTTGACCCTTCCCACCCATCTCACCCACCCAAGCTCCACTTAGTTTTAAACATAGATTAATTAAAATATGTTCAAGATAATTTTTTTTCTGCTAAGTGGTTCAGACAACATGAATACACTGATTCAGAGAGACAAAATGCAGATATGAGGAATAAGATTAAGGTAGGACAATTGCACCAGTATGTTCGTATCAAGAAAGGAGACTACGTTTATACAAAGCTCCTAACTTCCAAGGTCAAGAACAACCTAACAGGAGCTAGCTTTTTTGAACAATTTATATCAAAAGCCAGGAAAACAGTGTGTAGAGGTGTTTTCTGGAGACATTTCATAGTGCCACCATATGTCACAGTCACAGCACTGACAGGGAAAGACAGAGAGATGGCTTTAGGCCACGGGAGAGGTACAGTTTTCCTGTCGTGCAGAGGATCACATGAAAATCTACACTTGTTTTGTAGCCCAAAAGCAGGAACATGCTAGGAGGTTGTTCCCTTGTCTCCCTCTCATGTGTTTGTGGTGTAATATCTTTTTGTTTCTGTCACCTTGTCCTTCTGCAAACTGTGAGTAAGACATTTGCTTGTGAGCTGGGCTGTGAATGTTTAATCTGAGGATGTCAATAAGTGAGAATTCTCCAGTGAGAATGTGATTTCTCTCCAGCGAGGGTAAATGGTAGAGATTGTGTGATTCAAGGGCCCAAGAACAAGCATGGTAAAACTTTCTAGCTTAGCAAGCATCCTGAATAGCAACTCATTGCATAACTGGTAACCAGTGCAGTAATTCCAGGTCTGATGTTGTGTATCAATAGCTTTTGGCAACCTTACAAGATTTGTGTATCAGTATTTTACATCAACCTAATGGGGAGTCCCTTAGACAACAGATAATTTAATATTATAACCTAAAAAATTAGAAGAAATTAAGTAATAACCATTTCTTAGTATGGAATGTAATTCAAAAAGAACAAAACTAGCTACATACCATAAAATATACTGTGGAATTTTTTAATACAGTTTGCATGCTTTTTCAAGGGTGAAGTATGACCTTTAGACTCTACGTGAGGGTGGGGGCAATTTGTTTTCCATCAAAGAGAATAGCAGGCATATCTAATGGCTTTAAACTGTGTTTGGATGCAAGACGCAATTCCTTGGTCTTTTCTGAATTAACTTTGCATGTATTGATTGACATTCAAGAATTGATGTCCAACAAGCTGATAGCTCTGGAGCTGCTCTCTGCACGTCAGCTGAAACGGAAGCAGAGGTTGGAGTTTCACTCCAACAGCCTATAAAAAGAGATGCTGAATTCTGCTACCTACTGTCAACACACTGACACTAAGTATAATAGTAAGGGTAGAGCTTTAGGTGAAAGCCCGTTGTACAGATACTGTGTCAGAAGTGTGATAGTGTCTACTATGAAATAAGCTTTTTGAGAAATACAAAGCAAATGAACTAAATACTTCTCCCTTCTGCATTGTCATCTGATTTTAAGCATCCAGTGGATGCTCCTACCAGCAATAAAAAAGGCTAAAAGCTGACCTGGTGTTATGATGACTGTAGGACTCCCAGTATTTGAATGAAACCAGGATTATAATACACGTCGGTATCTTCCTTATACTGAACTATTAGACTATATTCACTCTACACAAGCTACATTTTAGTCCATCCAGAAGTGAAGATGACGAAGTTGCTCATTACATGGAGTGTCTAGTCACAGCACACTGAACCAAGTGATTCATTAATTAGTTTGTCTTGTTCTTAAGTTGAGAAGTTGCGAAGTGCTACTTTTAGCTGATGATGATATAACTGAATCTGGACCTGAGACAGTTCTCGGTGCAATCCCGGTGGGGTTGTGTCAGAGATATGTCACAGAGAACGCCTTCAGACTGTGAGATGGGGTTGCAAGAACAGGGTATACCCCTGAATAATTTTCTTCTAAGGAGTGAGCAACTTTGTCAGCATCAGCTCTGATAATCCGGTAGTATTCAGATGCTCAATCTTTCTTTTGGTCTGTGTTAAGGGATTCTAAGGGATTTCATTTTTTCAAAGTTGGACTTTGTGGTGTTCTTTTACTGCCAAAAGCCAAAGGCTGTATTTGCAGTGGATTCGTGAAGGCGAATATACTTTGGAATAGATTTGGAATTGGAATTTGATGGACTGATCATTGTAATGCTTTTTATCTTTAACATCTGGACTATTACTAAGTTTGCAGTTCAGTTTCTAAATATTAAAAGTCTGCTTCAGAGAGCTGCTGAAAGCCTGAAACTCCCACTGTTTTCAGTCTTTCACGTTTACTCAGCTTCCTAAAATTTGACCTCTTTCATTTGGGAGCCTGACACTTGGCTCTCAGCTTTCTAGTGTCAGTCTATATTTCATTAGCACATCAAAAAAGCTTTTTATCAGCTCTTCCACTGAGATGTAATATCTTTTCCAAAATTCAAAGGCAGCTTTTGAACTAATATTTTAAGTCTGGACATGCTTATAGTTGCTGTCTACTTTTAGTCTGTTTAGAAGCCAATGAAAATCAACATTTCTAAATGTTTGCATATGGTGATACTGGATCTTCTTATAGCAGTGCGATGATCACTGTAGACTATTGATTTTCTCACAACAAAACCCTAGTAACTTAGCAAGCAGCATTCGGCATTAGGAAGTAATGTAACTGGGTACATGATAAGCCTTTTAATCTTTCTCCTTGGCACAAACAACACATTTTTCCAGTTTGCAGGGCCTCAGAAACACTCCCTATTACCTGCCACCTTTCTTCTGAATGGTGACTCCATATAGCAGGTTAGACACCATTCTCTGCCTTCTTACAATGAGAATATGAAGTTCATTTGACAGGTGAGTGTTGCTCTTTCAGCACACCAGACCTCAGTCTCCAACAAGGGTGCCTCACTGCCAAAGCATATTGTACTGTTCTTATCCAGATACTCTTCCATAGCCATCAGATAGCAGCACTCGGAAAATTCACCTCCTTCCTTTCCCTGGCTTTATCTTCCCTCAGACAGTCCCAATGTAGACTTATTATTCATTTCATCATTATGAAAATGTTCTGCAAAATGTTCTCTTTTCTTTAATGAGTGAAAAAGAATTTACGATCTCCTCTTCATCAAGCAATGTATGTGCTGCCTTAAATCATACTTCGATAGATCTCTGAATGGCATGAGTAATTAACAGCCTTTATAGAAGCTTTGTAATAACCAGTCACATCAAAGGGTAGTAATAAGCCAGAAAATAAACTAATAATTAAACCAATAAATCTTTTAAACATCAGTGGATTACAAACTCCTTTGAAAATAAGCATGTGCACTAGCCAACATCTAAATGATGGATTTAGTCCAAGAAACTCATACGATGCTGAACAGAAGATGCAACAAATGTCCATCACACAAAGGGATTAATCTTGGTGGTTTATATGATATAAAATACATACTCAGTCATACTCTGCCTGGCAAGCACTCAGTACCAAAATGTCCATGTGCTTTGAAACCATTCAGGTCAGGCAGTAGTGCAGAGCAGGAAGAGCAGATCTACAGAGCAAAACAGTTGCTGCTGAAGATCTGACTTCCTTGTTATGTGTTTTCATGGTTTTATTTGGACTGGTCTTGTGTGGTGAATACTGATGGGAGTACTGTAGATGCACTGCTGGAGGATATCTTCCAGCTTTGTTTCATTGTGAAGGAATCCCGTTTGTGTACTTGGACGCTGCTACGTGAACAAAACATGAGGGCAGCAGGGATTATGAGGAGGTTCAATTTAAAACTGCATTCCCCATCCGAGCTAAAGCACCAACACAGACATGGTCTTCAATGAGGAAGAAGGATAGGGAAAAATGCCCTTAAATACTTTCTGTTCTTGGGATGTCTTCCTCATTGTGGAGTTATAGCTGCAACCTCAGTCACCTGTATTGCTTGAGTCATGTATGGGGGAAATAAAAGGTTTTTTACTTAGATGTCATCAGGACTGGGCTCAAACATAAATCATATTCTTCTGCCTCACAGCTGAAATACAGGGATTACCTCGTGGGTGACTGTGCACACCTTGTGATGAACGCAGTTCGTATCGTGCCACAGGCAGCTCCGTGGCCAGTGACCACTGCACCACACAGGGGCTGGCCGAGGTGCGCTGCAGACACTGTCTGTAGACACAGTGAATTTACAGCCATTTGCTATGATGAGCCTGACAGGAGCTATCATACAGTATTCCGTGAAAATCTGAAACAATGTGACAGGACTTTAATTTGATATACTTGATTGTTACAGTGCAAACTTTATGGGTTTTGAAAAAGGATATTATAGTATTGGTATTCCAAAGTTGACATTGTATCTAAAAGTAAAACTGTACGTGTTACACAAGTCTCGAATAACTGGATAAATATTGCTAAGAGCTGTGTAGAGAATGAAATGCAGAGCTCCAGCACACCCACACACAAATAAAAATGTTATCTGCTGGGAGTTCTTTACTGTGTTTAGCAGAGAGCTATAAATGCACGTTTAAATAGTGATTTGTATCACTACTTTATCTTATGTTTAGACCAGAGTCTCACAAGCTCAGTTCACTATTGGATACCTGAATACATTCAAATAATTTTCTTACAGTCTTCTGCAGAAAATGAAATTGAAAGTCTTCAGGTAAATTTCTTAGGATAATCCACCAAGATTATGGAGTTTTGGGTCCATGAATGATCACAGCAATGATTTCAAAGTAGAAAAACAGTGCCAGGTTACTAGGAAATGCCACACATGGAGCATTGTTGCAGCCAGAAGTGGTATCTTGGTGTATTTTGTTAAAGCAGATCTAGATAAATTCAGGACAAAATTTTCCCAATAAATGAGCTGTTTCAAGATACAGACTTAGCATGTAGCATAGCCAGCTTGTGGTTGTGAGTCACTTATTACAGAGATACTCAAAGATATTCTTTGGTTTCTTTATGAGCCAAGTGTGCTTTCCAATCCTTCCTGCAGTAACTCTAGAGCTTCCAGGCTTTGAGAATTAATTTCAGGATGGTCCCAAGGAGTCCGGATGGAAATAAATCTGTCCAAAAACAGTAAGTGGGGTTGTTAAGTTATGTTTTCCAATGTGTTTCTTTTTTCCTCCATCAGTGTAAAACTGGAAACAGTTCCTGCAGAGTATTCTCTACGAGTCAGTTTGCAGTTTGGCACCTGCTTCTTCCATTTGCTCCGTCTCTTTTTGTGATATTTCTGCACCTTTTATGAATGTCCACAGGATTTCAGTATCAAGCACAACAAAGTGATTATTTAAAGTGTAGATTTTTTCTTCATTGTCTTCTTTCAAATGGCCAAAAATCAAGATGACTTTGCAGTTCTAATTTTTATTCCTTCAGTTCAAAGTCTAATCTTTCTTAAAATGTACATGTTTACACTGACACTTGTCTTACAAAGTTTGTCTTTGATCAGCCAGTGCTAATATACGGAGTATGACACAAGTGATGGTAATTTTATTCAGAAACTAGAAATGGCAGTTTAGGAGAGAAAATAGGAGGATTTATGCTTTGTATAAGTATAATCCCTTTTACTGTATTGGGAATTTCATAAAACAGGAAAAAGAATGAACAAAAAGGAAAAGAGGAAAGGGAGAAAAAGAATGAGCAAAAATGTTCATGATTGCTTGAAAGAGTGGCAAATTAACTTGTATCACCTCTAAAATAAAAATACCCTAGTATAAAACTGGTCTTTTTTAGCTGTATTCATGGATGTGTGCAGTTTTCTGGCAGAAGGTTCAATTGTCTAGCGCCATTTCTGGCAATTGTGTTTGTGTGGTGTCAGTGTAATGAATAATATAGCTGATGACCCGGTGTCTACAGATACATTGAATAATTAGAAATTACTAAGAAACATGATACTTTTAGAAGTATGAAATCATGAGTCTGTGTCACAGAAATTTATTTATGTTAAAGTAAACTTCTATAAACCTTTCAGATAGGAACAAGGGTGGGTCCATTCCTAATCCTTCCTTTGAACATCTAAACTTCCTGAAAACTATAAAGTGCCTGACACAGCTGACGTCAAAAAAAAAAAATAATTAAAAGGCAGTACCGTCTTGTTGAATTTCTCAAATGAAGGGACTATGAAAATTCATTAGACTGATTGGAAGACATGATGGGAAAGTAGTTTGGGGACAAAATGTCCTTTCAGTTATTGTTCAGAAGCCACAAGACGGATGGTGAGCAGCAGCTCAGAAGAGGAGGCTCTCTCCTCTGGAAGTGTGGTGATGAGCCAAGGACAGCTTTGGCACGCTCACGGGTGCAGAGCAAAAACCTTTACCAAGTGCTTGGAGAAGATTTTTGGCAGTCCTGGCAGGTCCTAGAAGGTGTTGCAGATAACAAGGAGTAAAAATGCTCACTGGAAAGTCAGAGGAGGGAGGCACATGTGGCCAGTGCCTTTGGAAAAATTAACTGAGGCAGTGCGTGGGCTCCCCGGTGTTTCCTGTTGACTGCCCTGCAATGTGTTGATATCAGGAAGAACATCTTCTGGTGTACCTCCGAGGCTCAGACAGTGAGGGAGGAGGTAGACAGTTACATGGGGGATGCAGAACACGTGTGTGTACCTTCCCCAGCCTGGCTGTGCTTAGCCTCTCCTTAGCAACTCTCCATGGGCTGCAGCCCAACTACTGTGCATGTTACTTCATCCTCCGTTCCCCAGCATCTCAGGGAAGCGCAGTTCAGAGACGTGACTTGCAGATTTTTTGTTCTGGTTTATGCTACAACTTCTTTCTGTCAATATGGATTCATGAGTATGTGCATGTTTTCCTGCACGTGAAAAAGTGACTGGGCAAGAACTAAACCTTCTTGTATTGATCCATGATTTCCGTGGTCTGATGGGTGTTGTATTTGCAGATACGGTCCCCATCCCTGTCCACATGGAGGTCTGGGCAGAAACCTGAGCTGGGCATGAAGGGAGCAGTGGGGAGAAGGGAACCTTCCATGATTGAACCTGCTGTAGCCCTTGCTGCTGATCAGGGTTTTGTCCCAGCTGGAGGATTTCCAAGCCCATGGCTCCATTCCTAAATATAAGGAATTGTAATAATAAGGTCTTGAGGTTGTAAAGGTATAGATCCCCGTTATATGTAGAAGAAAAGTTGATGGTTTTTTTCCTTCTGGGGCTCTGAGTGTAGTTTTTCTGCACAGTGATAGCAATGTTCTACAATGCATCTAATTTGGGAAAGGTGTAGATTATTTGTACGCTTTGTAGGATATGCAGGTCAACAGATATGAATCCGATATTTCTTCTGTTCCCTTCTAATCTTCACGGTGGAGATAGGCCTGTTTCACCAGATACAGAAACAGGGAAACCAAACACAAACCACAGGATTCAAGAGCAAAACTCCCTCTCTCCCCACACTAGGGAAAGCATCTCCAGGGTATTGGCAAGGTGAAACACACTCCAGACCCCGCTGCACCGGGACGTGGACTGAATATGATCAGAAAGGCTTAAAACGATTACAGGTAGCCTTGTCAGCCAAGGCAGCTCCAGGGACTCCATGGGGCCCCGTGTGTGCCTGGCACCAGCTGAGGACCCACCAAGGATTACAGCTGCCTGTTGTGGGTCTACAGTGTTAGCAACAACTGAGCAGTGTCCGTCCCAGTTAGGTTACCTGGCTTTTTCCATTCCTGAATTGCTATCTGAAGCCTCAAGCATAGATGGTTTTCTAGAAAGGCGATCAAGCTTGCATGTGAACACCGGTTAATGTTCTTTCTCTGACCTTTTCAAGCTCCCAGGAGAGACGAAAAGAATTGAATCCCTGCCAGGGGAAGGGTTTAAGTTGACACGACAATTCTGGGATTAAGCAGCTGCCTGCCAATGCTTTTGCTAACTTAAACTGCATCTTCTTCCATTAATTTTCCTGTCCTTGGTCCTTCAGGACTGCTGTTAAGAAAAAGTTTAAATTAGTTTTGTTTTGGTCCTTTTTAAAAGGTGCTGATTCTTCGATGTTTGCACTCTTCTAAATGGATAAAATCAATCTTGCTGTACAAGTAAGACTATTCCAAAAGAGAGAGAGGGGGAAAAAGAGTTGGAGAAGTCACTTCTGTGTCTCCTGAGGTGTATGAACCCCATACCCTCTGGGGCAGAGCCAGCCACCTGCAAAGGGACCCAGTGCCTGCGGTAGAGCCACGGCTCAGGGTCACGTTGTGTCCTGTTCTTCTGGTAGGACCTTGTGTCTGGCGCCAGTTTAGCAAGGAAGTGAAGCACGCATGAATGATGAGCACATGCTGTGCACTGTTTGCAGGTTTTTATGTACTTGCTAGATTAGAAATTAGAAGATCTTTCTCCTCACTGAAATCTGATCTGCATGCCAGATTCCAGGCTCTCTTTCCCTCTTTATTTCAATACTAGGGATGTCATAAAGAAGGCAAGCTTAAAATGAAGTGGTTTATTTCTTTTCTTTTGCTTAAAAATGGGTAAGAATGTATGAATGTGTGAATTATTTTATTTTTTTTAATGCTTATATTTCAGTGCTTTTATTTTTTTACTTATATGTTAATTGTCTTTCAAGTTATGAATATGCAAATGCAGCTGATGAAACTTTTCCAAATCACTCTTGCATTTTCCATTGGCAAACAGAAAAAACCTACAAGGACTCAGCATGGCATGGTAGCATGTGCAATAGCCAGGTATTGCAGCAGATCTATCACCAGCTGCCTTAGTTTCTCCCCCTATTAAATAATACATAACCTTCACTCTTATAAAAGTTTGAAAACCGTAAAGTGCTAGAGTGAACAATTGTAGTAATGGGAGATTGTATGTGATTTGTCAACACAAATAACTCAGATACTGAAGCCTGTATTGCAAGTGTTGCCTGGGAAACCTATGTAGAGCACAATGAGTTTCTAAAGCCCACCACACAGGGTATAGCGTCGTACATACGGAAAAAAGAACATATTTCATACCAGTTCTGAGCCAAGGTAAGAAAAGGGTAACCAGGACACCAGAGCACGTTGTGATGACCGGAGTCACAACCACAGTGTAAGCTTGCATATCTCAGTGTGCAGCTTGAACTGTGGACAGACTGTTAAAATCCCTTTTATTACAGTCAATCACTTATGGATTTTTTTTTCTTCATGAATACTTAATGCAACATATAATTAGACATGGCAAGTGAATGCCAGGTCTGGAATTAAGACTTGAGCTTTCCTGGCTTTCATTTTAATGCTTGTATTATTAGACACACTGGGAAAGTTTGCAAGAGCTCTTGGCGCAGGCGGCTGAACACTTCAGCTGGCATGGGGAGCAGCCGTCCCGCTGGAAGCCCACAGCTTGGTGCTGTGTCGAGCTGGGAGGCAGGGCTGGGGTAGTCACTGCCAAAAACTGGCCCCTGCTACATCATGACCAGGCAGGGCAAGGTTTTGGTGTTGTACTGTTGAAACCAAAGTTTTAATTTTAAGGTTTCCCCCATGTATTTTTTGACTGGATCTATCAGCCACCTTATCTGTCACTGTAGGGAGCTCCTGGGAAACAAAACCTCTTGTTCTGCAATGAAACCAATCATGGGCAAGGAAGAGTTACGCTTTCTTGGCTCTTCTCCACTTGCAAGTGGTTTGTTCCCTAGAAGATGAAGAGAAGACCTACTGGTGACAGGTTGCCACAATCATCAGTAACTTTCAGGTTTCTCATGCTTTGAGATGGACATAGTTTTGCCTCAGATCGCTCAGAAGAAACAATGATGAGGAAAGCATGAGTAAAAATCCTTGAATAAGGACAAGTGGAATGGGTTTGTCACCTGTGGGATGATGATGATATACATGGTTTTCCATTTTTTAAAATCTCTGAATATGCAAAGTTGTCACAAATGTCATTAGAAAAACACAAAAATATACCTATCATAAAAACCCTAATTTTTCCCAACCAAAACTATGTTAAAACTGACTTGAAATATTATGCCCTTTTTTTTATATTTCCATTGCTGTCACCAGTGGTCCTGTTCACCCGAATGAAGTAAAGGCCATTGAGAGCTACACCTCTGATTCCACAACACAGACTTAGGTTTTGTTCTGAAAATGTTCTGTGTGGTTGTTCACCCACATGTAATTGAGTTTAGCACAGGATAAGAAACTGTTTCATTGTATTTAAATACACAAATGCTGTTTAAAAAACATGCAGTTTGAGAGTGATAGATTCCCTTCGTAAACTATGTGAGCAGTATTGATTATTGCTCAGATAAATATTTTTAAAAATCAGACTATTTTAACATTTAACAAAATATTTTGTAAGAATAGTGCTTTCAAAGCTTTAATAAATCACAGGATTTCCAGCTGATTTTGGTTGGCCAATGAGCTGTAAATAATTATTAACAGTACCTTCAGTGGGTTGCATATTCTGAAAGGAGTCTTTGGCTCATCAAAGAGCACTGAACCAGGGAAAGATGTTTTAACAAATTACAACTCCTTGAAAGTAGCGCTTTACTATGAAAAAAACACTCCTTAAATTTAAGCTGACTCAGAGTAGCCCGTTTCAGGTCATGACACCACATCATCAAGGTTTCAGGAGTACTGAAATGTATTATTTAAAAAAATGAAAATAATAATGTTACAACATTTTGGAGAGCTCAAAATGTCTTAATCTTCTGGCAGTTCTGCTTGGAAATACTTTCTGCAAGTGGGACTTGTCACAAAAAGGAAATTCCAGAGCTTGTTTATCTCTAAACTCATACGCAGAATGACCTGGAAAATTAATCAGATTTACTAGCTATGCAAAATGCTGTATCTGCAAAGTGGCTCTTCTGCAGTTGCTTCCTCTCTGAAGGAACAGCACATTTTCATGTTGCTTTGTTACTGTGACAGTTTTGTTCTAATTATAACCGATCAGATTCAGATACCTTAATAGCTTTGCAACTACTAATTTTAATCAGAACTAAGCACACTGAGAGCATGTCATGGAGTAGGTAGTCAACTCTGCTTCTACACGCTGCTGCTGAGAGCAAATAAGGGATGTTTAATCAGGGGAATTACCCAAAGGGCAAATTTTATCCACTGTTTTTACAGACAAAGAGAAACACAAACTCAAGGGGGTAAATGTAGAGGTATACAGGCTGGTATCTGTCATAGTTTGGGAGCCACAGCTGTTTAAAATTGTAGGTTTTCAATGGCAAGCCTCAGCCATTGCTACAACTATTATTATTATTTTATCAAGCCTAATCCTAGGGAGTATTTTAGGCTGACAAAAGGCTTCTAACTCCTTGTATATTCATTGCACCTGTATAGCACCCTCCACACCTGCTGAGTTAAAGTCCTGTTTCTGTTCTAGCAGGAAGCAAAGGTCTTTGATAACAACAATTGCCTTGGTGAGGAAAGCAGCACATCTTCAGATCTAAATAAAAATGAAGACACCTGGTGAACTCTATGGATTATGTTAATTAAAAAAAATATACTACCAAACCCAACATGGTCTCTCTCCACTGCTGGAGGGACCTGCACATCATACTGGTCATTGCAGCCCTATAACCTCCTCTGGAATGGGTACAGTGCATGTTGCAGCAGGTCACGTCACTGTGGCTAGTGAGGACGCTGCCTGTGAAGGATGCTGTCCCCATTCCCCAGGGCCACAGGCCCCTTGGCTTCACACCGGCACCGACGGCTCTGCCCTAACCCTGTGCTGTGCTGCACTATTCTCCAGCACTTGATCCCGGGCACAATGTTTTCATCAGTTGGTCAGTGGTAATCTTGGCAGCATTTATAACTAGCACCTGCAAATGAATGATATCGTAGCTTGTGACCAGCCAGCACTTGTAAAATACTCACAGTACCCCTTACAATTAAGGCACTTCAAGTGAAGAGCTTAAAACACACATATTGCTACTGAAGGACTGAAGCCTTAATTAATGTCATTAGGCTGATTTATTTTTCCACCATCACCACCCATCTCTCCCTGCATCTTGGCAGCTTCTTGCAAGGCTTTAAATTTCATTCCAATGTAAATAATAAAATAAAGGATCATAAATCTTTGTCTAATCAGTTTGGCCAATGAGGGATTGTATTTAGTTTTATGGAAATAGCAGTTGACACTCTCAGTTTCAAAAGCAGTTACACATAAGCATGAAAATCACTCCCTCTTCCCTACCCCATTGTCATAAGCTCCTTTACAAAGATTGTTACCTTTGGATAAAGCTCTGCTTACAATTTTCAGGGGTTTTCCCTTCTTAAATTATGAAAGAAGAAAATAATTTAGACTATTTCTTATTCTCTGGTATCTGACTGTAGGGGTGTTTTTATATGCAAAATATTAATACAAAATTGTTACAGAAAAGACTCTTGAGCTCATCTTGAGCTCTTGTTCAGTGAAGATGGTAAGTAAAAACTGAGTAACTGAGTTTAAAGGTTTTTTTTTGAAGTTGGAGAAAGAATTATGCTTTATAAATTTGGCTCACAGAGGACTGATTTGATCTGATTACAAAATGGTTGGTGTGAAAACATCCAGTCAGGGAAACAGCTAATATAGCCAATAAGCTATATTGGAATAAATTATTGAGCTTGTGAAACTTATCATTAACAACCACTACTGAGCAACTAAGGTAAGGAGAGAGACCGTTGATCCAAAAACTTCCACCATCCCTCAAAGACTCTGCAGAGCAACCAGAATGATGCAGGAGTATTGTCTCCTACACATCTGGTCTTTTATGGAGGGATGCAGAACAAAACAAGAGTATTTACAGCATCTAAAACTAAAAAAGTAAGAAAGGGGTGTCAGATCATCCTGTCCTTTCTTTGTCTACTACAGAACAATTTGTCTCTTTTAAGAGGCATTTACTAGCCTCTCACTCTTCCCTTAAGTACATTGTAGTTAAATGAGTTTCTATAAATAATGGAATTGCAGGTATTGATTACTTTTAAATTGCAGTAGTGTTGCATAATACGATATTGGCAGCTGTGCTATGATAAAATAGCATGTTACGTTCTGGTTGAGTCGATGGAGGCCTGACTCATCCCCAGCATCAGCATGGACGGCAGGTACTGCTACCACCCACAGGGAAATGGCACTTGGCTCACCAAGTGGGTCTTCACAGGCTATGCAGACTTGATAGCAATTAGACCTCCTTTAAGCTGATCCCTATACAACTAGTTGAGAAAAGATGGCTCTGAGTCAGAAGGAAAACCAGAAGAGCTCTTACGTAGCTAGTTGAAAAGCATAAAGTCAGGGTGCATATACATGGAAAAAGATGCAGACTCCTGAAAACGAGAGGTAATGCTTATTCTTTGTTCCTGAAGGATTCTTCTTCCACCAGCTTATCCTTCAGTAATGCTCAAAGTTATTTTTAGGTTATAATTTGTACTTCTGGAGGGGGGTGTCAGATAATTTTCTAAATTTGAGCACTGGTCTCACTCACTAAGGTATCATTGAAAGCATTTTTTCCATGTAAATGAAAAAAATGCTTCTCCTACTTTTCCAGAGTTCTAATGGAATTAATCCATTGCTACAGGGATTTATTAGGCTGTTAATTAGCTTCTTACAAGTATCGTGGTTCATTTACATTTCTGATTATGACATTTCCTTGTGTGCCTTTTGAACTTTTGTGATTTTGTAATTGCTTGGCTAAATAGCCAGGACTGAAAGCCCCACCACATGTTCATTATGTATCTAAATTTCTCCTTGTAAGTATGAGATATGAGCACATCAAGGACACAGGACAAGGCTGAATATATTGAAGACCTTCCTTCCAAATATGCTAAGAGTAAACATTCCAGTAAGGAGGAGAAGTGGTCTAGGGTGCTGCAACTCTATACTTTACCCCCACTCTCCCCCCTCCCAAAAAAAGAAACATAGGGAAAATGCGTAAGAGGAAATATGACCATAGGCCAATGCAGTACTCCATAAAAGCCTTTGAAATCACAAATCTGAGGACACAATCCTGGAAACTTCTCTGCTTGTAGTGAGAGAGAGAGCAAGCATTAAATATGTAAGAAATACGTTGGAGTGATTCAGTGTGTAGTTGTGATTCTTAGCACAGTGATTAGTTCCAAATTCTTACATATTTGCTGCTAGCTAGTGAAACTAACTTTTAAGACCCAACATGAAAATGGTAATTATGCTAAACTTTGAGCACAGTTCTCCAGTCTTCACAGGCTTCCATCACACCTGTTGCTGCTGTATGAAAAAAATGCAGAATTGAAAGTACTATTTGTCAGCAGAAATAAAAACCAAAAACCAAACCAAAACAAAAACCCCAAACCAAAAAACCCACCACCAAACATGCGCTACTTCAAGCAGAAACAAACAATGTATAAATTCAATACAACTGCTCCTATCCAGCTTGTCTATTCAGATCTCAAGGCATGTTCTGTCACCAATGGCAATCAGAGACTTGATTACAGCATTAAAATGTCATCTGTCTTCTCTGCTAGTGAAAAGTGGAAAAAATATTAGCTATTTGTTCCATCAAACTGGACACCTTTTGTATTTTGCACATACTTGCCTTGAATGGATATTTTCAGTAAATGCAGTTTTTCACTCCTGGACTTAGGAACGGTCAACTTGCAGTCTTGCAGTTGTTATTTTCATATGTCATTTAATCAGAATACTGTATCAGGTTTCCCACCGTGATTTCAAGAAACTCCTTCTCTGAGTTTCCAATTACTTAGCATCTTTAGAAAGGCATTCAAACACCTTCTGTAGAAGTTGTGTTTAGAGACAATAACTGTCTTGGGCATTATTTGGCTTGTGTGGTCAGTAAAATTATTGTTGTCAATAATAACAGTCAGAGCTGACAGAAATACTCTGAAGCGTTCAATGTTTTTCATGTACTCAGTATAATTTAGTTTAAATACAGTACTTCATAATACATTAATGAAAAACTTTCATGGTGTCTATTACGAAAAATAAGACGGTTGAGTCTTGGGAAAAAAAGTTGGGCTCATTGTGCAGTGAGTCTCTTTTTTAAGTGCAGTTTATTTAAGGTACCAAAACTAGAGCTGAACTGGTTAGGAAAAAATAAGACAAATTAAATATAATCCTTTTTTGTTAAAGATCCATGTCTTTGTTAGAGTACTTGAGCGTTAGAACACATATACACAGGAATAGGTTTCACCTGAATATCAGCACTCCTGCTGTAAAGTTGTACCAGAGTGATAATCAAGTAACTGTACCCATATCGGTGCTTCATGGATTTGGTACTATGACTCATGAGTGCCTGTGTGCTCTTCAGCTGCTTCCAAGCTAATATTGCAATGAAAATGTATCCGGAAATTCATGGTGTCGTGTCACTTGTAGCAAATCTTTCACATTCCTGTTGGGAGGAAGACAAAATACTGTTGTGATTATTGTTTTAGTCTTTAGTAGTGGTAACTGAACAGCTTGTATCTTTATCTTAGGGATATGGATGAGAACTTCGATGACATCACATTATCTGTTTCCTTTCTATAGGTCTAGGTATAGTATGTGAGATCAACCCAAAATTTCTTGCTGAGTTCTCAGTGGTATTTTTCATGTTCTAATGGAGAAAGAGAGGTCACACCCTTGATATTTGTGCTTCAGTCACAGACATTTATTCTTTGCAAGGTATTATTGACCTAGGTTAGACTCTATATTACCTCCAATTGTTATTTAAGCACTAGCCATGTCTGATTTTTATGTCAGTTTCCTGTTTGGCTATTGCTATATATCGAGTTTTAAATAATCTTTTTTTAAAAACAGATTCGTATTGAGTTGTCACCACCAAGCTTCCACCATCAAATCGGTTTTTACTATGAAACACCTATACATTGTACTGCTCATTTGATGCTGGTAATGGTGGTGGGCTTTAGGTCTTTCAAAGAAGATTGGTAACCATCCTTATGTTCTGCTAAATGTCTTAAAGGTTTGATTAAATGGCTGCTGATAACCACAACAAGACAACTGCAGCATAGTCTGCCAGTAATTCAACAAGACCATTAGGTTATTTGAAGAAATCAATACCTCAATTTATATGACTGAAGGTGTTGAGAGAAAGGCTAGGCGCCACTGAGTACTTGCAAAACTGAATAGAGATAAAAATACTAAAATAAAATCAAGACTTAGGTTTCCCTAATAAACCAGCTATACCCAGGAATGTCAATACCATGTCTGACTATCATAACTTGGTCTTTTGACCTCAGCTTTATAGATCTATTTAGTATTACAATGTTTAGAGAATCTTGTGTGGCAACATACTTGGACTATTGCCTATAACTAGAGTAATTTACAGTCCTTGTTTAGAAGACGGGTAGGTTCAGAGAGAGTTTGTTAAGATATGGAAGAGAGATTAAATTATTTGCTGAGATTTACAAGAAAATATTCTGCTGAATTCAAAATCAGCATAATACCACATGATCAGCGCTCACCTCATGGCTTTCCCACTCCGACACAAACATAGCACTAAAAGGCCGTAATTTGCAGACCAGCTGCAACTCTTGCTGAAGCCAGTGAAGGCTGCAGTGGTTTGGCACTACTCAGATTCATAATCACTCATGGCATTGAGAAAATAATGATCAAGGGAGAAACTGTAAATTAGAAAAATCTCCAGATTGTTGCTACTAATGCAGTTAATGATCTCTCAGACTAAATACAGTACAGTAAATACAAAATTGCTCTGTAACCGAGATAAGAGATGAGGATTAAATTAATGTTACTGTGTCCAAGAGACTGAATTCAATGCAACTAATGCCTAGTGATTTGTTAAGTACAGATTCAAATGCATTATTTTTATGTAAAAGTCCAGTGTATGCTTTCAACAGACTTCAAATACAGTTCTTAACCTTTCCTCTAGGAAAATCAATTCAGAGGTCTTGCAGTTCAAATTTACATTAACAAAAAAGGGTCAACTTGCGCTGTCGTATATAGGTTCAAATCTATTTGATCCAAATCAGTTCACCCTCAGTGGATATAAAGAACAAACCAAGTCACAGTAATTGCATAATATGGAACATCTTAATCATGGTTATGGCTTATTTACTTCATGGCTGCTGCTGGTGTTGTGTACCCGCTTATACCAGTTAAAACCTACAAGTAAATTTTCCACTTTCTGAAAATTTGCTGAAATAAATGTATCTGGTCTGAAAAATACCACAGTATTTATGAGTCCTCAGTTTAGGCTGTTAATGAAAAACAACTTTGTTTCTTTTTAAAATACAGAAATTAAGCTGCCTTTCATCAAACAAACTGAAAGGCAAGCTTTTTCCCCCTCCTGGAGGAGGACAACGTTAACCCTCAGACTGGCATTCAGGATGGGAGATGACATCCACATCACATCTTGCTTATTGTTGTTTTTCTCATGGTAATTCCTAATACTTCCAGCTGAGGTCTCAGACTGTGTTGTGCTCATCAGTGTGCAAACCTACACACCAGCCCTGCCTGTGTGCCTGGGCAGGTGACAGATCACTCCTCCAGCAGATCCAAAACCCAGACCCCAGGGTCACAGTCCTGAGCCTGTGCTGGAGAGAAGGGCATGTGTATTTGGCCTCTGCAGGATGGTAATATGGGCAAGCAGAACGTGATCTGCTTGTCATTTGGAGCAATTATACACATACCCAGCATATATCATTTAAATATATGCTCTAAAGAGCTCTGAAGTCCAAATCAGTTCTTCCGGACCTTATTTTTTCAGATCTTTTATGGGGAAAAATTGAAGAAAATAATTTAACTGGATTTCTTTGACTGAACAAATAGTGCTGAAAATAAGAAAGGCGTTTATAAACCTAATTACAAATGTTATTATCATCATTTTATTTCCATGTGTTGTTAAACAGCTGTCACATTTCCTGACTCTGCGTTTGGCTACACTGTGAATAGTGGCTTGCATTTCCCAGACGTGCTGCTCACAGAGGTATGTTGTTATCAGGTTAGAATTGAAACTCTGCTACTGACATGAGCTTCAGTATGTATTTATTATTAATACAGAGAATCTAGTAATGTTGTGAGCTTGCTGAATTAAAGGCGAAATCAAAGGCATTTTACCTGTCAAGACCTTAGTTCAGAGTTCTCAGTTTATCTTGCACTGGATGACAATGTGTCATTGATTTCTGAAATGGAGCAGACAGCTACCTTCATTATAATGAACCAGTCTGGCAGCTTCAAATCCACGCTCAGTGGCAAATCTACCCTTTGTTCAAACCTCGTATGGAACTTCCCGTGATAGGCACGTTGTGTCACACTGCTGTATCATTGAATGTATTGAGTGTGTATTTACTAGATGCATCTATCAACGGTTAAGGCATCTACTGGTAAGGGTTTGATGAACAAAAATAACGGTGCCCCAACAAAATGCAAGGTTCAGTACTGGCAAGATGTGCATTGCGGAGCTGGGCCTTAAATCTCTGCCCATGGCATGGATTGCTGCATGCTCTCTGCTCGGTCTATTTTCAGGTTGACTCCAGTCATAGGCAGGCTACAGAGAGTTGCTATTATGTTAAAAGCACACACTGTTCTGTGAAAAATCTAGAAGTGACCAATACTTAATGGACTCCTTACTGAAAGCAGCACAACCTTCTCTATAGATCTCCAGGAACATGTATCTGTCTTTTCAACTACCTCCACTTCAAGTGTCCATAAAACACCACAGAAGGTACCTTCTGCCTGAAAGGCCAAGAAATTGAGTTTCTGGCACACTGAGGAGGTGAGATATTCCCAAAACTGTTGGAAACACCTAGCCAAAAGTGCATCAGCAAAATGCCCAAAGAGCCAAGCTGGCATGTCTGCGATGCAGAAGGGCAGGTCAGCACTTCAGTTGGTCACTGCCTTGACCAAGTGCTTTAGCTCCTGTTCTGCATCTCTTCATTCCCTTGCCCTTAACAACAGCAAGCTAATCTATGTCTAATGCCAAAGTGTCCTGAAGATACCAAGTGTTGTGTTCAGATGACCTGAGTCCATCCTTTATCGTCAAGTCAAGCATTTTCTGTCAGCTGATTGCAGGCTTCAGAAAAGCCTGCCTGACAGGAAATGCTGAAGAAAAGGATGGTTTGGGTTGAACATGCTGAATCTGGTGCTGAGGGACTGGTTGGATGATTATAGTTGGTGCACGTTCTGTGTTAGACCTGAGTTTGAATCAGGCCCCATACGTGACTTCAAAAGTGCAGTTGTTTTCTCCCCAGTTTCCATAATTATCTTTCATTTTATTTTGCTAGCTTCAGTCAGGACTTGAAAAAAAGCTTTTCAGGGAAGGATTCCAACTCTGCATGCATAATCTTCTGCATTTATGTTCATCTGAGCTATGCTTATACTATATATCATCACAGAAGAGTGGGCAATTAAAAACGCAATTAATTTTTTGCTAATTGAATATTTTCTGAGTAATTCACAAACCTGGATCATTACCAACAGCAGGAAAATATTTAACTGTTAGCCAGCATCTAAAAGCATCAGAAATAATCATCTGGATTTGCACAACTTCTGGTCCATCTGTGTAACACAACATATGCCCCTGTCTTCAGTCAGAGAGGGTGTGAAGAACTGCTCCTCAGAGTGTTATGTATCTAGGAGATGCTATCTGGGCTTTGCCCTGATAACTTCTGTTGTGGGGTGGAATTCTGCTCTAAATCTGCTTTTAAGGAGCTGCATGTGATGCTCAGCAGAGGCCCTCCCTGCACCATTGCCAGCGGGAGGCAAAGGAGGGAGTGTAATAACACCTCAGTCTTCCTACTGAGAGGGCATCTGATGGGCTGGGAAAAAATGAAGTAAGGTGTGGATGCTCTCCATCTGGAGATCAGACTCCAGGCTTGAAGAAGGGCCTGGATTCCTCGACTTTTTCACATGGTTCGGGCAGACCTGAATCAAAGAGGAGCAATGTCAGGAGTGTGGGAAATCTGGAAATGAACTGCTGAGTCCAGAAGAAGCTAGCCAAAAGCTGTCACAAAGTAGGGAAAGCCTGCCTGGACTGTCTCCAAAGAGACTTGAGACTAAGAGGAGCAAAGCCATCTGAGTACATCACTGGAATGAACTTGCGGCGTGGCAGTATGCCCAGGTTAGAGATGGCATCAGGACTCTGTTACGATCCATCTGCAATAAATTGAATGTTCACTCTAATGCAAGAACATGATGTGTCTCTCTCCAGAAGGAATCACTGTCCTTCGCTCAGAGATCTGCATTGTGCAGTGGATGCTGTACAAAGCCCTCAGGGTGCCCAAGCAGGGGTTTCCCATGGAGCAGTACAGGCAAATGCCATAAGCTTGGCCCCAGTTATGTCTTTTCTGCAAGACAGACATTGCTAGGTGATAGCAGATGTTTTTAGTTGTCCTGTCTCCTCTGAAACCGAGAAACATTATATCTTGGTTGGTGACTTTCGTAGACAACATTTTCTGTTACCTTTACATGTCATTTAGCCCAGAACAAGGTTTGGTTTCATCCTTTGCTAAGAGCAAGAAAGGAGAAAATACTTCTCTGCCTTCTTAGCCTTTCTCTCATCTTGATCACTCAAGCTCTTGTTGTCTCGACAGACAACTGTTGCTTGCCCTAGTACCACTATCAGTCTCACAAGCTGTAGAGGACAGAATGTTTAGGCCATGGATTAAATAGAAAATCATCGACCTATGTCCCTGTGTTGGACCTTACCAGGGTAAAGGCAAGGAAGAAGCAGCTTATTTTGAAATCTTATTTCATTTTGCTTATAGTAAACATTTGAACCATCCAAAGAAAATGTGGCAGTAGGAAATAATCCTCTGCTGCATGCCAGCTTCAAACAAACCTTGAACAGCACTGATAAAATTAGGAAATCTTTTTTACTTACACTGTTTCAAAACAGGTTACTGAATTTTACTTTATCCTCTACGTAATGTGAAATTTAAATTATACTACAGTGCTTGGAATCTAATATTTGGCTCTTTCACATCACTCATTTCCTCATTGAGCCCCCTATGCCAGTTTTTGAAAAGGTTTGCTTCGGACCTTCCAAGGAAAAATATGTCTTTAGTAATATTTAAGGACTTGAAATATTCCAGAGAGAAAACACTTGCTGTGCTGCTGGCTCTAGTAACTGCATTGTTTCCCACAGGACATTAAAAACCAGCACCTTACAGGGGGTGTGATGGGACAAGCTTTCAGAAATTCTTGTTTCTGTAGCTATGACTTGCTCCGTCTCTTGCATTTTTTTTTTGTTCCTCAAGCAGCCTTTGTTAACCAAGTATTGTGCAGGGATTTAGGGTTTTTTTGAGACTTGGCCAGGAGGTCTGAATAGATAATTAGCCTAAGGAACAAATGCTAATTGCCCAGCCTCACTGGGAATCCCAGACAGAGGGAGGTAGAGCCATTGGCCTGCCAGAGGAGTACTTAAGGACAGCCTTCAAAATCTTGGGAAGGAGAGAGCCTAGTGGGAGGAGGAGGAGCTGCAGGGCAGGTGAAGGCCTGTATTGGATGTGGACAGTGATATAGTGCCTGTGGGTCCTCCTGCTTTACAGGTGGGTTACCTGTCAAGGCTCTGTGTTCTTTAAAGACAAGTAACAGGGGTTTGATGACCTATCTTGCATGTAACTTGGGAAAGTGGGTGGTGGCTGAAGGAAGAGGAATAGTTACTTGGGGTAGGAACACCTGCTCTCTGCTCCCCATTCAGAGAGGTGTGATCCTCACAGGCTCCAGGTTTTGCAAAGCAGGACCAGACTGGGGGATGCAAACCCCTGGTACTGACACATCTAATTATTCTTTCCTGCCCATCCTTATTTGTCCAAGTTCTAAGCCCCTCATCCCCTTTATCATCTTCTCTTTTCCCTAACCTTTATTCCCATAAGGATATTTCATGTATAATATCTTAATCACTTGCACTTATACCAAACTACTGGGAATTTTCAGGTTACTTTTCTCAAAGGGATAAAAATACCTGTACCTGGCACAGAGTATGTTGGGTACACACAGTACCTCTGACAGTTTGAGGTCCCCAGCTCCTGGTGGGTTTGGAGCTGTTATAGGTGTGTCTCATCCACAGGTCAGTATGGCTCAGGCCCAAACTGACCCATGCACTTACAGCTGAGTGACCTCCTCCCATTAAAATGTCAGTACTCTGGTAAATAATCACTGACAACAAAACTGGTCAGACCAGATGTAAACCAGGCTATTCAGAATTCTAGATAAGTCTTTTTTTCTTTTGCCAAGATTAGGGTTTGATCTGGCAATATCTGCATTTGGGTCAAGCTCAATAACTGAGTTACAGTCAGATGGACTATCTAGAAACTCTTTAATTAGTCTTTCTTTGCAGCAATGTATGTCCAGACATATCTTCACTCTTCAGTTATTTATCCTCCTTACACGTTGCCAATTTCCAGATGATCAAAGTCCGTATTTAGATGTAAAAATCCTTAGAAGTTTCATAGTGAGGGTTGGAGAGGGGATTTATTTTTTCTTTTTCAACTTTTTAACTCCAAAACTAGACAAATAACAGCATACCAAACTAAAATGTTTTTTGTCTGTATTGATCAAAATGTTTTTCAGACATAGGCAAGAATTGTTTGCCTTTCTTCAGAGAGAGAAGCACAGGCAGAGCCAGCTGAAACCACGGTGTTAGCCAAAATGACCCAGTAAGAGGCAAAATGTGATGCAGAGTGTAGCTGGCCTGTTTCTCAGTTGAGACAGCTGTGTAAGACCTTTGAAATACTTAGCAGCAAAAGAGAAAATGATATTCAGATAGCATGTTCAACAGTATTCAGTTTAAATTTAACATTCTACAAGGTATATTGCAATGACCAGCCTGGAATTTGACTCACCTAATTTTACATTCTGAAATGCTTGTCCTGCACCCAGTGTGGGAATAGCTTTGCTGCTGAGACCATCACTGCCACTTCTCAATCCTCTTTTATTGGCTGATGTTCAACTTTTATTTCTTTAGTTAAATTTTCTGGTTAAACATTATGTACAGGCACACCTCATTTCATCAGTTATAGCCATAGAGTTTAGCCAATTTATGGTTAAATAGCCCACTCCTGTCAAGGAAGGGATGGAATTTGCTGAATTAATATGAATTCCTTGAGGCAGTAGCTGTGTCTGAGCAGTATTAAGGGGAACCAAGCCTGTTACATTATGATAGTTCAGAGACCTACAAGCGTTGCCCTTTTCAGCATGGTAAAATCCACATATGATGCATTTTAAGGTAAATGGAATCTCTTTTTTTGATGGATAGATGATGAGAATTATTGATGTGTCTGTCTAATGTGCTGTTCTCTTGGCAGACAGCCTAGTCTTCAGAGGATAACTGAGAGCTCTCGTATGCTGTTAGTCTTTTTTGCAAGTGTTCTCAAATCGCATACAAACAGACCAACTCTTGCTCTGCAAGATGCATGTGATGACATTGATTCCATGGATAATGCTCACAACCAGCCAGGAGAGAACTGATCCCATGTCCTTTAAACCCACTGCACGGTTAAGTAAGATTCAGTCCCAAGAGGTGTATTTCACCAGCACGCTCTGCCTGCGGTCTTCCAGGATGGGCTGCTCCAAAAGGCGCATTTCGCTCTCAATATGCTATATAGGATTCTGTGCCTATTTCTTAAATACAAAATAAGCATTCCTATATCCATGTCAGAAGATGAATCTTTGCGGCTGGAGTTTCACCCATGTGAAGCAGTGAGGATTGCGTGGCCACTGTACTTTCAAAGCACGAAATACTGTTATTCAATGCTCTCCAGCCAAGCAAATGCTTCAGACTCCTCTCCTTGCATCTTTTTTGACAGGATTTAGAAGGATGCATAATGTATCAGTGGCATGCCAACAGCTAGCAAGTGTTTCACATAGATGTGCCCACTGAATACACCCTAGATAAGCAAGACCATTTCAAAATAAACCTTTCAGGAAGACTACACATAGAAATAAAGAACAAACTTCCAGACATCCTTACCAGCACTCAGGGCATCAAAGGATACTCTCACTGCCCGTGTGCCAAGTAGACATGCAGCGTGGACTCCCAGCACTTGTTCTGCTGCATAATTTCCCTTCTTCAGATCTGCCTCTAACTAGACCTAAAATGAGACACCATTAAATTTAGCTGAAAACTTGAACAAACATAATAACTGACTGAACCACTCATGCTACTTTGAACAGAAGCTCACCATGGCCCAACAAGAACTGAGTGGACTCTGCAACTTTTCTGATGTGTTTTTTTTGTAGGCAAGCATGCAATGCATTAAGAGTGAGGTTGTTCAGTCTCAGTCAATAACATGATGAGTTTGCAAGTCACCTTCTCTATGTGTGTGTATTTGTGTTCTGGAGTATTTTGGGAGGATGCATGTGTTTTTCATGTTACTTTTGCCTTCGTATGTCACTAGAGTATGTAGAAGATGATTGTTGAGTCTTAATTTCTTCAGCTCCTGTAGATACATTTTTACAGTATCAACATACTATATTTGGGATTGTTTTCATTTGCAATACTATGGCTATTTCTTCTTCCCATGTCTCTTGCTCCCTACCTATCTCCCTAACCATCCTCTCTTCTGCTTTAGCTGCCAGCTCATCACTGTTGCTGCATGGAGCAACATAAGGCTGTTCTGTGGAAACTCGGTTTGCGTCCTTCCATTTTAACACAAATTCTTTCCTATATACTGTTTTTTCATTTAACTCACCGACTAGAAGAAAGCTAGCTAGAAGACCCAGGATGAAAGTCACTGATGCAAGCACACTGCAGGAGTTTGCTGTTCCTAAGCTGTGCTCATCACGCATTTCCACGGCACAGCCATGGGCACAATGCCTACTGGAAGACCAGTGACACAGTCCACTGTAAGTCATATGCTCACAGTTTCCTCAACCAAAAGCTGTCCATTTTCACTCTGGCCAATGTCACTTGTCACTAGTTGAGATGGTATGATTGGCACTTTTCTTGGGGAATCCTTATACTTCTGGCAAATTTTCCTATGTTAGCATCCATTTCTTCTGTGTCATTAATCATACCACTCTTCTATTTAATTTGATCAGCCCACCATTCATTTTGGAATCCCTGCCAATACTTTCTTTCTCCTCATTTTGAGAAGAATGATTTGTGTAACCTCCAAGAGTACTCCTGACATTATCAAAAGCTCCATTCTATAGTTGGAATTTATGGATAGGAATATGTTGATGCTTTCTTTTTCCTCTGTTACTAATGGTTGGTGTTGCTGTGTGTGCCAGTACCCCTCTTCACTTTTTTCCCATGGGTGTAGATAATGACACGAAGCTCTTTTTATGAGGTCTACTGCTTGTTCATACCGACCGATGGTGTGATGAAGGCAGAGCACATGCTCTAGAAATGGTACTTTACTGGTATTGTGTAGGGCCGTGTCTGATACACAGGAATTGCTTCATGTTTCTAAGTTGTTTCCTTGATGCTTCTTTTCTCAGGTCCTTTTCCAAGTATTTTCTGTATGTTTTTTACCTTTAAGTTACACCTACAGTCACGAAATACCGACTGTTCATATACCAAGACTAATGCCTCTCAACTTTAGCAGACACCCTTCTTTTTTTTTTTTCCTAGCTACAGTAGTCCTTGACTGAGTCACTGCTTGCTGATATTGAATCTAACAAAACTGAAATGGCCAGTGAGTTCCTCCTCTAAGGACTGGATTTCATTAAACACTCCAGTCTGCTGACTAAAAAGCTGAAGCTTCTAAAAGCAACACTAGTAAGGTTTGTAACCTTTTTTAAAGGACTCACTGTTTCTAGAAACCAGCACAGTGCCCTCCAAACTGTATTTTCTCCATACTGATGCAGCTATGGAGACTACGGAGGCTACTGCCTATGCTTTTACATTTTAATTTGGAAACCACATAGAAAAAAATAAAATGCTCAAGCAGTACATACTAGATTTAGACGAGTTCAAGTAAGCACTTAAAAATAACTCTTGCATGCTGCTCTTCATCCCACTATCACTGATTCTGTACTAGAAGTACTTGAGGGATGCACAAATTTTGTTTGGAGGCCAAATGCAAATAAGAGAGCAAGCCAGGCAAGGACTGTGGCAGGTTTTCTGTTTTGCTTTTGTTTCTCCCCCGTATAAATCAATGATCCTTTACAGATTTTTGCCTTTCAATGCTATCCTCTTCCTGTAACATCTTGTCCCCAGCCACTTTTGTACTTGCATTGGCTTACTGAGGCTTTGATTCAGCTCACACTGCTGAGAGCAGGTGTTCAGAGCGTGGCCTTGGTGCTGCATTCTTCAGTGCTGAGATTTTTGCTCATGGTCCTTCACTATCAAAAGTACCAAAACCTTCAACAGAGGGCAAAGAAGTTAAGTTGATGCAAATAAGCAGCTATATGAAGGGGAAACTTTGGTGGGCTTTAACCTTAAAATTAGCCTTAGTTCAGTGAAGCGCCAGGGGAGTGCTGCATTTTTGGGTGCAATAGGTCATTTGGGGTTTTTTTTTGTCATCAACTGAAAAGAAGTAACATAAACCATCTCAGTCAAATTACACCATGTTTTACTGCTTGGAAGCTGTATCTCCATCATACTTTCACATATTACTTATTCTGTAATCTCTTTTTTCCTGCTCATCCCATTACAGTCCAAAAAAAATTACGTTTTACGAAGTTTCTCTACTGGCCTGTCAATAGTCTTGGTTCTGTTCTGCTCAGCCCTTCTTCATAGACAGAGAATCCTCCACTTTTGATTAACTGGTTCATTATCTAGGCATAGTATTTTGTGATTTAGACCATATCCTATCAGCTTTCATGGCAACCAGTCTCAATTCAGAGTTTCAATCTCATGTGTGGGTTTAGAGTGAGATGCTTTGAGAGTTCTTTAAAGTTGTTTGGGGAATTCAGTGCATCATTTTCTCTACAGCCTCCAGTACCATTTCTGAGCTCAGCAAGGTTACACTAGCATGAACAGCAGCGCCTCATTTCTTTCAAGGGAGAACTCAGAAGATCCTTATTCTGCAAATTATAGTTAATGTTCTAGTATAAAAATTAAGTAAGACCATAGTTAATAAGAATATCTCGTGTATGCGTTAAATTTTAAGGGGTATATTCTCCATTCATTTCATGTGTGATTACTCCTCTTTGACATTAATTGGAATTCTGTGTAAAGGCTGAAGAGAGACCATCAGAGGTAATGTAAATTGAAACAAATCTCTGATATAATACAGCTTTTAAAGAAAGAGTTATTCACGCAACACTGCTGCAGTATCCAAATATTCTGTGTCATTAACAACTAAAGGATCCTCTGCACTGTTAATAGTTATGTAGTAGTTGGATGGTATAATCTACTGTTGCTACATGAAGGCATTAAATAAATATTACCAGCTAATAATTTTATGTACCAAATATTTGATATTGGCTACATAAGATGGACTGAGCTCTGTTGCAGACTCACAGCCCACTGCAGTGAACTGAGAAGGGATAACTTCAACGTAGTTTACAATCACTATGAAAAATGATTGGAAAATTGTTAAGAAAGATGTCAGTTCCTGACTTGTACATCTTAGTCAGCTGAGCTGGAGACAAATGACGAGAACAGCAAGGTCTGACTGCTTCCTTATGCAACCAGGAAAAAAATCCCTCTTTCTGTTGACAGACAGCTCAGTGCTCTGTCACTGCAGTTCAGCTGGAAAAGGCAGAAACGGGGGATGCTGAAGCGCGGCTCACTTCTCCTCGCTGCTCCCAGACAGCTTTTGGACCACTGCTGCTGCACTGCATACAGGCACATGCCAGGGTCCCCTCACCAGCTTTCCGAAGCACATCTTACCTGTGGGTCTGCATAGCCATGGCATAGACAGAAGCCTCTCTCACGGTAAGGCTTTCCAAAATCTGTCTTTAGGGATAAAAGACAATTTATAATGTAGTCTACTCTCTTCACCTAAATCCTTCCTTTACAATGGTACCTGTAGGCAGTCATTGTTGTTTTTAGGAAATTTTCCTAGATGGGATCACTGCCCTGATTTCATTTAATATGTAGCCACACCAGCTGTGGTATCATCACCAAGGAGAAGAAGAGCATGGAGTAAGAAGGTCACAGGGGATGCTTAAGTTGGACTTACTGCTGCGAGAAATACTCATTTATCCCAGCTTTGCTGACACTTTCATCCTTGGAAGCACTGCTTCGGAGCTCACTTCTGTAGGGCCTCAAGTGCCAGCCCTCTTTTATTACAAAGGGTGTTAAAACAGTGGAAAACCAGCCATATACATCCAATTCCAGGAGAAATACAGCAACTAGTGATTCTGATAATGCCTTTTTGTTCTGTCCTAGTTTAGATCTCTAAGTGAATTCACTCTCATTCTACCCATTGAAATGTACTTGTAGAAGTTAACCCCAGCTTCTTAAGCACACACATACACAGACCAGGATCTGCTTAAACTAAACATTTGTTTCCTTTTCAAATGGAGTTAATTGCCAATGAGCTTGATCTAATCAATGGCAGTGAACACAAATTTACACCTCCCCTAAAAATTTATTCCAGGAAACAAATAGTTGTTTCTAGTCTCTGCTTGTTCTAAGGCAAGCCAGGATGAGTCGCGAGCATTTGCATCTTGAAAGAAATGATTGCAAATGGGGTAGGTTTGCATTTGTCATCATGTGTTAAGTATTTCCTGTTAAGTGGCAAACAATTAAATAAATGCAAAAGAGGACTAAGGCATCTGGCCTAGGAAAGGTTTTCACTGAAAGATGAGAAGCATGTTTGAAATAGAATGTTTCCACGTGTTGGAAAGCATCAGTCAAATGTATGTGTGAGAAGGTGGTGGGATGGGAGGGAGGGACTGTCGTATGCTGCACTTTGAAATGTTTACAGCAAACAGATTTGGACTTGACTATTGCAAGGTTTGGCTTACTGTACAGAAGTGAGAAATTGAGTTTTCTCAATGTTCATTTTAAAAAAGCAAAAAGCAAACCTAGTCCTGGGATTAGAATATAGAATGGTTTCATGTGTCTACAATACAATTTAATCAAGTTGCTATTACTGCAGCAATTCAGTACCTCAGTTCATAATAAGGCTGTGGAGCAGAGCTATATTTTCCAATCTAGGGTAATTAAACTTTGTGTTTTCAGTCGTTGTGGAAAAGCATTGAGAGGCAGAAGCAGAGGGAGCTGAATGTTTCTACTACTTTTCAGGTAAGAGTAACTGATAAACCTATAAAAGAAGAGAATAAATGTATTTTTATTTTTAAATGCTAATGATTTCTTAGCTATATGAAAATGTGGAGAGGAGAAGAGAAGGGATACTTTGCAGCAGAACTGTGAATGTTAGCCATAGTATGGCTGATCAGAGGAAATAAATCTGGAGCAGGTAAAGAGACTCCCTGGTAAAAAAACAGGCATTGCAAGAGAAGTGTTGTGTATGGCTCTACAGAATCTTAAGATTAGTGCAAAGTAAGGAATAAATAGGGGGAAATATTTTCCTGGTTTTGTCTGGGTTGTGAGGAGAAGAGCTTTTTTCTGTACGCTTTCTTCCCATTTTAAATTCTCACATCCCTGTTCTGCTCCCAAAATGGCATCTCATTTCCACTCCCAAGTTTCCCCCTTAGCTATGCTTAAAAAATGTTGTGGGTAGTCTCGTATCATAAATTATATCACTTCATTTGATCCAATTTACCACACTGACTCCACAAGAATATTTAAGTTCTCTTTACTTCTGAGAAAAAGCATGGAAACCTTTGTGAAGGGCAATGTGTGTGTCCTATGTGTTAAATTACAAACCCTCAGTGCATAAAACTTAGAGTGCTGGCAAATGGTGTGTTTAAGCCCTGGAATGTCCCCCAGAGAGCAAGGGAGAGCATGTGCCAGAGCCCTCCAAAACCCAGCCCAGGCACTGCAGGCTGAAAGTGAGAGCGTGATAGTGAAAGCCAGCAAAGGTGTAAACAAAACTTTTACCTCCAAAGATAGATTTTTGGGAAGTCTTATACTGAAAGCAACGGAGTCCATAGAAAACAATTTCTGGAGTCACCGATTTTTCTCACAAAAGTACAGAATGGTACAAATGTGTTGACCTCTTTCAGGAGAGGAAATGTATATCCCCTTACACTGTTGTGGTAATATATACAGTGCTTAAAAGACTGTAGGCTAGCAAATAGTACTTTAAATGAAGGATGAACTTTTACACCTGTTGTACTAGAACTGGATTTTTTCCAAGAATGCAGTTTTAAAAAAATGCATGTTTATTTTATAAAAGCTTACACTAAAAAAAAATCCTTTTGACAACCCTATTTTTCAGCATTCCCTGAATAACTCCTAATGTGTCTCACTGAGGGGTCTTACGTTTGTCTTTTGTCTTGGAATACATTGCTATTTTGTCAATACCTTAATATGTATGCAAAACCCTCAATACACGAAGCTGCAAGGTAGCAAATTGAGTATTTTTGAATACTTGCTGAAAGTTGGATCCTTGCTTTGTGCTTCCTGCAGCATTATTCTCTTCTGATTACTGTTCCCGCTGTTTTTAGCTGCCACCTCTGCATTTTAAGCCTAGTAGAAACGATGCAACACTGTGCATTGTTCATTTTTTAGCCAGTATAACGAATCAGGTAGGTACAAAAGTACTTGCCATGATTTTTTTCTGCATTTGTGGCAGTTTGGGAGTGCAAAGTAGCTTGGGTTTGGCTGGCTTTTCAGATGAAATGTAGCTGTATCTGAATTCAGAATTCCCCGAGCTTGGTAGATCATATTCTCATAACGTGATTCAGTAAGGGTACTCGGGGGTATGCATGCTCAGAGTGTGCATATTTGTCTTCCTTCCCTGCTATTTGTATAGCTTCTTTCAAATTTTTGCCTGGATGACAGTGTTTGCGTTTGGCCTACTTTAGTTATTATTAGATTCTTTTTGTGCCCCATAATTGACTCTTTACTGAGGTGCCATGTAAGATGCCTGAAGTCTTTTACATGTGTTATTTAAATATTTGATTTCTTCCATTAGTTTGCTGCGTGCCCTGTTTCCCTCTTCAGCAATAACCTCAAATGTTTTCAAGCCCCATAACATTCTGTAAATCTACTGAAAGAGACCAGTAATACCTAGTGAGAAGCTAACTGGGAAATGTCAATTAGGTATAATGGTACTAAATTAGCAATAGCGTCTTGCAAAGGGCTCAGACTTCCCTGCCATCTGGTAACATAGCAGGAAGGGATTAGGCAGGCTGGGAAAAGATCATGCCCAGTAGCTGTTCTGTCAGCTGGGTGAAATGACGAGGCGTCAATAGTTTGACCAGTGCTGTCTGCTGAGCATTTTCTTCTTACGCCAGTTGTAGTTTTAATATCAGCCAAATTCTGCTATATCCTTGCCTTGTTTTAAGGTGTCTTTTGAGCATTATTTCTGTAGTATTTAACATGTTCCTTTCACAATCACTACCCAGACCTTTGGACCAAAGTAGAATGTGAAAAATTATTTTAGTATTAGAGAAATACTTCTGTTGCAAAATTAGGATGGGAATCCAACATCAGCATTATTTGAACACAGAGATAATTTTGGAATTTGGGGGAAAGGCAGGTGGTGGAGAAAAGAGGAAGAAAACAGGTTATTGATTTCCTAATTACAAGCAGATCATGTCAGACACTATAATCAATAAGTTGTTCACTCACGTTTCTGCATGACTGGAGCATACTGTGAGTTATCATGGTGTATATTTTTATTTAAACAGCTGTGTAGATGACCTTATCTAAGGGTCAAAGCTGGTGAGCTAAAGCATGTTGCAAGTGAAATTTCAAAGGGATATCTGCTAGCTAGTCAAATTATGCTTTCACGTGACTAAGCAATTTAAGATAAGTACTGTAGCCAAGAATCAAAATGGAATATTTTTTCCCCAAGTGATTAAGCACAAATTCTTCACACTGTAAAAATATTTCACTGAGTTCATTCAAGCATCTAACCATCTGACTGGATCATAGCCAGAAGCTAACTGAACAAACTTGTGCTTGTATAGGCTGGAAGCAATGAAAAAACTATTGCTGGAATGTGTAGTTTTGAGAAAATATCTAACTCAGTTACTCTTTAAATACAGTTTATTGGAGTCTATCTCTTTTAAATTTTTTTAACCAAAATCACTGGACAACATTCAGTAACTGGGAGGCAAAAGCATAAATACCGAACATGTATTCTAGAAAGCATTTTATGGAAAAAAAATCCCCAACAATTGAACCCTCTTTAGCAGGCTCGTGTACATTCATTAGATTATGAAAAGACTGAAATATGCCTATGAATACTGTTCTGTTTTCTCTTGGACATCAAATAGACATTGTGTTCACAGGGGGACTGAAGTGCTCCAAATTCCAGTGTATCAGTCAGATGCCAGATATTTCTGAGCTTGAGACGCCAAACTTTCATTTTGGAATGTTTTTTTTTTTTTCTTTTTTTTTTCTAATTGCTCGTTAAAATTTTTGAGAACAAGAACAGGATGGACACTAACAGTTCTGCAAAACAGGAACTGTCTTACTGATCTGAAAAACTGAACACAGCAGTACAAATATTGGAGTCACCTTTTTCAAGTGTCCTAGAGGTATCCTACTCGGGAATGGTACAGGTGGTGATGCGTCAATTTAATCTCAGCCACAAGAATTAAAACCTGCTTTGGTTCAGATGCTATTTGCAGAAAATGTTGCTGTTCCTAGGCTAGTAAATCTTGCTTCCCAGGGCTCTTCTGATGAGCGGTAGCAGTTAAGCCTAATCTTTTCATTAGGACAAAAAAGTGCTGAGGTCAATGTTTACTCCAAAAACTGTGTGCAACAAAAATAACTGGCTCTGCAACAATTCTTCAAGTTTTGGTTTAAACAGTTTTTTACAGGGAATTTGTTTCGGATCCTTAGGAAAGTGGGGAGAATGCAGGGATATGTACATCATCTCATAGGCAAAGCCTGTTCTCACCAAGTCAACTAGCATGACAACTGTGATTGTAGTGAGAATTCAGCTGGTTCCAGAATAATTGAAGCTGACAGCCAGTATGGAACTGAAGCACATCTGCCTCATTCAAGGAGGAAAGCTGTTCAGGAAATTAATATTGCTGTGTACTGTATTTTAGGAATTAACTAGCTGTGATGGAGAAAGCATGGATATAAGACGACAGTTGCAAAGCAGAGAGGTTGTTAGCTAAAAGGAAACAGACTTGCTGGAACAAGTAGTCCTTATTGTTGCAGTTCACTCTTTATGGCTTGACTTGCATCATCTGACTCTTTGAATTATTTTGTTCATAGTTATGCTGCTTGTGAATTTAGGAAAACAGAATTTAGTTCTTCAAGGCACTGAGAACTATAGCTTAAATGAGGATTTGCTTCCATGCTTAAAGTGAAATATGTGCTTAAATACTGTGTTGAATTGGATCCAGAATGTTCAACATCTCCTGGGACTCAACCCCTGACAAATAACTCCTTTGCTCCATGAATCTGGAGACTAATTCTAGCTAGTTAACGTACGAGAACCTTATTATTGCCCAAAATTCTTGAAATGACCAAAATCACCATGCTAAGAAGTTAAGTCTAGTCATGTGGAGTAAAATGAGTCATGGTTCCATTTCTTTGATATTTACCATTGCACAGATTATGGCAAATTATGTTGCACCGCTTTGTGATAGATAGAACTTGGGGGGACTTAATTCAAATTCAGTCTATTTAATTTTCAGATGTTAGATCTCAACTATTGCAAATTGTTACAGCCACCAATTTATGCACATTTGAGGTTTATGTGTTTGTAAATGGATTACACAAGGTTTTTTTAGGAAATAAAAAATCAGCATACTTTAAGATTAATAGAGCTTCTGAATTGTATGAGGAGGTAGAAAACAAATATAAAGAATTGAAAATGTGCTGCAACCTTGTTTACCTACCTACTCGGCTATTTGTTTTAACATCTAAAAATATTATTTGTAACTTATGCTTCTTGCCTTCAGCTAAATCTCTAGCATATAAAGAAAAACTAGGAAGTAAGAGGAGAAAAATGAATATTGTAGCTCTGGGAAACAGATCAAATGATATTTAGAAACATAATTGCAGCATCTTTCATATCTGGGGGAACTCCTGGGTTTCCTTTGCTCTGCTGCACTAAAGGACTTTCTTCCAATATGAGATCTGAGTCTAAGTTAATGTCTTAATTAACTCTGTTATTTACAGAATGTTTAACTTTAGGAAGTTTTCTAACCTCTAATCTAGCAATCTAAAATTTTTGATACAAAGAGTGGAGAAAAACTGAAATGCTTATAAAAGTTTTTTAATTGGGAAAAAAAAAAGGTAGATGGAAAAATATGTTAGCTAAAGCAGTGAATAGGCACTGGAAATTCTGAGGACAGGGATGTAAGGATGGCAGGGGAGGACAGTGAAGTGAACATGGGCAGCTGCAGCCTGGGCAATGCCGCCTTGAATGTGCAGTGGAGGTGATTCAGTAGTGAGAGAAGGATGGCTGTTGTTAACAACTGCTCTTCTTCTCCATGGAGCATTGCCAACTAATAAAGACTGTGTTATGAATTGAGTCCTCTCTCACCAAGTGTCTCATCAAAGACTAAAATTATTTTCTTTGGATTGCAAGAATTGTTGTGGTTATTTATTCTGGAGAAGTGACACTGGAATGGTGTTACACCATGTTGTCACTTCATGAAAGTTTGCAGAAAGGAAGCTGAAGCCTGTAAGTTAGATTCTGGCTTGATAGTCTGAGGTATCTGGAGGTATTTTAAATAACAATGTTTAAAATATCTGTATTGATTGAATAATATTATGAAAACATTGCTATCACATAGTCATTTTGGTGCAGACCTGATCAAGTAAATGCATTAATGAAATACATTAAAGAATGGCACCCCTTTCATTTACCAGCCCGGTGTCAGTAGCGATCTGATCCCCATTTTTGGAACTCTGAGGGGAGTTGTTCTCTGATATTGTTGGTTTGGAAGGCATTCAGACATCTGAAGCTGGAGATAGATATCTGCTGTGCTGAAAGTCTGAACAGAGAGATTTGCTAATCAAAGCTCCCCAAACTATGGGCCAGAACCTTGGTCTTGTTGAAGGTCTAAGAGTACTCACGGCTGGCATTGAAGTGACAACAAAACCACCCTAAAGAAGCTTTGAGAACATGCCATTTGGATTTAGGCCAGCTCCCCTTCTTTTTACAACCTTCCCGTCTTCCTTTCTCTCTTCTCCGGAGTTTCCTTTTATCTGGCTAATGGATCATGACTAGAAGTCAGAGAGGATGGGCCTAAAGCCAGAAGACCCCTGTGTGCACTAGCAAAATCTAGCCGGCAAAATGAGCTTTAGGAACCAGTGCTGCAAGTAAAAATTGCAGAGGCTTATCTGTGACCATGCCCAAGTAGAATAGTATAAAGGTCTTGAGAAGCTGAGCTCGCCTGACGCTGTCCATCTTACCCATGTACATCAAAGTTTTCCTCAAACAAAGCCTGATGTTGGAGAGATTCTTGTGCTCTTCATTTGTTTACAATTAATTTCATTAAGTGAATTATTTTTATTTTTTTTATAGTGGTCAAGGAAGAATTCTTTTTTATTCTTGCGAAGTTATGTCTCCACGACCTTTCCACCTAGGCATAGTTGTGATACAAATCTGTCATGTTTCGGAGTCCTAGAGTGTCTATTTAAAAAATTCTGATCATATTCTTAAGCCAGGATTCCATAAATTCAAAACTCCTTAAATAAATTTCATTGTAGGTTTGTTGGGTTTGGGGTTTTTTTGGTGGTTTTTGTGGTTTTTGTTTGTTTGTTTGTTTGTTTTGGTTTTGTTTTTTTTTTTTTAAAAAAAAAGCTTTTCCTAAAAGGTTATCTAATTGCTTTCCTACTTACTGTCTATTGATTATACTACTGTATTTCAAGTAATTCTTCATCTGATTATCTCAAAGGACTATAATTATGGCTAATTATCATAATACATGTTGTATAATTTCATTACATCCACTGGTGACTCAAAATCCAAGTTGATATAACTGAAACCAGAGCCTAGACCATTATATTTTGTTCTACTACTGTGGGAGACTGATGTCAGGCAGTCTCCCTAATGTCATGCCAAAGAACGTGCACTTTTATAAAAACAGCTTTCCTCATAGGAGATGAAAGAAGTAGATGGTAATAAAGTAACTACGGCACAAAAGCAGACTTGAAAATCCTTGCTGTAGTCACACAAAAACCCAAAACCCTAACGTCTTTGTTGCTTGATCACCAAGAATGGTATCAGATTACCCGACCTTCAGATCTCATCCCTAAATATAAGCCTTCCAGAAAGCAATTCAGTAAAGCTTAACTTGGGCTCCTTCAGAAAGGAATTCAGAGCACCTGCCTCCACTGACAGGAAAAGGGTCTCAGTGGACTTTGCTAACTAGATTTCCTGGTAAAATTAGATAACTAAATTCAGATGGGAATAATGTTCCTTTTCTCCTAAGGGTTCAAGCACAAACTTCCCTAGACACAGCTTCACAGGATTAAGGAAAAATAGTTCCTTCAGACATGGTACACAATCCTGTGACTTTCATGTGCTTCACACCCCTGTGATTTTACCCAACTAAGGCACTCTCTGTTTTGATTTTTCAGTGTGCAAGCATGATATTATCTTATATTATTAGGTATCTGGACAACCTGCCTATGTCAAGATACATCTATCAGAAGCAAAACATGGTCTTTGTAGATTCTTCCTTTATAATTCACTAGAAAGTGTTTGTCCAACTGCCCAGTGCTTGATATAATGTTCTTTGCTTTATAGAAACAATTCAGAGGTGCAAAAACTTGACATCAATGCCTTTTTAGATGGCTGGGATACCCTGTCTAGCCTTTTGTTGCATGCCTCAGAGGAACTTGGACCTCTCCTATGCACTGCATGCCATTGCCAGTCCTGCATGGATGTCATCGATACCCTAGGATGTCTCAAGTGTCACTAGACAAACACATTTGAGCACCTGAATCTCACCTTCTCCATCTAGAACATAAATATTTCATTTTAACAATACAAATTGGTGTAAGATACTGTCACTGAGATGTTCCATCCTTAACAAAAGTAGCTTCCAAGCCATTGCTAGGTCTGATGGAAACTTGTAAGCAAATCTTCTAAATTGTTGTTGTTTGGTTTGGGTTTTTTTTTCTGCAACGCAGAATTGAAAAAGCAAGTCCTTAGCAAATTTGGTCACCGCTTCAGGAACCAAAGTAATAATATTGTTACAAAACAGTTAAATATCTAAAGCAAACCAGCAGTTATTTGGAAAACAGGATCATTTTGGTACCATTATGACGTGTTGTATTGTGCATCAGAGAATTTTGACATCAATGCATTAAATTTCAGCCGGAGCCTATGGAATGTGACAATTCACACTTCAAATCAAAAAAGTTGATTCAAATCAACTTTTGACCTGTAATGAATTATCTCTGTTGGAATGTTTGACAATGTACAAAGATGTCACATCCATAACTTCAGTAACAAATTAGAATGTTCACACAAAATACCTTGAACTGAAAAGCTGTGGTCTTCAAATTTAGTTAAAACAGTAAACTTCAGCTGTTAATTCTCATGTTGGGTTTTATTCTCCCTTGCACATGAAGGGCAATAAAATTTCTGTCTCTGTCAAATACCTGCAGAGGATACTACTTGCATAATGAGCTACGAAGTTAAGTTTGAAGTTAGTGCAATACAATTAGTAGCAGGAAAGTGAGATTTCATGAAAGAAGAGAGGTTTTTTTAAAAGAAACTTTTTTAAAATAAGAATTTCATAACCTGAAATCTTTTGAGGAAAAAGCTTTTATCCTCTGTGGAACTGTTTAATCAATCAAAAACAATTATCTTCTGGAAAAAAATTCCAATGGAAAATTTGCAATCATTTCCATCTTGTGATGCTTTGTTGGTTTAGTGTCTTTGCCATGTTGCTCTGCTAACCTCAGCAACACTCAGTTCTGTTGCCATAAGGTATAATAAATCATGTTTGGAAAGGTATCTGCAAAGCAAATGTTTCTCCCAAGTTAAAAAGTTGAACATCTAGAGTTCAATTGGCAGCAGATACCTGTTTCTTGATACTTCCTATACCTCTAATGTAAACTACAGGCTTCTTCAAAAGAAGCTCAGACCTGACCCAGGGAAAGCTCTTTCACCCTTGTACACTCATCTTTTGGAAATGTGCTCTACAGAGAAATGTTTATAAAAAAATAAGAAAGATGTTAGAACTTTTTGTGATAGCATTTAATCACCAAAATTAAAATACAGTCCTATTTAAGATGAGAGTATTGCCATTGCTCTCTGTGAAGCCAGAACTAGGATACCAGACTGTACTTACCTGCTTTTTATAAAATGAGGTCTGGAGTTTCTTGCAGATTGTTCAGAATCAACTCTAAAGCCAAATCTCTGGTCTGCTACATGTTACTGACAAGAAAGCACTGACTTGAAGCACTAATGAAAAGATTTAATTTCATCTTTTTAAAAGAAAAAGCTAGTATGTCAACAGGTCTGAAGTAAACTTTTTCTCTGTGGTGTTCTTTTCTGAACTTGAAATTCAAATTTATACTCCCTGTCACTTAGCACAATATTTCTGTACTAACAATTAAAAGCTCTTATAACTTTAAATATATCTACCAACATTTTACAATCTGAATTACTCTGAATCCTGCATTTGGCATAAACTTTTAAATGGATACATAAATACATAGACATGTAAAATTTTCTTGTAATGGTTATAAATAATCTTAGCCTAATCCAGAGGTTGTTTTGCCTCTCTAAATGTCTCCTGTTGATGTCACGGGCCCTGAATCTGGCTCTTGTTTCTCTTACCTGCTAAAGCACTTTAACTAGCACTTAACTTCAAGCACAGGAATAGATGAGTGGCATCAAAAGTCTAACCTTGTGTGTAAATAATTTCTAGGTTATCTACCAGCTCCTTAGAGGAAAGGAATTAGCTTCAAAATATGCTTAGGTTTCCATAGCTTCACAGGCAAAAGTCACACAAATCAGTAAGACCCGGTGCATAGTAGAAAAGAGGCCAAAGATTCAGATACAGAAAGTTTCACTTTCAGAACACAAAATTTATTGTGACTGTGAACTTGTTGAACATTATCAACATAACAGATACTGCTGAAAATACTGCAAGTGTTAGATGCAATTACACCCAATAAATTCAGGAGATAGTTAATAGTTTTATTTCAGTTTAGATGCAGATTATTTTTTATTATTATTATTCAATAACTTGCAGTTCTTTTCTCAGTTACATTATTTGACTAGACTGATGTGGTCAAAGTCAGTCATGATAGAATTACTTAAAATTAGTCATGACTAAGAACTACGTAGATTCTGGATTTTAGCAAGCAACATGGAGAGACAGGCTAAGCAAAACCCAATGTAACCAGGGAAGAAACCAAGAAGAAGATGAGGTGTGCAGTGTTGACTCCAGCAAATACAACAGAAAAAAGGACCGTGTTGATCCTGGGCACCAAGTCATTGATAAAAGTTGGTATAAGAGCTACTGTTAGCCTGCAGACATAGGTGGAAAAGCTGTGCTACAGACAACCATGAGGATCTCTGCCCAGAAGGCCCCAAAACAAGAGGTGACAATGTTAATGGAAATGGACAGGTCTGATTCTTCTTTAGGTCATTTGTGTCTTCAGCAATTCCAGTCACTTCCACTTTCCTTCACTAGGATTTAGCATCATCTTCCACCAGCCTGAGCTAGCTTTCAGTCCAGCATTAGCAGCCTTGCAGAGCTTTAGCTGGATCTGAATGTCCCCGCTCTATTCACTATAGTGCAGCAAAAAAGTTATTATTTTAGTCAGTGAGTCCATGCAAGTTTGTATTTTTTTTCTAGATAAACTAATATATTTTCATAATTTCAAAAATAAATATCTGATTTTACCTGTTTCTTCCTACTAAATTCAAACTCAGTCGTAAAAAGATGGCAAATTTCTAATATGGTAAGAGCTTACCCAGAAAAATCAATGTTGAAGAATGACAGCAAAGAGAGTCATATAAGTAGTATGACTTTGCCATGTGCTCAAGTATTTTTGGAGCCCAGACAGTACATTAAGAAGTGACAGATTCATGTAGTTTAGCTGGTGATTTATAAAGTTTGCTAGCTGATTTAATAGAGTGCTAGAAAGCGTTGTTGTTCGACCAAGTAAAGAGAATCATAAAATGATAATGAATGTTATGACAGTTCATGAATATTTCATTTGGGGTCTCTTTCAGATGCCTGTTAGTTTATCTCAAGATGTAGGAGTATACTGCATATAAATCTGATGGAGGGTAGAACTGCACAGCGTGCCAAGAGACAGAGAGGTTTGGTGAGAGCAACGTGTGTTTGAACAAGTGTCTCAAAAGCACTACATCTCAGTTAAGTTCTCTACTAAGTGGTCATGAATTGTAAAGTATCTAGGGCATCAAGCAGTGGTCTCGTATTTCTTTATTTGCTAATTGAACATTTAGAAACAACAGGTAGTGTCTTTCAAGTTTGTCATCTTTACCAATGACTTCTGAGAGTATTGGTTTACTGTAACTTCAGAGGTAAGCTTTACTTGAAAAGGCCAAATGGATTCCCATCTCATCAAGTATTTCTTACATGTGCTGACCAGAGCAATATACAGTGTGGACAGACATTTGTAATAAAGTGACACTGGAAAAAAGACTTCTATTTTTCCATCTTTAACACCCTGAAGTGGGGAATGTACTCTCTATGCTACTTTAAGTCTTGCATGGATATATTTACCTTCTAATCAATTATGTATTCCATTGTTAATGTTGTAATAGGTCTTGAATACTTCAAATTGAATTCTTTGTGTGGTCTAGTGCCAGATATTAATGCAAAAAAAAAGAAAGGAAAATTTTTGTCCATATAAGTTGCGTTTCACTGTCTTTTGATCCACACCAGCAACACGGTGCCTTTTCATAGCAGTGCTGTCCACCATCAGGTGGGCATTCTTCTATTTCCTTGGTTGTTTCTTGGTAATAAACCCCTTTAGAACAATGGACTTAACATATTATGCAGCTTAAAGGTTTGCACAACACGAAGCAATGAAAGAATGTCTGAGAGCAGGTCAGCGATAGCGCCATGCGAGCAGCTTCGTTTAATGGGAACTACTCACTCAGAAAAAGTGAAAACAAATATGAAGGAGTTGAAGGGGCTTACACAGGTGATTCACAGGTTTTCTGTCATACGAAACAAGATTGAATCACATCCCCCAGTCTGAAAGCCATGGGATGAAGGGTGTTGTTTTAGCTAATAAATCCTTTTGGTATTAGCCCATGGATCCAAGATTCAGCTTCATTTTTATATGTGTGGGCAAGACGAGGTTGTATCTGGTGACGAAAATGCACTATTCCCAACAAATTAGAAGGAAGCTGTTAGGACAGATTCTGTGCTATTAACTGCTTCATGGCACAACTTTGTCCAAGCTGACATCATCTGAGAAACAAGAAGACTGGAATGGCATTTGATGAAAGCTGCAAGGCCCTCCAGTTTGTCACAATGGTTGAATCGCCATTTGTGAAGGGACTCAATTCAGTATTAAAACCTCTATAGCATAAATCACTACTTACTTTCAGTTAAAAATCTAGAAGTCCATAAATGAGTCTGCTTTTACCAAATGAATTTGGTTCTGCAGTAGAAAGAAAAATGTGTGATTTCCCTATATAGTTTATCACATTTCATTATAACCAGCATAGGTAACTGTGCTGCAGTCTCATACAGGTAAGCCAAAGAAATATTTTTTCTTTTATTATTACATTTTGGACAGTAACACATTGAGAAAACAGTGTGTGCAGACTTTTAAGTGACTTCTGAGATAGATTGATCTCTATTTGCAAGATGGACAAAGTCAGAAAATATTGCTTGTTAGGTTCTGCTTTGTGTCAAGGTCTGCTCTGCGAACCAGGGGGAGAGAGATATGCTGTCCTAGCAGATTTGACTTATGTTTACAGTAATTTGTTTGGCCAGTGTTTATTACTTAATAATCAATCTTTATTATTACATTAATTCTAATCAGAATACATGAAACATGTAGTGCATTGACCACATGACATCAGTTTACTTGCTGAATAATTTAAGCTATTTCCTTCTAATACCTTAGGCTGCAATATCATTACTTTTAGGATGCCCTAATATTCTAGTTATATCGATGTTATTTCACTTGTTATTACCTTCTTGACATGAAATTGTTTTTCAAATATGGAAATTTTGCTCAAATATTTCTAGATGACAGAATCCTGCATTAGTTTATAATGTATCATAATAACAAAACAGTGCAACATAAAGCAAATTATTTGTTTTCTAACCTGTGCCAGTCTTCACAGTAAGGGGACAAAAGATGCCAGAAGGAGAATTTTGGTCTGTATATTTTTTATATATTCTTATCCATTTTGCCAGAATGCAAGGAATAATCTTGCTGATAATACACAGGCAGCAAACGCGTAACCATTAAATGGACAGTGTGATTTATCCCACTTCACGCTGCTTTATAAGCAGTATGTATCACTCCTGTGAGTCGTCTTCTGCTTAAAGAATTGTAAGAAATATATCTTACTATTACTTTTATTGATAAAACAGGCCAAACCACCTTAATTCATTCTTCATCCAGAGTCTTTTATCACAGCGTGGTTGTGATTAGGATTCTGATCACCCTGTGTGCCACTCTGAGATTGAGAGGCTCCATCCACTCATCTATTATTCTTCATGAAGCAAAGCTCCAGTGTACCATCTGTTTTCTTACTGAATCTTGCATGTAGCTGAAAAGAGCTGGTCACCAGAGATTGAGTCTGGCAAGGAAGCTCTTGGTTTGCTTGGAGATAGCCAAACATCCACTGCTATTGGCCAGTTTAAGTCTCAACTGAAAATAAATTACTGTTCTCTGCTGTATTTTAATTTATATTTCTTCTGGTATTTAATTTTTATTTAGTTTATATTTGGTCATATTTTATCTTGTATTTTTGTTGCTTTCTTCCAACTGAAAATCAATTGGGGAAAGACTCCAGAACGTATAAATAAGCACACTGTAGAGCTTTGATTTAGGATAGGTCTGTCTGGCATTTTGTAATACAGTTTGAACTAACAAAGGCTGTTTTACGCTGATGATGCCTGCCCCTTTTGACAGAAGGAACAGAAATGGTTCCTGGTGTGACCATGCTCAGATAAAACACAGTAGCAGCAACCAACTGAATATACCTGAATATCATCATCCCATGATTGCTCTTGTTTAACCAGGTCATATAGTTAACTTTATTTTGAGAAGAATGTAGGATTGCAAGGGTCCAGCTGAATCCCTCAGGCATCGCAAGTTTACATTGCATTGTACAAAGTTGAGGGGCAGGTTGCTGAACACTGCATAAGGCTGGGACGTGGCCATCTCCAGGGCATCCCACCATTCCTGCCCCATGGACCACTGCCTCCTATGGTACAGCCAACTCGCTGTCCCTGAGCTTTCCCCGTCTTCCTTGAGGCTTTTTTTCCTTTACACGATGCTATTGGAGCTTCACAACCTGCAGTATTTTATAATAGTCTGCGCTATTCCCCAAAGAGCAATAAAAAGTAGCTTTTGAGGCTCCTCTTTTTGATCCATTATTTAGAGCCTGATTTGTGCTGTCTGCAATCCCCACATCAGTGCCAGTGGTCCTGCAGTTCCACAAATTCCCTTCAGGACTAGACTAAAATCATAAATCTTTTTTTTAGGAGGTATTTAGATATCATCATAGTACAATTTTTTGCAATCTGCTTCTCTTACCATGGATTTAATTTTCATAGCAGAGAAGGACTGTCTAAGGAAACAACTCTATTTCTTACTGATTCTCAGCTTCCAGATTAAATTTTTACTTGGCAACAAAACTTCCTTTCCCAAGATGATGGTTAGACTGTATTGGTCCTCGGCTCAGCTCAAGCAAACATTTGTGTTTGTACAAAACCTGGCTATTTTCCCCATATGCTCAGTAGGACTCTGGGAACTGAGCCATACAGGGTCAGTAAGACCTGAAGTCGTTAGCTCTGTGCAGATTCTACACCAAGCAATGCAGGTTATTAGACTATGTCAGTAGTAGCAAGGGAGTTTATTTTTGCTTCGTTCCTATAAATGATAGCTTTATAATATGTGCCCACTTGGGCAATCAATCTCTCTTCTTTTTTTTTTCTTCTCCTCCCCCCTCCCTCCCCCTTTCATAGCAGAAGTAAAAAAATTCTTTTCCTTAAATATGCCAAGGCCTTTTTTCACTTCCATTGAATTCATTTTGCGATATACAATGTTTTGCCTGACATGGTAGCCCAGCGATGCCACATGGTGATCTGATACTGCATTATGATTCATTTAAATGCCATAGCTTCACACACTAATTGACAAAACTAGTCACTGACAGGGTCTTTAGCCCAAGCAACTTGCAGTCTAAGTGCTAATGATGCTGCGTGGTGCAAATCCACGCAGTCATGGGCACGCCGATAGCAATGCCTGTGCAGAGGTTTTGCAGGATTCATCTTTGCATCCCCAAGGAATTTTGTGGGGGGTTTAAAGCAGTCCAGACAGCAAATTTGCTGAGAGACTGAGAATGCATGTGAGCATGTAACTTACACAAGAAGCAGCGTAACTCCCCTTCCTGCTGAGTGAAGAAGGGCCCTTGGACTGGGGTTCAAGAAGGAGCACTGAGGTTTTGTCCCTACTTCAAAGAATACAGGCAAATCTTAGATTAGTCCTTGAAACACAATTCACCCAGAATGCTGCTCAGAGGAATACCCTACAGATAGAAGATATAATGTATATAGAAGCTATAAAGTATATTAACTTTTTCATCTCACAATCCCTCTTGGATCCAAAGACCACCCCTTTTTTCCCTGTTATTTTTGATATTGAGTAGCTCAAAAGGAGTTCAACAGGAGAGAATCTTTGTCCTCACCTCAAATAACCTTAGGTCAATGCTGAAAACGCTCTTCCAAAAGACAGAGCTAGGTAGAGAGGGGGCTGAACACATGTCTCCTGGATGACCACTGACTTTCTGTGAAAGAGGGGAGTGACAGCATCAGAACTGCCTCCCCTTCCCTCTCCAGCCAAGGAGAGGAGCCCTGCTCTCCCACACAGAAGCAAAATTCCAGCACTCTGAGTTTACGTGCTTCCAGGTTGCAGAAGAGAGGATGGGTTTGCATGTGGGTGTTTCGCTTCTTCCTAAACCCTTCCTAATGAGTCCAAAATCCCTAGTCTTTAGCAAAACCCTTAAGCTTTCAAAGTAGCAGCTTCATTAGTTTATTTTGCTGATCACAAAATGTAGCTCATTAAGATGAAGATGGCTTAGGGCCCGATTAAGAAGTACGCCTGTGCAGGCTCATTTGGAGATGTGGGTACAAGCAGCTCCAGAAATGGGAAGGACAAGGTCTTTCAAGACTCCCAAAAGCAGTTGTCTACAAGTCTTAAAGCAGGAGCAAAGAATCTAGTTATACACATTACATAAATACCAAACAGAACAAAGCCCTTTGAAGATGGCAAAGACAGGAGCCTGGATAGTAAAAATGGCATGTCAGAAACTAGTCAACAAAAAGGTGAGATTTATTCAGCCATTGCCCTGAAAGATATATAACTTGATATCAGTGCTAGAAGTGCGGACAGAGCAAAGAAACATCTTTTATCATCATGGATGTTCCATCCAGCTCATCAGTGCCACCAATGCCTCACTGGAGTGAGGAGATGTGTATCAAAGGGAAAAAAAATGACACAGTTACTGCAGGGGGGTTGGACTAGATGACCTTTAAAGGTCCCTTCCAACCCAACGCATTCTATGATTCTATGACATCACCCCTTTTACTGTCATCTGTGACTCTTGCCCATGATGCTGTGAACCCATCATCAAAAAAAGCAACTTCAGTTTAAGACTAGAAGATGTTTGCTGTATCTAGAGGTATCGATAAGGCAATGGGAAGTGCTTTCCTCCTCTGGTCTGCAAGGCAGAGATGGTCTAGGGGCATGAGCTGCTGCTTCTGCCAGTGCTGTTCTGCTCCTCTCTCTTTGTAGGTGTTTTATGTTGTCATCTCTCCAAAAGAGCTGTTATCTCCAATGCCATCTGAAAAAAACTAGCTTGATCTTACCTAACAGACTAAAACGATCGTTAACAGTGGTGGTTTGCCATGGAAATTGGCAGACTGATACTTCTCAACTCAGAACCTCAAACCTCTTTTAACCGCCTTGTATCATAGGATGACAAGGCCATGCTAGCACTTTGACCATCTGAACCCCTTTATGCCACTGAAATCATCCACATCACACTGTAGTAATTGAGTAACGCTTCTGCTGTAACTCTGGATGCGCTCTGAAAACCCTCAGGCTGGAAGAGGCTGCATGCAAGGAAGATTGTCCTCTGAACATCTGTAAACTCCTTCTTGTCCTGTCCCTACCTCCACCCCAGCACACCAGGTCTGGCTCTTACCTACATTATTAATTGTTTGTTTGGATTGGGTTTTTTTATGACCATGCTTCAGTTATCAAAATCGTTGCTGCTTTTTGATAAGCTGAGACATATATTATCTAACCAGATATAACATGTCTGAAATAGTAAGGGAAAAGTGAATTAAAGTGGATACCTGCTGCTTTCAATTCTGCTATCAAAACTGTGTGTGACATAATAACATTGGTCAGAAGAAGCAGACTGAGCTGCTAATGGCCATGTTATCTGTGAAATACAGCTATTGCCTTTCCACAGATTGCTTGGGGGAAAAATACAGAACAGTGAATTCCCATATTTCAGACTCCCTCTTGATAAAAATAAATATGTTTGATTACTCAAATATATGCTGATTGAAAGACAAAATTCAAAGTAGATATTAAAAAATGAAATGGAAGGATAGCTTTATGCTTAGGGCCTACAGCATGAAAAATTCAGACTTATGATCATTTCTGCACTAAAGACTCCTTGTATAGCACTGGACAACTCCACCAGGTCAGATCCTTAGAGTGGCCAAACAACATTGCAATCAACCTGGTGGTATGAAGATCTTTAAGCAGCTCTTGAGGGTCCCTGTGGGTCAGTTCCCCACCCCTAAAACAACAAAAAGTAGTTTTCTGTTTCAAACTACGCTTTGTAAGTAAATTGTGAGTAATCACAATACTTCTGTGATGGAGACCATAACAGAACAGTTACAAAATTGTCATGGATTTAAGTTAAATTTCAAACTTTGCTGTGCTCAACATCTAGCTCTAAACTTTATTATACAGTAAGCTGTCTCAATTGAAAAGTTAAAAAAATAATAAAAGTAACATACAGAAAGTAGAGATTTTATTAATTAAAAAAGTAAAAATAATTTATATTCTAAAAAATACTGTGTTGGAATTGATTCCATATGAAGGGATGTGAATTTCATAACTGTTTAAAAGTACAAACAATATAAATACATTGACTTTATGCACCCCTCTTGGCTAACTTGACCAACTGTCTCACTTGTCGTGACAGCGTCTTGAAGCTGTCTTTCCTCATAGGGAAACAGTAAGTTAGAAAAGCAAAGTTTTCCCTTGTTGCAACTTTCTGTGGTGATGACAAATCTGTGTCTCTTAACCTTCAGCTTTTATCATGAAATGTGTATGAGAGGGATGAGCAAGTTTAAAGAAAATAAGGCAGCAGGTACATACTCCATTTTATTTATTTAATATCTTGAATTATTAAAAAGACAGGTGCTGCTTGGCAGATAGCTTCCATTGTTGTATGAACTATCAACCAGCAAAAGGAGCAATGTGTTGACAGATATCCTGACCGTGAATTACAATTACAGGGATTGAACCATGAAGAATAGAATAGAGTGAATTGCATTATGTTTATAGCTAGAGTGAACAGAAGCCTACAGATACATGATAGCAATATAAAATGGCATTAATTATTTTAGGATTAATTCCTCTTTAAACAATAAATGTAGAAGATCACAAACCAGAGGACCTTTTTGCTAAATTAAACTTAACACTAGGGCAAACCATCCTGGTAGACTGGTAACAGGCTATAGTGCTTTTAATCCATAGGTCATTGACTTGAATCTGTCTCAAAATGCTAGTGATTAGTGGTGGACCAAGGATCTCTTCACTAATATAGACATTTCTGTTCAGAAAATAGCAAGAACAATACAAGAAAAAAATTAAAAACAAAAGAATAAAAAAGAGAGAAAAATGCTATTATGTTTTTTTCTTTTACGATATATCAAGAAATATAGGCAAGATACCGAAAAACCTCTTACTTAAAGAAATGAACTATCTTTGCTTATAAAGGCACCTTTGAAATAAATGTGTTATATTTACTTTTCAGAGAATATATAGTATATGAATAGATTTAAAAGTAGCATGATATTGCAATGTATCTCTCTAACTTATGAGCACAAGAACATGATTTTAACATCTATCGTAGACTAGGAATTTTGCTTCAAGTCTTTTCATCTAATGATGTTGTTATTTTTCTACATGATGTTAGGGTTTTTTGTTGGTTTATTGTTTTTGTTTTTTTTTTCCTGGGTATGGACTACTGAACTAGAACTAACTAAGATTTGATTAAACCATCTCTCCTAAGCTCAGTTTGACTCAGAATAGAATCAATTCTGGCACAATTGCTCTGTGAGGAATTCCACAGCTGAAGAAAAGTAGTGTTTTATTTCCTGCTGCCTCGTATTGTGCTCCACTTTCAAATATTGTCTATGAGGAGATGTCCACACGGGGATTTAAGTGTGCTTTCAATTTCTACCATAGATTTCTCTGCACAGCATCATCATGTAAATAATCTGTATGGTATCAGTCCTTGTAATATATCTACTTACAGGCTACTGTTGCAGTTCCCATGGCATCTCCCCGCTGGATAGTCATTGTTTTGCTGTCAGCGGGTTTTACATTCTAACTCTTAGCAAAAATTGAGGCCAATCACAACCCTGTCTGCAACTCTAAAGTAGGGGTTCCTCATTTTTAGAGATGAGAAGTATCTGAGAAAATTAATAATGTTTTGCTTGTTATTTCATTCAGCCTCTCACTAGCACTGCCCTTGCCTCGGTTGCACTTGGAAAGCTGTACTGTGCTCATCAGACTCCATTCAGAGCCACCTCACAGTGGTTTTATCACAGTCACCTTTGCAGGGACACCTTACATGGTTGCGCAGAGCCAAGCACTGATTGAGCAGAGCTTATCTACTTTGTGCTGCCCACAATGGGCCAAAAGCCGAGGTCCCATGTGGGTATCACTTTGGCAGACCACGCACCTTTGTGCCAGCTCTGCCTGGAACCAGGGACATCTCCCGTGTGCTGAGGCCCTGCGTCTACACTGAGTCCCTCCTTCATGTCAACCAGTCCTCAGAGGTCCTTTCCCTAGTGCTGCACTCAATTTTTTTACTGGTTAAGTTATTTGAGGTCATCTAACAGGTTAGGTAAAGGACAAACTTTCAACCAGAATTTCTTAAATGTGAAGTTTGCTGTTGGATAGCGTGTGAAATGTTTAGAATTCATGAGGTTTATGAATTTAGACCCTGAAAATAATTCTATCAAAGACATCAACTTTTCTGGGAGTCTTTCAGAAAAGTAGAAAACACTGCTGCTCCTACCTTTCTTTTTGTGCTAGCAGCTCCCTATCGCATTAAGGATATAATCTTTAACAGTAGAAAAAAATGTTTTTATTTTAGTCCTTCTGTCTTCATGATATCCTCCTTCCCTGCTCAGTTGTCTCTGTTTCTGACCCAGAGTGACTAAGAGTCAATGGCTTTACTTATCCACAGCCCCATTTCCTAACAGGTTGTTGGACCTGTTTCAGCTTTCTAGTGGCCAATCCACTTCTGTGGAACAGAACTTGTGATCCATAGTGGAGTCTGCAGACATAAAAATAATAATAGACAAATTGGCATCCAGATGCTATTTACACCACCACAATTATGCTGTTATATGTACTTCTGGCAATTGGATAACCTGTACAGGGCATTGTTTTTCATGTTGTTAATAACATTTTATGACGTTTTGACTCCTGTGCAGCATGGTAGATTTGAGTACTGTCAAGAATTAAATTCACACTGTAACTCCTGACAATTTCATAAAAGTCATTTCTCTTTAACAAATTAAATAGCAAAATTATGAGTGTAGGCAGAGTCAAAGATTTTCATTTAAAAAGTATCTATGGAACCAGCTGTGGTCCAGCAAGTGAATCCAGCTATATATAATGGACAAAAATCGCATCTGCTTCCTTCTGCCGAAGTTTATAAACACTCTCTCTGCTTCCTTGTTGCAATAGCTTAGATCTTCAGTAGAACCACTAATGACCATGTGAACTCAGAGGTACACTCTTGATTGACTCATGTTAACTTTCTTAAGTAGTCTTAAATGCATAACTTTTTGTTAATTAAGCTCTCAACAGATGCTTTATTCAGCGAGGGGTTTCAGGATACTGTCTTGTGCAGCTCCTGGGACAATTAGATGATTATCTTTCAAGAGAACATTGCTGGACCATTCTGTTTTACAGCTCATCACCATTATCTCTCATTAAGAGTCTAGCCAGCACGGAGAACAAGGAAGGTTTTCTCATCCTCATTATTTTCCAAACCACTACTTCGTTGGCAAGAATATCTGGAAATCCAACTTGTTCATTACAACAGCCAGATGAAAATGTAATCTAAAACAATTGCCACATAAAACAAACAAAAAAAAAAAAAAAGATTTGGACATAATGGTCATGTTTTTTATATAAAAGGTGAGAAACATTAGCAATTGTATATTTATAGTTCAGAAGATACACTTTAGGTCACAGGTGCCCAAATGTAGACGTTACTAGCACTTTAATTCAAATGTAATCTGTTACGTTTTTGCCACTTCGTTAATCCTAAAAAACAGTTGAGAGACCATGAGATAACAACACTGTTATCAGAAGTAGTAAAATGGGGGAAATAGTTTGGCAAGCCACACACAGAAAGGAGCAACCATCTAACTGAAAACTGTACATCTTACCTGAAAAAAAGCTCAGTTACAGGCTGAAAAATCTCTTCGGGCTGTGTTCTCTATTTTTAAAGTAAGTTACATAATTTTAATGTGCTGCTTTCAGATTATTAAAAGACTTAATATGCCATACCTAACTTTTCATGTTGCTATTCTATTTAAAAGTTACATTGACAAAATCTTTCCTTTTATATGGCAGGAAGAGGCATGAGATGCGCTGCTCTACATGAGATAACACCCTGGTAGTGTGTGTTTGTAAAAGGAAAGCTGTCCTTGGAAAAGAAAAACCGGACACATGCAAACAGAGTCAAAATGAATAACTGACGCCTCCTCTCTGAAGCACTTAATACCATAAATCAGGAGGCTGTCTGGGCCTGTACGTCACAAGACAAATGTCCAGACTGAGACTGAAGAGGCTAATCTGCACCCTCTAGTGACCCAAACTGGTTGAAACATAGGCAGCTACAAATTACTAAATGACTTGGACCGCTTCTTCCCTAGTAAAGGACTTTATCACTCTGTTACTGTTTTAGGGCAAATAATCAAAAATCGCAATAAAATTGTGCAAGCTGAACTGTACCAGGATATATAGAAGCCTACATAGACCACAGCTGTTGACTTCTCCCAGGTGCCAGCCCAGCCATAAGCAGCTGTATCAGGTGGAAAACAGGCCCGTGATATCCACACCACTTGGCCTGTCCTGCCTGCCACCCATTCTCAAACTCTGTGCTCCTGGAGCACAGACTGGGGGTGTCTGTGCACTCCATGCAGTCCCTGCACCCCACTCCTCCTCCACGGGAGGGCTCTGCTGCTTCCCGCATCCTGCAGCCATGCAGCAGGGTTGTACGGATTAGCCTGGGGGAGCCTGGAGAGCGTGTTCCAAAAATAAAGGCAGTTACAGTAATCTGCTGTGGCAAGCATGTGTGTGTATGATACGCATTTACTGCAAGCCTAGTGATTTGATAGGATTAAATTCTGATCAGCAGAGAGAATATTGATCATAGTAACGAGAAGATGGGTAGAGAACATCTGGCTCAATGGCAAACCGGCTTCAGGAAGAAAGTGATACAGTTCAGTGTACATTATGAAGGAATCATATTGGACTTCGGGCTTATTCGCTATATTAAGTGAGCAATACTGTAAGAAAATTGGATAGGCTAGCATCCCCTTTTTAGGTAAGCATCTAATGCTTTGCTGTGATACTTCATTCCTTTCTCAGTACTAGGCATGAAATGAAGTGTTCAAATAATATGGTCATAAAAGCAGATTTACAAACAGAGAGAAGAATCCCCAGCCCAGTAGCAAATGTAGTACCATGTAATGCAGCATTTGGTAAAGATTATCACAAAGCGATTTTCATGGCTGGATTCAAAACGTATGCTGTCAGTAGTTCTGTTTTCAGTAGCAGTGAACCTGACAGGGAAATCATCTGAGAAAGAATATCATCTGAGAAAGAATAGACTCCCAGTGTTGTCAAACTGCAAGGCAACTCTCCAAAAGGGACAGCTGGCTGCATACAGATGAAGTAAAGAAAACTACAGGGGGTTAGGCTCCAGTAAAGTATAGTATAGGTGCTCATTACTTAGAAGTAAAGCAAGTGGAGAAAGAAAGTTCAAGCAGGGGGCTCCAGGGAATTACCAGGAAGAATAATTAAAAATTTGGAGGAATGCTAATGTGCTGAACTAAGAAAAAGCGAAAATTTAAAGATTAGGAAAAGAAATAGGTCAAGGGAGTAGAAAAGGCAGTGAAACCTGATGACTGCAAATGTGCTTCCCTGCTCTCCTGGCAGCCTTAGACTTGATAAGGAGAGATTGGCAGAAAGCAGGAGCACAACCAGCATATCCAAGTGCAACTAGCAGACACTTTTAATGAAAACCGTTAATCAGAAAATGGCCTCTTCAAAATGACTTTTGCCAGAGGCTTTTTGGGATTAGTTTTTTGTTTTGGTTTGGTTTGTTTTTTTATCCCCTGTGCTATTTTGTGTATCCGGAACTTAATTTTTTTTTTTTTTTTTTGCTGGCTTTTTGTTGTAGTTGAATTTTCTTTCAAGGTGGCCATTCTGGTATCTTTGCATTGCTGCATTCCAGTTTTGACTTGCGGCTTTGCTTAATAGGACTTTGTCTAAATCTGGAAGTTTATCATGTAAAGAGTGCAAAATTTTTAAACTTAGGGAACAATCTCATTCAGAAATCCATGCATGATTTCAGGGAGTGTGAAAAGTCATTTATTTAACAAAAGGAAAATTAAGATGTTCTTCAAAAGTTTGAAACATCTTTTTATGCCATTGTATTTTATTTTTGCCACGTTTAATAATACGTCTCTACACACGGTCCATCTTTTTTTAGTTCAAGCCTTGAAGCAGAAGCAGTAAATAACAACTTCCCTAATGTTCATTATCTGATTAAAGAAATTGAGGCATGTTAACAGTACAGAGGTTAAAAGACAGAGAGGATTAAAGGATGAGTGTAGCTAATTAAGGAACCAGCCCTGCAAGCAATTACATACATGGTTAACTTTAAGTACTTCAGCATTAATGGGACTACTCGCATGCTTAAGTTAAGCACATGTGTTTGTGAACTGGAGCCTGAAGACCACATCCTGTGAGATGTTGAGAACTTGCTACACATCGAAGGCAACAGCATTGCCCTGATTCCAGTGGGAGCTGAGGATATTGTGCACTTTCCATTGCCAGGCTCCAGGACAGGGTAGCACAAGCTAATTGGGAACAGGTTGTTGACGGGGATTTTACAATAAGGTTTTACAATGGGCAGCACTTCTTTTCAGAAACATTGAGAAGCAGGCCTTTGTTGATGAGCATATATTTTTAAGAAGCTTCACGAGATCCATACTGAAATTAAGAAGGTTTTTTTATGCTATTAGACAGCAATACAGGATAAAAACAGTCATGAGCTGAAAGGAATCCATTCCACTGGGGTAGGCTGGTACAAGGTATGGTACCTGCAACAAGACATGGGTTGTGACAAGGTGCAGTTTTACTTCCCAAGATGCATTTTATGGTGAGCTACCTCCTTCACGCATTTGGGCTCACGTCAAGGTCACCGTGCAGCCCTGTGCAGCCAAAACCTTGCACCCAAAGGACTTATAGCAAGTGAGTAATTCTATGTATAGATTTGATCCAGACATCATTGCTTAAGTTAGTGAATTCATACATCCCTGGGAGCTGTTAAAATCTTAAAAACACTAATAACTGCTTTTCTAATGAAAGTGCACTGGAGCTACTCCATTTATATGTAAAAAATTGTGATGTGCTCTGTATTATCCCTCTTGCCCTGATAAAGGTAAATTTAATTTGATTTCAGATAGAAGTTAGTATCCCTTGTCTCTCTTGCAGTGATGATCTATTTTGATTCGGGAAAAGCACAGAATCATTGATCCAATAGGATTTCTTTAGTTTGCCAGCTTAATTTTTAGAAGCATCACTATGTGTAATCTGTTAACTTAAATGAACAAAGGGATCAAATGTAATTTGGTCCCATCTTCTGGGGCCAAATGGGCAGTTCTGGGCAGTCATAACTGCCCACACTAGCTGGGAAAATATTCCTTACACTGTGTTTGGTTTGCTGTTTCCTAGGAAGGAAGAATCTTTTCTTTTCTTGTGGATATCTTTTCCCTTTTTTTTTTTTTTAACTTTTCCTGGTGTGCCAAAAGGAAAGGGCTTGTTTGGCATCATGCTCTATGTTGCTTATGGTCTTTCTGTATCATTTCCAGAGAAAGAAATAGTTGTTGACACTGATTTAGAAATTAGGATTAAACTGTCAGCATCGTAACTGCCAACCAGTTGAATAGACAGTAAAACGATGAAAAGTGAGAAGACGGTTGTATCTTGGGTGGAGTATATCTCAGTGTCCTATAACTTCCTCAGTTGGAATCCATTTAATTTTTTTTCCTTGTTTGTTTGTTTGGGGGTTGGGTTTTTTTCAGTTCAAAAGAGTTGACCTTTTTTAAATTAGTAACTGTAAAAACTTCAGTACTGGTGTTTCCTCAGCTCTTGTCTTCACTGGTGAGGCTCCATTAGCAGTGGCAATTGTGACAATTCAAAAGAGGGTGGGGGGAAAGGCATGGAGAAGAGGAGGGATTGACTTGATTGATTAGACTGTCAGAGAAAATGTCCTCTGACACTGGAACTCTTGGTTACTGTTAACTGTCCGAGGTGGTCTCTGAAGAGACAGTAGGAGTTACAGGGATGGTCCTTTCTCTTGTACAGTATTTGTTCCACTTGGGGTGCAAATTCTGGAAAAGACCAGCTGGGAGAGTTTAGATGCCAGCAGCAACACACGACTGCTTGGCATAAATTCTTACTCGCTTCAAAGGTCTCTCTTCTCACAAAGACACCACTCTTCTCATGTGCAGTAAGCTCTCCATACGCTGGCATAATTAAACAGTCTCAGCCAAAGAAGGACTTAAGGTGAGGAAGAAGGTGAGATTCTCCTGCCTTCCTCCTCAGCTCTCACATTAGCAAGGTAATGCTGGAAATTATTTCTTTTCTGCCACTTTGAGAGAGTGTACATTAGTGAGTCCCAGATTCTCCCAATCACTTTCTGCTCCATTCACATGCTCCCATGCATGTTTTGGGGAAAAAAAAAAGTTTTCCTTTAAAAGTAGAATTCACATGTACTTTTTACAGCAGTACCTTTTGTGCAGTGATAAGCCTCATGTTGCTTGTGTGGATGCCCATGAGAAGGGTCAGAAATCACACTTCTCTCCTTCAGTCATCTTCTAACGGTTCTTTCTTCTCCTCTAACAACATACCAATGTACCACTTTTCTGCAATTTCGAGTTAAATCTGAAAGACTACTGCTACAACTCTAGTGCTCCTGAGAAGAGGAAAGGATAGTTTCCATAGCCTATCCCGAGGGCTGGCAGCTTACCTGTCATTCTGTGTATCAGTATCGGTACACCCTTCCCATAGCGTTTACCCTTAAACTGGTCTCTGCAAACCTCTGCCTGGCACTCAGACTTTGTGGAAGGGTCAGCTGTAGTATCTCAAAGCTGGTTCTTGTGCACCTGAGAGGCCATTGCTGGTTCCGTTGTCTTTGTTGTTTGCTTCATTTAGACACCTCCGAGCGGTCAGGGCTTGGACGCTGTGGGCATCTGCGCAGTGCTGTGTGCCACGCTCACCTGGACCAGCCTCTACCAGAGCAAGCTGCCACCAGCAGCTTTGGACTGGGGAGCGTAGAGAACTTGGCCCTTGCTCTACCTGAGTCACACCTCAGAATTTCCAATGACAGTTTCTTCTAAAGGCCCTAATTCGTCTTAAACCTTGTGTAATTCAACATCAAAGTTCATATCCAGCTGTGCTCACTATTGCTTTTTTCCCTCTTCAGATCCAAATCTGTTGCTAACCACATTTTCAACTTTTTCAAGTTCTCGGGTCTTTTGAAGTGTCACTACGCCTGTGTTCCCCACCGCCTATTTCCCAACCTGCTTTGCACTGTTATCGAGGACTGAGAGATCCTTTGTCCCAAATCCTCAAAGGAATATTTCAGTTCTTTCTTTATCCATTTCTGAGGCAGCTCTGTCCCTTGGCCTGTGCACTCCTTAATTTACTCTTAACATTCAATGCGTTTTTCTACGGGCACTTAAAATTCACTCTTAACTTTTCTCATTTCAATCAACATTCACACAGGGACACTTGCATGTGTCTTGAATTGTCATTTTATTAAAACCCTTTGCTCCTTTACCATTTCAATTACCATTCTGTATAATATCATTTGCATTTGCATGGTACCTTCACCCATAAAAGACAAAAGTTTTTATACTCTCTTAACAGATGAGTAAAATAGAATCAGAGAGATTAGAAAGATATCTTTGCAGCTCAATACAACTATATGGTCTCCGATGTGTGAGCTTAATTGCATTGGAGGAAAATACTGTACGCACGATGGATTGACATGTAAATCAAAGTGATATAAATCACAGATCTGAATCATGGAACCTCGATTTGAATAACTGCTTTTAATCTTGGTTTGCATTTGCAATTTTCGTTGTTATTCTAAAAATGTTTGCTCCTACTGGTGTGCATAATCACTCAAAATTGCAACTGCACATAGCCTTTACTCCAGCTGAATATTTCTTACTACGTACTGTTCATATACATGTTTATTTAAGCAGAAAGTTAAACATATATTTATTAAAATTCTATGGTAGAAACCTTAACTTGCATTAGAAAATTGTTCACTGCATCTTCAATTTTAGTAGATGATTTTTTTTAATTTGTATCAACCTGAATGTATAATTACAGTGCAAAAGATGTACAAACTGAGATTTAAAAAGTACACTACTAGTAAACCTTTTTTTTTTGTATCCAATAGCGTAATTTATTAAGAGAGTATTAGCATGATATTAGAATTAACTACACTTAGTGAATTGGAAGCTTGTTTCTTGTTGCTATAAGCCAGATTTTAGAACTCCAAATCTGCAGTAGAGGCATAATGAGGTTTTCAAAACTGCACTGGCAATCGGGTGCCTGCTTCCAAAGAAATCAATAGATTCAAGGTGACCCGTAGGTACTCTTGAAAATCCCCAGAGACATGTTTGCAAATGTGCTTAAAAACCTGTGCTGGGGACCTTCAAATTTCTGAAATTAGTCAAGTTCATCCTCACTTGCTGTGGCTATTCATGGATTTTGAAATACCGAAATAAGCAGTTCTTTTCAACTCAAAATTGATCTCATTACTACGAATGACTTATTTGGAAAAGAAGTACATATGCTCTCTATTCCTGCTGAACTACAGCACAAAGTCACTTGGTCAAAAGCTCTTCTGCAGTCCTGAAAATATTTACAGCTTCAAAAGGAAACAGAACCCATCATCTGCTCTGTTATAAAGACAGATAATAGAAAATGTATTTAGTCAGTAGCACATTATATTTGTTGTTAATAAAATGCTTCAGAGTATGTAAAAATCTAGAAATGTTTCAGTGATTATGCATATAATTTAAAAGGTAACATTCTTTAACTCATTAGAATGGGTATGGTACTTATTAATTAAACATGGTTTTGTCTAGCAGTAAATAGCACTAAGTGTAAGTCTTAGCACATGCTTGCTCCACACATAATTTCACATGAAATTTTAAATAGATATATAAATATATATAAAGTAATCTTTACAAATATATATATATAGCATGACTTCTTTGAAAAACTACTTTTGTAACCTATTCCTCTGTCGAGTTAGCAGCGGACCTCAGGAAACTTTTCAGACTTTCTCAGCCCCGAACCCTCGTTTCCGTACACAGTTACCGAACCCCTCTCAAAGACCCTGACAGCAGCACTCTGGCTGTTTGTCTCCTCAGCCCTTTTCCACGCAGGTGGTTATTACTTATCCTCTAAGTGGACTTCTATTAGAAAATTATGAGCAAGTATTTCAGAGTCCTAGATATTTCCCCAACTAACACAACAACAAAAAAAATTAAAAAAAAAAAAAAAGAGTTATTTTCTGTGGGATCTGTGTGCAGGAAGAGCGTATGAAAAGATGTAAGAAGATGTGAGCCAGAAA
>KZ505662.1:0-19504 GCA_002844005.1 Limosa lapponica baueri
CAGATGGAACCCAAGAACCTGCCTTTTTAAAAATTATTTGTAATTTAAGCCGTCTCTCTTGACATCTCTTATAGCATGATTTTCAAGAAAAGGATTTTCAGCACTTTGTAAAAATTAAGTTTCCTAGTAACCTCAGAATGATAAGTCAATATTTTGATAGTTACAATCAAAACCAGAGACTACATGATTCCACTTTGACATACAATAAATTAATCCAAGCCCTCTCTTTGACACCAAGACATAGTGCTGCACTATAACTTTATTACGAGAATAGGTCTGCAGTTTCTTGCATTTGGGAAGATTCTGTTTTCATGTGTTTTTTCTTCACATTTTCTTCAGATAAATCTTTTTAAATGAAAATATTTGATATTACAAGCTCATGTGGAACAAGAAATGATATTTTAGAGAAGATATTAATATATTATACAAAGATGTAAACACTATTTCTTTCTTACTTAGCTCTGGTAATAAACTAACACATGCAGTATCTCAATCTCAATTAATTTCTACTTTAAGATTAATTATTTTCCTGCCAGTATGCTACATTCTGGGCAGTAGCCCAGCTATGGGCAAGTGATGGTAACTGGTTGAGAGTAATTTTTAAATTAAAATAAAATTGTAGTGTGTTTTCAAAGACCTGTGAAATTAGGTCAATGCCAAAGAAAGTGGTTTGCTTTGTTAATAACTTTGAAAAAGGAATATTAGAGAGAAAGCCTACTTCTTGCTGCCTTGAGAGAGTCCTAATGCCTGCCACAGTCATTAGTTTTAGGAAGTGCAGTTTTCAGTTTGTTCAGGGCAAGTCCATGAAGCTCTACACAGCACCATAATACATGACAAGTATAAAAATGTATTTGCATATCTGTAATAACATAAAATACTATTAATTATATTTTCTAGGAAGTAACAGAATTACTGTGAAAATCTGCAGAACCTCTTTGGAGTGTATTTGAGGTGGAATTTATCCTTTAATAAGCTCAAATTCTTTCAATCTTACTTCAGATTTATTTTGGATTATTAACTATTATCTGTTTGATTTTTCTGTATTCCTCTGATAACTACTGTTTACTACCGTTATGTGATCCTATTTGCAAGCAGCTGTATTCAGTTGTCCCCTTATCTGCCTTCTCTTTATATTCGTAGAAAGGTATTGGAAAAAAATCCTGAGGCCACAAGGCAAATGCTAATTTCTGGGACTGGGAAGGTGCTAATCTTACAAGAACCCTATTGAAAAGTTTTCTGAAAAATTAATTTTTGTGTGAATTCTGTAGCCTTAGCCAATTCTGGCAACACACAGCCGCCTTAGGTAGATCTAGTGCAATGCTCTGACTGTTGCATGGGGGAGCTGCGGGCAATTTTCTTACAGGCTTGCACCTTTGGCTCATGACTGGAAGGAGCAATGAGACAGCAAGGTTGTGGCTTTCCCTTCCTTCACCGTTCTGCAACAGAAGAGCTTAAATTCACCAACTGGAACATCTTTTACAGGTCTTATATTTAAATCTCAAAAGCTCTCACACAAGTATGTTTACTGTTCAACAAAGACACGTCTGTGCATCATGAAGAAACATAAAGTTTAATTCTGTATTATTAGCATGCAAAAACTAGACAGATTATATAAGATTTCTATTTACTGACTAAGGTAGGTAATTCATTGCCCAATCCAGTGATCAGCTGTGACTAGAAAGTTAGTGTCTCCTAATGTAGAATGAAGGATATTAATAGAAACTTTCTCAGCCTGATCTCAAGTTCAGACCTGCTAAGCACATATTTATTTATTAAAATTTCCCTGGTAATGTAATACACATTACAGCTGAACAATTCAATGTCTCTCAAAACCATAGTAAAATACTTTCTGATCTTTAACATATTAAGACACTATACTGAAGTGCCCCTCTGAGAAAAGCAAATAACACTTTTAAGGAAAGGAAAAAAACATTCTAATAATTGATAAAACAAGCATTTCTCCTTCAATGACTGATTTCCTCATACGGAGTGGCTAATCACTCAGGTTTGGTATAAATTACTCCTTTGTAGCTTTAGACAACTATTTGCTGGACATTGTCAACCGTCAACATTTTAAAGAAAGATGAACATTTTTCTCCTGTATGATGAGGAAACTGTCACCATTTTCAAACTCTACCTTGAAGGTACTCAGCTCTGCTGAGGGTCTCAGGTTGAAATTGTTTTATTTAGCAATGCATTTGAAATTAAACTGCCCCCACTGTGGAAAGGAAGGAAACGTCTATTGGACACATTCATCCCTGTGGCCTTCAGCTCCCAAGAGTTTTAATCCATATTACAAGTGAACACGCATCTACATTTCTGAAAAGATGTAAATACAGACTTTCAAAGTTTGAGTGTTTGAAAAGATAAGATAGCATGTACAAGTTTTGCTACCTAAATATGTGACCTGGTCTTCAGATGAGCTGAATATTTAGAGTCCAGATTAGAATGAACAAAAGACTAGTCAGAGATAATAAATTTTCTTTAAAAATAAGGTCACTATTTGGTGTACAGAGGCACCAAATTTTGGTTATAATTTTATGAGGTTTTTTGTAATACTTTACTACCTATTATCTTCAGATTTTCTTGTCTAAGCACATATCAGTTATTGCAATATGTAATTTATGAATAAAGCCCCAAGAAAAAGGTAAGTAAGATATTTTCTAATATAGTTCGTATTAGAACCATATTAGTTTCCCTAAGAAATAATTTTCCACATGGTGAATATCAGAAATAAGAGATATAAACTAGGCACACCTTTGGGTCTGAATCTGAGAATAACTATTGCACAACCATCAATAAAGTGTCCTCTGCTTCACTGAGACTTTGTCACTGTAAATAATCACATTTCCTGGAGCAAACAGAAGATTTAAATCGCAAGGTAGGTTTTGATGAGTTTTGAGGCTTTTTTTTTTTTCTACAATCAACTCCAAATCTGACTTTAATAAACTTTTAATAAACTTTGAAAAGGTAACAACACTTTCATTTCAATATCAGCAATTCTTGCACAGGAATTACATGGCATATAATGGTTTTTAACAGTGGGATGATTAAACAAGTCAGACTGCAATGACGTGTTCATTCATATAATACATAATTCCCGAAAGAAAATGAAAGATTTCTACACTGACCATAGTCTGTGTTTTCCGGCTCCCAACAATTTGATGGCCAAAAATAGGGTGTCTATAGACAAAACAAAAAAAGTAGGGAACTCAAGTTAGACAATGCAAGCATTATACAGTCCTTGGATTGATACTGGTTTTCAGAGTCAATTCACATTTTTGCTAGATCTATTATATTGTTAACTTGACAATTTTGAAATAGGCATCAAACCAGAAAATTGCTTTTGTGTGCTTGTTTATTGCACTAGTGTCAGAATAGCATTGAAAAAGAAGAACAAAGTCTTCTTTTTATGCTTAAAGTTAAGGGAACAAAAACCACAAGGTTAGGTAATGAGGTTGTCTTTTTCATCTTCCCTAGCAGCATACCTCTCACATGTCCTGAAGAAACAATTTTAGAAGGTGAAAAGACAGAAAATACTTTGGGGTGCATTTAGTTCTTGGTTCTGGAGAGAGACTAGTATATTTCATTAGTATATAATTCATTAGTATATATTAATATTCAATACTCTTTTCCTAGGAGTTATTTGTTTAAAAATGTCACTAAACACAACCTGTTTTCACAAAGTTATCAAAGCTCTTTTCATTTGTGGAAGTCTATTTATTTTCTAATAATTTAGCAATTGTGATTTAAAATGAGATTTTTTTAAATGGAAAGCCAATAAAGGTATCAATAACTAGTTCAATACTATGCTTATTAAAATTGTGCTGAGTGTATTGTTAAAATAATTCACTTCTACCAAATAAAGAATATAAGACCATAGAGGCATTTTTCACACAAATAACAATTTTTAAAATGGTAATTTTTTGTTAAAATGCAAATTATTATAGTATTTTATATGTAACACATTCATATAGATATACATACACACATATACAGAAAATTATATATTATTTGAATATATATTGAGTTGAATCAATCTCACTAAATATGTGGACTGGTCTGAGTGGTATTTCAAAACACAGGTGCTTCCTTAGGAAAAACTTCTGCTCTACTCTCTGTTTCTTATTGGTTTTCCTCAAAGATATTCCAGCTGCAAAAATGGAAACCTCTCTTGCTGTCCACTTTCCTCAAAATTGTTTTAATGTTAATCTGGAAACCAACAGGGTTGAAGGGTGACAGACTCACACCTACTCTCAAGTTAAATAAGTATTGTGAAAAATCTCTCTGTATTATAACAATGACCCACCAACTTTAATAGGAGCAATTTAGAATGTGTTATTTATCAAGCAACAGCAATGAGTTAAAGAGTAAAAAAGGAACTATCAGAGGCTAACTTCAAAGGCTCAGATGAGTTTCTTATCAGCTGTTTTGTGCTCTGTCATGGAGCAGCAGTAAGTCATTCTCCTATCAACTATTCCTTCACAGCGCCGCTGAAATAAGTGACCAGTATAAGCACAAATGAAAAGAAGAGGAACCCCTAAACAACGAATGGCAGCACCCAGTGAATCCTGGAGAAGCAAAAAGCTATAAAGTAATTCAACAACATCAATCATATAAAGCAGAGAGTCATCATCATTTAAATATACAGTTTTCAAACCTGGGGAGAGTGAACAGTACTTCCTCAGAGGCATGAAGTGTATCTCAGGAGAGGCCCAAGAAGAAAAGCACAACTACATCATTTTCCTGCTAACAGAAACTTTAATCTCTATTTAGGGTTTCAAGCTGAAGTTCTGGAAAAAGGATGCAGTGGGGGTTACTAAATACATAGAAACCATGTCCGCCCAGGCAGCTCCTGAGCTGAAACTGGCTGGGGTTCAGATTTTGTTTAGGGGGAAGTAGCAGTTAAGTCTGCTGATTTTCAGCCAGTCCCATGAGGTTTTGAGAAAACCCCAAAACTGCTTTTGGAATTCATTTAACACCAGGCTATGAGGAAATACTACATATTCATGACTAAATATTTATGATGTAAGAGGACTCTGCTGTCTCAAACATAAATTAAAAGCTATCCCCGGCCAGCAAGAATACTGCAAGAAATAGTTCTGAGAGGCTCTCAGAGATATTGTAGTAATCAAGGATATATCTGATATTACTATTTTCAGTATTTAGTTAAAATAACACATTAAACTTTTATTGGGACTTGCACATTGGTGGTAGAGGGAGTGTGGGTGCTAAAGAGAATACGGGAAAGGGGGCAGAATCTTCAATATTGTGAAATGTCACTTTAGCTCACTAGGAGGCAGAGGTGGCCAAGGCTTTTCTGAAGGATGAAAAGGTATCCCAATGGCAGGACCTGCTTCCAACACAGGGACTCAGTTCAGACCAATGCTGAGAAGTGTGAAAATGCACCGATGACGCTTTTTCCTTTCTGAAGCTGGATGAAACTTTCGAGGGAACATGTAAAATAGATTTTGTTCCATTGGAGAATACCTCTCCAAAACTTTGCAGGTGTGTAGTACTTGGACTGAAAATGACTGCAGGATGAGACTGGTGATCTGCAAAGACGAGCACAGCAGTATAAGTAGCAGGGTCAGAGTACAGGCAGAGGAGGTCTCTCAGGAAAGTAAACCAAGTGACAAAGAGAAGGAAGGGAGATGGCAGTTATTGAAAGAGACCATAGAAAATGTCCAAGTACCTTTAGAGAGACTGTAGTGACAGGCCAGTGTAACCACACTGCAAATCTCCAATCAACTAGACATGAAAAAGAGATCATGGGAAAAGCACAAATTAATATGTATGCTACTAAGGATGAGTCTAAGCCTCCCTGCACCACCATCCCTCCGGAGATAAAAGCAGAAAAGTTAAAACAGAACATAAGTTTTAATTAGCAAAACACATGATAAGTCATAATAACAGGTTTCAATAATGTGTTATCAGGTAAGCCAAAAATAAATGCCAGTTAAAGGCAAACATTATAATATGAGAAAAGGGTTCAAATAACAGTTAGTACATTTAAATATGGGAGATTATTAATGCCTTCCTTGTTTCAGTGTCCAGAAGGAGGGATACTGTGGTCAGATGAAGGTCTTTCTGCCCAGGGAATGACACACAGGAATGAGCTCTCCCTGCTGATGCCCTGAACTGGGCAGGCATGAGCTGCCTCTGAACTGGAAGCCGTGACCCTGCCTGCACGGTGCTCAGATGCATTTAATGGGACCTGCTGAGAAGCACAGCCCATCTCCTCAAATGCTGCAATGTGGACAGAGCTGGCCATCTGGCACTGATGGAGCAGTGGGAACAAAGTTCAAGTCTGCCTGCAATCAACTCTGCGAACGTGCCCAAAATTAATTTTGACATGAAGATAAGACTACAGGGCAAAGTACAGGGAAAAAAAAAAAAAAAACAAAAACAAACAAACAAACAACAAAACCAAAACCAAAAACCAGGAAGATAAATATTTATATGAGGTCAGACAGTTCAGGTTAGAGGCCTGATGAAATTCAGCCCAGAATGCTTAAGGAATTACTGTGTCTTCATGTGGGTAAACTGTGTTCATTTGTAGAAAACAAAGAAGCCTCACCAAACTAAAGAATGACTTCTGGTACCCCAGCATTGTGAGTTTTCTGCATGTGTAAATATTATGGTGAAATTTTTACTCTGGTACTTCTTTTTCTCCTCTGTCTCTAAATCTCTATAGTATCTAGTATCTAACTGGCAAGGGTTATCAAAAGTATTGGATTATCTGCATGATGTCTAAAGAGGTGTAAGTTACCCGAAAAGCAAGTTATACATGGAAAAAATATTCATTCAAGTAACCTTTGAAACATGGGCAGTAATTAAAAAAAAAAAATCACATAGGGCAGCAGAGCCACAGAGGACTGCCACAAGGGAAGATCAACCTTGTTCAGAAAAGGGGAAAAGCTGGAATTTTCTGTATTCTAATCTTTCTGGATCTAGTGTCTAGATTGAACAATTATAATATGCTATCCATTTCTGAATCTTTAAACATTAAATCTTACTAAATTTGGTTTTTTTAGAAAAACATATTAGGTCACAAACAGTGTAAAGCCCCTACTAGATGAGAAATAAACAGTAGATTTGGCCAAGGCAAAGATTTGGCCAAATTACTTTCTTACCAGCCAGTAAAGAGTTACAGTATCACCATAAGATATGTGCTCAAAAGCTGATAAAGTTGTATTCAAAGAATAGACAACTACTGAACTATTGTTCAATTTCAAAGCAGGAAATGGCACTGGTGGGTGCACAGACAAGGAAAATTCTCCTAAAACCAGGCACAAAAAATAGTGGTAAGGGACAGAAAGAAAGTCCAAAAAGTCAAGAAGAATCTTTAAAAAAACCTAGACACTGAAAATGAAACATGATAAGAAAATCAGTTTCTGATTAAAGGATTTTTGCAATGCTGTGATTGTATGAAAAAAATTCCATCAACAATAAACTTGTGTGTAGCTAAAATGTCTGATGTTTTCCCAAAGGTGCATTCCACATTTTCTTGCCTAATTGCTTGGTATTAACAGTCATAAAATTCTGGTCTTAATCTACCTCACCATGTGTTATGCACACTGGATAAACTGGAATACCCCTTGGTAAATTGTAGCGATAAAAGTAAATCTCAAGCAACATCACTCCTGGCTGAGAAAAGACCCAGAGAGAAACCAAGGCTCCCATAATAATACAATTTAGTTACTAGAAAGATGTATTAACATTTTGGGAAAATGTGTATCAAGGCCCTCTATTCAGGTTGGCCATTGAATGCACCTTGCATGTCTCCAATCTTCAGGAGCATGCTCTGAATGCAGCCCCACCACCCCCAGCTGCAGTCCTCCTCAGCTCAAGCTCCTCACAGGCTCCTACCTGCTTAGAGATTTACTGTCCCAGCCTCTGCAGTCAGAAAGGCTAACATCAAGCTTGCACAAGGTCCCAGACAGAAATCCTTGGAATCTTTGACTCCAAAAACCTGATTTTCCTACAAATGGAGTCTGAAGTTTACTTTATCCCATAGACGTTACAGACCTGAAATAGTTTAATCACATAACATGTGACTGTAATGTATGCGCTGAGTTTACATCTTTCCACTTCTGTTACAAAAGTCTCCATACAATTTCACAGTCCAAATTTTTAACAACCCCTTAGAGGAATTTGCTAGAAAGATTATCCGTGAAGACTGAAGGAAGATGATTTGCCTTGTTCAACAAGGAAAGATTAGGAAGCAAGAAGAACCCAACAAGATCCCGAGTCCCAGGGAATAAGGTCAGGAATAAGAACAGTGCAAAGGAGAAAGGTGCCTGCTCTCATCTGATCTATTTAAAGCCTCCCACAGAAATGCAAGGAGGCTCTGCCCATATAAATGACCTTCTCTATACCTGGACTATGCAAACAAAGCTTGGTTTAACTATTTCTTGCAACTCACATATCCTAAGCACATTGTAGAAGAATTGTAGCTTCCCTCACAATATCATTTATTCCTATAGCACAAACATTATAGAACCTATGTGCTTTGTTTCATGATCTGGAAACCACACATAAGTGAAGATTTTCCCCAGGAGAGTTATGGATGTGATATAACATGTTGTACCTCAATACTACCATTTTCAAAGAAAAGATTATGGAATATCAAGGGGTTTTTTTGGTGAAATGTATAAAACCTGAAGGAATTACCACACTTAAGAATTTTACTTTTCCTTTGAAGAAAATGTGAAGCAGTTCACCATGGACAAGTATTAAACAGAGAACATTTGTCATTTTGCCATTGCATCCCACTTATAGCCGGAAGGAAGGTGGGTGGTAGAACGGTTTGGGGAAAGACAAGTACTGTTTATCAGCCCAGGCAGAAATAATGCTGCCAGATTTTATCAGTACACTTTTAAGGCACTTCGTTTAATTGTGTCAGTAATTTGAATAAACAGCCAGTACAAGTCAGCAGCTAGAGAAATAAGGCTTACCTAGAACTTCACATGTGATCGTAGAGCCATTTAAGCATTCAGAACAAAACAGGCTGTTACAAGAATCTTTACGCCATTGACAGAAAACACATACAAATGTATACTGTTTCTCTTGCACTGTTCACTAATATCAAGTAAACCTAATCACAGAAATCCATAATCCTTCTGTTAATAAAGTCATATGAAACAAAATCCTGTAATAGAGCACGTAGTCTGCACTTAACAAATTGGCAGCAGCTGCTGCTATGCATCGTGAAAAATCCTGTGATAAAACAAATAGATCTGCTTTGGCCTTACCATAAAATCAATCAATAATAATATCTGAGCTAATGAAACAGCCACCTGTAAAAATCAGTGTTGCCCATCAACTTTTATAAAAAGTGATTAATTTCTATGCATTAAACTGTGTCACTGAGGAGGGAAATCATTAAGCATCTTTCAGCTACCCCTTGTTGATAGTAATAAGAGAAGAATTGTTGTTTCTGAAGCTGCTCCGCTCCATGAAATGTTTTAAAATCTAATTATTGGAATGGGAAAGGAATATTCAAATCACTCATAAACCTTCTTTTGCACGTTACTGCTATTCTACTCACAGGCAGCAGGGTATCTTTATAAACAGCAGAAATCGAGTCTTCGCTAAAAAATAGTTATATACAATCTCAAACAGCTTGCATGATAGATGGCAGAATTCAAAGGTATTTAGTTTTACATTCACTGCAGTTGACTCACATGATCTGGTAAAGGAAAAGGGTAAGATCGTTGGTCTAGCACTGTCAAGCCCATAGAGGAAAGATGCCAGCAAGTAGTGCTCCATGGTGCTCAGAATTATTAAAAAAAAAACATTAAGAAGTTGGAAATAATAAATATTTTGACTCCATGACTCCTCTTTTCTAACCTGGAAAGGGAATGAGCACAGAAAGCATTGGGAGGGAATGTGTCTGAATAGGGAGAAAAAAAAGAAAAAAGGGCACTGATACGGCCTTCAGAAAGACACATGGATTTGAAATTATTTTTACTTCTTTGAAACCTAAAAAGAACTTGTATATGATGATCCTGAGCTGAAGAGGCAATGAATTAGTGCTCCCACCTGCAATTGCCAAAGAAAATCTGTCAAATGCTGGAAAAGATAACCTGCTGCTTTTGTATCTGGTTTCCAATAAAATCCTTCCCTCAAAGCATGGTAGATGATGCAGTAGGCTGTGGACAGTGGCTGGAGAGCTGTGATGTTCAGTGCCTCAGTATTCAGAATGTCCAGAGGCTGGCCCAGGACTGAGCCAAATGGTAGCTACTTGAGCAGGGCTGACTTAGAGATATGAGGGAAGCAATGTAATTCCACCTGAGACACAAGGATCCAGGACACTTCACACTACACTATTTTGCAGCAAAGATATTCTAAGATCCTTACAGTGATTGCTATATATTTTTATTCCAAATTTAGGCATGGGGAAACAAGGCCAGACAGGTTAAATGCGTTTGTCGAGAAAGTGGTAGAACAGGATAAGACATCACAGCTGAAATCTTCATCTTGCCAAAATCCATGAGTATTGCTATTATATTGACCAGATTCACGCTTTCACAAGAAACTTTTCCCATTTTCACACTTTTCCTCAGCTATTTACACCTTCCATCTTAGAAGTTACAAAACATCAGCAGAACCAAAACTTCACCTCTGAAAATTAATTTACGTCAGCAGAACCAAAACTTCACCTCTGAAAATTAATTTACATCAAATCACAAATTAATCTCATCAAAAATGGGAGTGTGATTACCACTACCCTCAAGTATCCTAGGAGTTTGTTCAAAGACAAAAGATATTGGGAAACACTATTTTTCACTACCAACATTGAGACACTTAGTTTGCACGTGTAAATTGTAGAAGAAATCGACATATCTTTCCCTGGAAGTCTATTATAGAAGTTTAGCAGCTGAGAGGGTGAGTTGGGCCTTCCTCACTAGGACAGACAAATTATCACTTCTGTGGACACACACAAAGAGTTTCAGTGAGCAATATCTGGCCCCAGGAAGATCTGCCTTCTGAGGTGCACATCACTTTTCTTATTTGGGCCCCTCATATCTATTTTCTCTCAGGTAGAGGAGGGTGGTTAGCAGCTATTCAGCTGCTTGTTGGGTTCCAGACTTATATTACTATTAAATGGCAGTTAAACTATTCAGGATGGTTCAGGAAGCATCACTATCCCTTAATTTTCTGCTTTGCCTTATTGAGACTAGTAAGAAATTTCCTCTCTCCAAGAAAGGCAATTAATATTTAGATCCATCCTCTTTGAATTAAATTGTTATCACAGAAACTAACCTAATTACATCTGAGTAGGTCAAAGAATGATCCAGAATGATTTTTTTATTTCTAGGGCCACCTTATTTTAAAAAGCAGACACAACTACAATTTTACAGCCCTCCTGATGGGTAGAGTAATAACTGAAAAAGGATTAATTTTGCCTCTAAAAGGGCATTTGCACAAATGAAACACAATCTTCACTGCTTCTAGCTATTTCTATACAACAGAAGGTTGTTTAAAACAAACTGGAAATAATTTTACTGTCAGGAGGGAATGTGTCACCCTTTGGAAAACAACAAATGAAGTACATGGAGAACATTACTATAACTAGCCTGGTTTTGGTAGGTCAGGTTTTTGTATTGCAGACAGAGATTTCTCTGCAGGGATGGCTTCTGAACTTTTTAGTGCTGGCAGGTGCACGGTTTTCTCTTTTTATGAAAATATCCAGAAATTTGTGAATCCTGTCCAATGCTCAGGGGGTCCAATTTCCAAAGCACCTGAACAACTATTCTAGTGCAAAACTCACACTTTTACAGTCAAACTTTCCTCCTCTTGAGTATGTTGTCTTCATCTTTCAATTTAACAGCTTCAGTAACAGATTTCATATCAGCCTTATTTTAGTGGGGAATGTGGGATTGTAATGACATAAATTCTGCCGACACAACTCTAGTTAACAGCATGACACCACTATGAATTTTTTCTCATGCTATACATCAACAGCTAAAATTGTATTGTTCTAACATTGTTAGCACAGGAATAGCAATACAAAAGGTACCACAGAGCAGCAAACAACCAAAATACTGCAGATATATACTGAGCAACACTTGAGAAAATTCTCTTCTTTCATATGCGTATGTCAAATAGGTGCCAAATCCTTAACTTTTGTAAATCAACTGATACCATTTTACAGTCTAACCCTCACTGAAGCTTCATGTGCAAACATGTAGGGTCTAGACCTCTCTGAGAAAAGCCCATGGCAGGGTAGCTGCAGTACTCTCAGTTGTTCACAGTGCAGCTAATTCTAATCTATACTTTCCTTCAGTTGAATTATCATGCTAGCAGAGGTGCTCATTTCCCATGTTTGACAGCAACAGGCCAGCAGCTGTACAGAATTCAATGACCCAGCACTCCTATAAATAAGTCCTATTCTCTGCAAAATTAAGTTCTCAGATATTTTGTCTCTCTGGATGCTACTTATGGCAGAGACAAGCCAAGAACTGGAGCCTCAACCACTCCATGATTTCTTTCCACTTCTCATAACAACATCAGTGCCTTTCCCTCAGCAGTAACCTCCTAATTCTCTTTCTTGCCAGACTGTGCTGTTCATATTTAATTATATTCACCCAAAGATTTTGGTTTAGAGAAAATACTATGAAAGTATGTCTTCGCTTAGGTGGGTCTATAGAACTCAAGCAAAAATATTGATGAAAGTATTGTGCAGCAATTAATCTAATACAATGATTGAGACTATGATTGGTCTCTAATAGACAGTTTTCTTCTGCATTTTAAAGACCACGTCGTGGTTTTGGCTAGATGGGCCAATGACAGACAACAGATGCTTTGCCCCACCTCTCGCTCTGGGGAGAGGAAGGAGAGAGATAAAGAGATTGATGAGTTCAGAAGGAACTAAACTACTCTAGTGAAATATTAAAATACAAAGAAAATAATGAAATAGATACAATATATACAAGCAGTATCAAGGTCCCAGAATGATGTCACCGGCAGGCACTGGGGAAGTCCCAGACTGGACTCAGTGATGGATGGGATATCAGGTTCCAGATCCGGAGTCAGGAACACATGGATCAGAATGAAAGACAGATGAACAGACAGGGACAGACAGGGACCTCTTTGGATGTAAGCCATTGAAGAAAGAGGGCTGACCCTTTGATCCCTCAGCTTTTATACTGAGCATGGGGCAGACAGGGTGGAATACCCTGTTGGTCAGTTTTGGATCACCTGTCCTGTTCACTCCTCATGTCCTGCAGGTGGGACCCCTCTATGCTTTTCTGTTTCCGACCCTCCAATGGGGCAAATAACCAAGTTAGCTGACCTTGGCTGTTATAGAAGTAAGTATAAGCAAGAGCCTCTCTGCATACCATTCCTTGGCGTTAACTATAAAGATAGGTCTTATTGTCACTCTTACCACGAACAGTTTTCTGCACAATACACTCTTAATTTCAGAGAGTTAGAAGAGGCTTAGCTAAGAAGTAAAATTACTGAACAGAAACTTGGTTCTATTCTACCTCAAACCAGGACAGACCACAATCTCAGTTTTACTTTATTCTTCATGGCTTCTTTTTTAAAAAATGTTTAAGACAAAGACAATAGATTTTGTGCTACCACATATTTTTCTGTGAGTATTTAACACAGAACTAACAGAGCAGGATTACCAAACTATGGTATTCATATAATCAATTTCATAGTGATAATAATCATATCTTTTCAAAGCAACAAATATCTAGGGAAGATCTTGGAGCAGTTGTTGGTGATACCTACCATGAAGAGCACCTAATAGGAAGAGCAATACGGAACATAACCATCATTGTCAAAGGTGGCACATGGCAAGCAAAGTTAATTCCTTCTCTAGAATACATAATCAGATACTGTGCAATCATATTTGTTTCAAGTCATAGGTAGTATTGCTCTGCAAACTTCTAGCCCGCTACTCATTATTAGAATAGCAACACTTATCCACTATAACAAAATGCAACTATGTAAGTATCTGAATAGTACACGTGTAGGTATAGTTATACATACATATGTAGCCTTTCAGCTTGTTCTGAAGCATCTACATGTTTGCTGTATGCAATGGGACTACCAGATCAATGTAGCAATATGTCTGCACTTGTTTGAAGAATACATGCTACTTCAGTACTACTCTGTTACCAATAAGGAAATCCTCATGTAAGAAAGAAATTAAATATTACACTCCATTTTTTATCAGATTTCTGCTATAGACTTAATAAGAAAAATACCTCCCCCTTTCCAAATTAAGACTATGTTAGGAATAAGAGCCAATAAGATAATTTCATTTCTTTTACTGTATTTCCAAATACTAGATTAACTCATTTAATGAGACATACTTCCACACTTCGCATTATCACAGTTTTCCCAGGGATCAAAATGGTCACTATCATTTTAACACTTTACTGACAATTTCTAAAAAAACTATTTCTATCCTTTTTTACTTTACCTGGAATTGCCACCATTTACTAGGTTACATAAGAGACAAAGTATGGTTAAAATTTGCTGTGAACCTCTATGTAAGGCATTTAATATAAGCCTCCATTTGCACAAGTCAAGAACATATTGAAAACATTTACCTGGAATCGATAAAAGGTGCCATCATCCTTTAGTGTTAGAACATGGTCTGAGATTGGAAAGAAATAGCCGTGTGCTGCCATCAGTGTCCCCAAATGTAGAGCTTCCACTGTTTGAAGAACAAAAGAAAGACAAATTTAAAAAAATAAATACCTTCTTTTCATCATTTTAGTTTTCTTGTTCAGATTCACTGTAACTCCTGAAGATAACCACCTGACTCTCAGTCAAGGTCCTGCCGTCATGAAAGTGCTGTCTTTTTCTACGTAACATAATGATGTAACCAGAAAAAACCCTCTACTCTCCTTAACAAATGGCTATTAGATGTGCCATTTGTAGCTGCAGTTCCACTACTTACATCAGCATTAGCAGGTAGCAACCACAATCTCCACTCACTTGTTTTGAAGCTGAAAACAGCTATGATTTTGACCCTAATGGTGCAGCCTGCTTTTCCTCTTCAGAACAGTTTCAGATTACACGATGTTAAAATAGTTGATTAGAATTGCATGACAACCTCCTCACTAGCTTTATCCGAACTACAGTAAAGGACAGAGATTTCCTTAAAAGTTTCCCATTACTGGGAAAATAACAAAGGATCACAGAATCACAGACTGGTTGAGGTTGGAAGGGACCTCTGGAGGTTTTCTGACCCAATCCCTGTGCTCAAACAGGACCACCTACAGCCAGTTGCCTAGGACCATATCCAGATGGCTTTTGAATATCTGCAGTGTTTGACCTTATGGTTGACCCTACTTTGAGCAGGCGGTTGGATTGGAGTTCTCCTGAGGTCCTTCTCAACCTGAATTGTCAACTCTGTGACTCTAAGTGCGCAGAAAGGAGCAGAAAACAGTGATGGAGACAACTGGAGAAGAAATTATTTGAAAGTTCCTGCCAGAACAGCCTATAATCCTGGCAAGGAGTAAAAGCTTGTATTTCTCTCACTGACCACTGAATCACATATGCAAGTATATAGTCACTACTAGTTCTCCATGCAAAAAAGGGAAAGAATGACTTGGCCTTCTCCAGGTTACTTAAAATCTGAATTATTCCCAATATCTCTTCTTCAGTTATGTATGGAGATTAAGGTGGTTTTATGCTCACCTCAAACAACCTTATTCAGCTAGGATGAATCTACACTAACTCAATGTTAAGGTATCAGAGAGATATCTTAGCCATTAAGAGTTAATAAGGACACATAAACTTGTCACATTGCTTTTTTCCCTTCAGCTAATAGACAATTAATTTTCATTTTTTTATGGCTATCAATCCAGCAATGTATTCCAGCATTGCATAAATATAAATGCACAAATATACCTTTTTAATAACAAATGATCCACTGTAGCTCACACTTGAGAATGTGAGCAGTATCTGCTTTATTAAAAGAAAAAAAAAATAAAAGGAAAAAAAATGTGTGTTGTGTAAGACTAAAGACATTCACTTGAAAGTCTAACATCTCCTTGGTATAATCTGACAATGGGGCAACTGCATAATCAAAGCATTATCAATAATCTTTGCAGTGAGACTGAATAACCTATAAATCAAATATGGCTTGAACAGGTGAAGAACATCCACAAAATTGTAACCAGTTAATAATGTCCACAAAAATGTAAGCCTGCCTCACACCAGACTGGTAGGGGACTTATGCTGCTGATCTCTGCACAGCAGCAGTAGAACTTCTGGACAGAAAGAAAACTCAGCTCTCAGGAGGTTTCTAATGTCCAAGTAAGAAGTTGTCCGGTGTATTACAGACACAAAAAAAGCAACAGTTTGATATATATCTCAGTTTGCTAAAATCAGACTGAAAAATAGATACTGTAAGAAGTCAATGAAGTAGAACAGTAGGATTTAGGAAACAAAACCGTGAGCTTGAAAAGGAAAATGTAGCAAGCAGCAGGCTAGTCCTACATGCCTGAATGCCTAGAAGTCCAGTTCAGACAGCTTCTGAATTCCCCACCTATTCCTGCATGTGAAGTTAGGAGATTTTTACTTAAGTAAGCACCTTTCACCTGGAAGAACGGTAGATGGAGATTAGGAACATCAAAAACTTGTATGAAGTGCATTAGTTAAAAAAAAAAAAAAAAGTCTGAAAAAATACTTTTAAATATAAAGGTTCCCAGATAGAAAGAGTAACGTTTATATGTATTCAGAATACAAATTCTATAAAATGGAGGAATATAGACTAAAAGCAATAAAATACTGGGGTTTTTTTAGATTGCAAGTATACACAGACACACACAGAAAAGCAATATCTACACAACTATTATTTCACAATCTTCTGTGTGTAAGAATATGCGATGTAAACTACATTCTCAGTTACACCCAGATAGCCTCACTGAGAAGGCATAATTCAAATCGCAGTCAACTGATATACAATGAAAAAAAACTGCAGCCAGAGACATCACGCAAATAACCTGAGGGACACAAAGCTCATGGAGGTGTAACTGGTAGAACAAAGTAGACTTCAGCTTCCTCTGTTCTTGACTGCTTGTTCTGGAGATATCAATTATCTGAACCGAGGTTGCAGGAATACTTCCTAGCAGTGATACTTCTGAAAAGTAGAACAGCTTATTCCCGAAACAAATTTACTCAAACCACTGTTTTAATTTTTCATAGCTAAAAAAAGGACAGTGTGCTGCAGGAGTTGCAATTTATAACAGTTAATGGAAAAGAAACACCGCAGGTGAAAGACAGAAATACATCTTTATGAGCCTCGTGCATTTCAACAGGATATGAAATATTTTCTATAAATTCAAAATGTTGCTGTGGGTGTAGTTTTGATTCTTAATGTGTATGCTATTGCTGGGCTAAAAGCTCAGGAAAAGCTTAAACTTCCACAGTTCACTCTGCTGTTGAACTTTATTTAGCTGAGTAGGGTAAGGGAACAACACATGTATATCGGTTGATTAGCAATCATTTTTATGAGAAGTAATATTGCCCAACCATCTGCTGGGCTAATATAAGGACAGTGATCTTGATGGATTAAATGCTAGTCACATTTAATATATTTTGCTATACAAAAGAGTCAGACATTTTCAATGCTTTGGGACAATGAAGACCTGATGAGATCTACAGAATAAAAAAATCTACTCTGGTTGTTGAGTTTTCATTTCATTTTCTTTTTAAACACAGTGCAGTTTTCTCCTTGCTGTAACAGCTATTGTATGGATTGATGTTAGTTCGTTCCTCTTAAATTGCAGGGTAGAGTAGTATCAGTGGACTGAGTTGTTTCTTATGGTAACATCCACAGGAGGGGACTAAAAAGGACGGATGTTCCTTGTTTTCCTTTGGAATAAACATGTTTTTGTGCTTTGAAACCCCTTTAAAGGATATGTTTCCAGTGATTAGTGTGGATTTCACATTTTCTTATCCATCTCAGGGCTTCAGGTGATGTGGTCTCTATATCTATCTTTGCTCTGAATTCCATAAACACTTTATAGTGTAATATCATTATAGTTAGTCTCACAACATCTGAGGTGGCTTGCAGTAATCTCTGAGGGACTGAGGAAAGGAAAACAGGGTGTTTCCCAATCATGCTCCACTATAAAATGGCATTTTTCAGAGTCTGTTTTATGTTCTTCTGTGCAGCTCAGTCCTGAGGATAGATTTCCTACAAGGAATGCAGTTTGGGGCATTTTGTGTCCTTAAGATTGCTATACGATGTAAGTGACAGTGAAAAAGCCAAACTTGTAAGTTTTTCATACACTTTTTGATACAAAAATGTCAAACAAATGAAAACTTCCCTTTCCATCAAACAATAAAGTGTTTGTTATTCTGGGTTATTTTTCTAATCTAAAACCCACCACAGTACTGAAGTGCATTGCTAAGCCACACGGCTGCCTGGAAAAAGAATAAATGAGTCAGAATTTCACAAGCACACATTCATTTTAAGTGTCGAATGCCAAGACATTATCACTTACTCTCACCTCACTCCTGCTGTCATTTCATTGCCAGTGTGAACACAAGCTGCAAAGGATTAGCTTTAACTTAAAGTAATAAAATTCAACCTGCTTCTCAAGCTCACACAAAGTGTAGGAGACAGTCACTCTCTGGGCCTGACTGTGGCATTTAAAGAGGGGAAAATAAAACAGCTAGAAAAGTTCTTGAACACCCACATCACTACAAACCTCTTCTTTTGTCCCATCTGAAGGATGGAATTTGCAAAGGGAGCAGCACTCAGTGAGAGTCATTTCAGGGAGGGCAAAAGAGTTCGTAAAGGAAGAGGCACTATTTACCCAAACACAGTGAAAATGAGAGTCATGCTTCATTCCAAGATATTCATCACAAACCGAGTTATCTGTCACCATAGCAGCCTACATAAATAGGTATGACTTTGCTTCTCCTGTGCTAGACAGTGACTGCTGATGCCATCAGTAGGCCAGCGGCAATGCTAGGAATATCACCCAGCAGGTAAGGGGGAAAACCTATCAGAGACGTGACATGGATCCTCATCTACCCAAGGAACAGTAACGTCCACCCTTACACTCTGAGCTGATCTATGACATAGGCTGTCACTTACACACATATTCCAAGTCTAGAGACAATGATGTATATCTGAAACATCAACTACTTTGTTCACAAAAACATCCAGTGAACCAGGGACACTGGTCTTGCCTTATGTGCTCACAGGATGTGGGTGAATTAGGACTGAGCTAAAGGTCTAACATAACCCTTGAAAGATTTTATTCAGACAAGTTCAACATAAGTCATACCACCATGAAAGACTGAATGAAAGGGGAAGCTGACCTATAGTTTCTTGAAAGAAAAAAAAAAAAACAAAGCAAAAGACCCTTCTTCACTCACAGGAGAGATAAACCTAAGATAGCCGTTTTCTCTTGTAGGTTTTACAAACAGATTAATCCCTAGGTGTTTAAAAAGGCAATTGTCAAAAGTACTTAAGTAACTTAGAAGGGCAAGTCTCATAGTTATACCCAGG
>KZ505662.1:27104-51984 GCA_002844005.1 Limosa lapponica baueri
TTCTTACTCTTCACTCAATAAGACTCTCAAAGACCTCATTGAAATAAAGTCCATACTGCCTACTGGATTCTAAAGAAAATGTTGGTTTGTTTCAATTTTTAAAATCTAACTGGGTATCAGACACTTTTTATAAACTAGCTTTTGGGGTTTTGCCTCAGATACAGCTTAAAGGACTTGTTACAACTAATCCTATTTTAAAGGGCATCTAGTTAAATCTTGTTTCTTTTGGAGTTAATGAGAAAACCTTCAGCCTTTGCAGGGTTGGAATTTCACCTTTAATGATTAAAACAAAGGAGGAAGGAGTGGATGTCATCCAAAGGCATAACACATACCACTGAAAATAAGTCTGAGTAGAATTTAGAGACTTTAATATTAAAGGCATTAATTATTTCTTATTAAAAATAACTAGCTTTGAAGACATCACTATGGAATCAGGGCTAATATTAAGAAAAATGAAATTTAAAAACTCAGTTTAAGATTTATTTTTAACCAAAAGTAAGCAACCATCAATAGAGTTCTGTTTTATATAGAAAATGTGTATGACACAGAAGTTATAGCCGAACCATAGCACGGTTTGGGTTGGAAGGGACCTTAAAGATAATCTAGTTCCAACCCCCCTGCCATGGGCAGGGACATCTTGCACCACTATATCAGGATACTCAAAGCCTAATTAGACACAAAAGAGATCTATTTTGAATTAGTACGCTGTTGACAATAATAACCAGATTGGTCACAGAAACAAAGTTATGCAACACATATATTTTGTTGTACCAATAGCAGTAATATCATTTTATTCTGTTATACAGCAATTTATGTTAGATGGTGGCAAATGTGATCTTGTGATCTTTATCCCTTACTCCAATATGGACTTTCATTTATAAATTAAACAGGTACAACTCATTAATACTTCATTCAAAATTTTATAAAATTACTTTAATGATAAATAGGTTTAGGTATCTAGACTAGACCTATTTTGTACCTAGCTAATATAACCAATTATATTGATAAACATCTTAAGATAATATCTTTCACTGTTTCTTAAGTGGTTTCTAAAAGGATTTTCAGAGTTTACGATGTTGTATTATCCATAAATCCTGCTATCTACAAGCACAGTGTATTAATTACTAGGATGAAAAAACATAAACTATTTTATATAGTACCTTGTAAAATAATGGCACCTTAAGGCAACCAGGGAGGAGTATGATGAAACAGGTTGTGATCTTTTCACCTGTGTAAAGGAAATTATTTGTTGCTGGTACCATGAACACTTTGCATCTCTACCAGTCACAAACTCCATTTCTTCCCTGCAAGTGTAAAAAACTGTTCATTTTCAACCCACTGCCACACTACTAAAATCAGAAGAAATGACTGCTCCTTGAAAGGAAATTTGAAATGAGCACTGATGAAGCCTACCACATACCTGCAAGCAAGAAAATAAACTGGCCAACCTAGGAACATGTTAGTCACCTTCAAGAGTGACTACATGGAAATGAGGCTGTTCAAACAGTACTGGCACATACGCAGAGTGAAAGCTCACTCCAGGCTGGCCCTGCCACTCTCTGTTCTTGGGAGACACTCCTAACACATGCAGTCTACACAGAGTAATAGATTATATCAAACTGGAAGAAGCTTCAGTGGAAAAAGAAGAAATCCATTAAATCTGATTTATCCTATCACAATTGATTACAGGCGATACACCTCTGTTTGCCACTTCTAAAAATCCATCTAAAGGCTTTGGGCAAATAAAATGACCTCTGCATGTGAACATTTGCCATTGCAGTTCCTGAAACCACAGCAGAGGCTAGAAGCCAACCGACTGCCACACATAGGTCAGTGTGTGTTAACAGCCCATTGAGCTGTCCTGCATGGCAGCGAGATGCTCAGCAGGATTTCCCCTTGAGTAGGGACACCTGTCAAGGTTACTCCTCGTGGTTGAGATTCCTTGCTGCAACAGATTCCTGGTAAGTGATTAACAGCATGATAAACTTCGAAATCTTACTGAAGGGATATAAAGGATTCTATGATTCTATATAATCCTTTAGACATAAACCTCTGACCAAGTCTGGGACTAGGATCAGATCCAGCTGCACCAAGACTCCTCTCTGAGAAGGAGTTTAGAAAGTGAGGGGGTCCTTTCTGAACCTCATGACTCAACAGGAAGGTCTCTCTGACAGTTTTGTCTGACCCTGTCCTCTATGCAGTAAATAACCAAGTGTGCCTTGCCATCAAATCTTGTTAAACCACTGTCATATTTACCATTGCCTTTGTTAACTCACTGTTTTATATCAATAAAGTATATTGCTTCTCTCTTGTGAGTGAAGTACATACTCCATCCATGACACTTGGCGTTCCTGAGTTCCTGGTATGATGATTACGGTATGTGTGCAGGCACTGCAAATTACTTTTATCAACTTTTTTGGTTTTTTAGTTAAGCTGATAAGTGGGATGCATTCTACTCTTTCTCTACTTCCACAGGTTTTGATTAATGCAAAGCTGGGAACATAAGCATGACCTTTCCATTCCCTTCTTTCTTCCTTTTCGTAATAGGTTCTTTTCTCCATTAGCAAACTCTGGAAGAACCTCCCTTTTGCTTGCAGCTGTATGGTGCTGTCTCCCAAAAGGCAATCGTTTAGAACACCTCGTCTGGCTCCTGCTCTTTGCTGCTACCTTACTGCATATGCATTGAGAAAGGGGCAAAAATAACAGACCTGAAAAATTTTTCAAGTACACTTTCACAAATTCAAATAAAAACCCTAATATTTTTGCTCTGAGTCTCTAGAGGAAGTACGACATATTATCAAGGTCATTATTAATGCAGCAGCTGCTGGAGAAAGATTTTACTACAAAGCAAAAGGCAGAGAGGTGCAAGAAACACAAACAGATGTTGTGCTGCTGAGTCCTCCCTTTTATTGCACTGGATCAGTGATCACAGTTTACATGGCTGCTGACAGGCATCTAGTTACAAAATAGCGACATCAGTTAAGTGAACAGACTATTAATGGCAAGAACTGACGTTGAAAAATCACAGGAGAGTGTGTATTTCAAGGTACAGTCTTGTTTTATAACTTACAAAGTTTTATTTAGTCATATATATTTGGCTTCAGTGTAATTCTTGATGTCCAAGAGCACTAGCAAACTCCTTCAACAGACTGTCAAAATGAGCTGGACCAAGGCCACCTGAATGCAAAGGCTGCACATTCTGGAGCTGGCTGCAGCACTGTGGCTTTGCTAGAGTTACCATCCAATAATGAAGTGCCTTCAGCCAAATTCAAATGGCTTTGTATATATGAGTAAATTAAACACTCAGGAGTAAAGGTACTGTAAAGAAAGAAGGGGATGATGGCTAAACATATTATCAACTCTTAAAGGCTCGTTCTGAGCTACCTAGATAGAAATTCTTTGTGGGCTAACTTAAGAATGAGATGCATCTTTGTGAATAACACACATTTCATTATGAAAATACTTGAAAACTGACACTGTTTTTTCTCCTTAAAGAGACAACAGCATGATTTTGCCATTAGCATGTTGGAATGCTAGGGAATAGAGAAATCAAGTGTCTACCGAAAGAGCATCAAAGAAATCAGTGCAAGAACCAAGGACAGAATTAGCTGACACCTTTAAATCAGCTTATCTACCCTTTTTGTTTTATTTTTTTCTCCTAAGGACTAAAAGGACTTCAGTTTCTAGTGTAGTCAGTCTGGTACATTTCACGGCACTAATTATCACTTTAAAAAAGAAAAACACAATGTAGAAAAACAGAGCAGATTTTCCATGTTGAAAGTAATTGGCACCATCAGTGAAGAGTCAGCACTTACCCTGTAATGGTCAATTCAATAACACATGTCTAAGTGCCAAACCACAAGCCCTTACAATTCTGTAAACTCAGTTAATTGCTTCTTTTCGTGTTGAGATCAGGCTTATTTTTATGACTGAATTAAACTTCCACATTAAAAATAACTTAGATAATTTCTATTCCTTTAAATTTTACAGATGAGTTGTAGGCTGAAACACAAACTTTTTTAAGTACATATTGAAAAGCAAACAATATAACAGCAACTGTATGCTGTGCACAGCTATTCTGGGCACAAGCTTTACTCTACTCCACTGAAATAACTTCAAATCTGGTATAATTTAGCAGAATCCACTCATCATCTCCAGTTTATTTTCTTGATGGAGATTTACTGCAGCAAGCCAAAATCTTTAAAATCTTCCACAGAAAATTATTTTCCATTTATGAAAAGTGGGCAAGGTTTTTTTTGACTAGCAATTTATAACTTGTAACTATTTTTTACTTGAAATTGCTGTTTCCAGATAATAGCTTTACACTTATTAACACAGTGAAAGCAAATGATGGCTGCCAGACCTTCTCCTGCGTTTTGTTCTCCCACTATTCATAAAGCAGCCTTCTTCATTCCCACTTACATGGTATTGGAGTAGTATTCCCTATGCAAAGCAAAGGGAAAAAACTATACTACAAAACGTGACTTTCTGGGTTTTTTAATGTGCCACTTCCTTCTTACTAGCTCTTTGTTTCATTAAAGAACAAGTTGATTAAAAGAGGTAGGTGTTTTCACCCCGGAGAAGAGAAGGCTCAGAAGGGACCTCATCACAGTTTTTCCAGTGCTCAAAGGATGGCTAGAAAGAGGATGGAGGCTCTCTTCACAAGGAGCCACATGGAGAAAACAAGGGGCAATGGGTACAAGTTGCACAAGAAGCTTCATCTTGATCAAGACATTTTTTATAGTGAGAACAATCAGTAAATGGAACAACCTCCCCAGGGACACGGTAGAGTCCATATCACTGGAGGTGTTCAAAATGGGATTGGACAGGTTGCTAGATAATCTCATCTAGGCTCTCCTTCCCATGAAAGGTTGGAGGAGGTGACCTGAGGTCCCTTCTAACCTGGGCTGCTCCATGTTTCTGTCTGCTTACCCCTTAAAGTACAATTTGCATGTCTTGCTCACATGAGTAGTTCACAGCACTGGTAGATGAGGTGTACAAATAGTCCTTAAGTTCTTCTCGGCAGAGTAGAATATCCTCTTAAAATATGGGAACCAAGGTCTACTTTATGTTGCTCTTACAAGTATGTTGCTGATATCAGAATTAGACAGAGATGGTAACTTTCAGTGAAAACACAGGCATTACTTATTTCTGCATCACAAAACTGCCTACCTTCACAAGAGTTTTGCAACAAGACCCACAGGGGAGTTTTAAAAGACAGCCATAGTAGAACCCTAACGCACTGGTGAAAAGCAGACAGAAGATGCTGGAAATCCAAATCATGGTGACAACAGTTCACAGAAATTTAGGGCTTTTCCACAGGAAATCCTAGACTGTCTTGTCTAGAACTGGAACAAAGAGTCACACACTTAAAAAATTTTACAAAACAGAATATTTTCAGAAGTTTTGTCATGACAATAGCTCTTGGTCGCCACCTGTCAGGTTCACTGCTCTTGGGTAATTCTGAGTACTACCCACAGGCAGCATTTAGGGCAATTGGTTTTCTGAAGATTTGCAAGCATCCAGCTCCAGACTTTGGACTAGGACTGACATGCATAAAACATTTTTGTCTTTGTGGGTAGTTTTTTCCACCCATGCAATCTGAGAGGATAAAACCCATCTTAAATTAAATTACTGTGGTGTTCTGGTTACATATGTTAGTAGTTTGTGTGTTTGTTTAATTTTAATTGGATATCAACACATGGAACCATGTTTTCCATTTAGTTTAAGGTTTTGTCTATTCCAAATTTCCCAACAATCAGATAATCTGAATGACAGCCTATCCCAGTATTGCAGTTCTGGTTTGACAAATAAAAGTTAGGCTTCCATATGAAATAAACATAAAATGGCAACCTTTCAAACTCTTGATAAATATAGATAGGTGAGTGTTTTGTTGCTGACAGCTGAGAAATACAATATCTAACATACGTCTCTTGCAACCTCTGCTGTATCTTCAGGAAGCAAACACGACACTGTGTAAAGTTACATAAAACTGGAAGCATGTTCTCGTCATATAGCATATCAATACACTGTGAACTGGCTACTTTCAAATGTCAATTTTGTATTTATAATAATTCCTTATTATTTAAATTACAATGTTGAACACAGTGATTTTATTTTTTTGCTGGAATTCCACAATGATCATATTTTCATTTCTAATGTGAAAGAAAACCACATTTTTTAAACTAAAAAAAAGACAACAAAACAAAACACAAATTCCATTCCCAAAAGTCTGAAACAGAGAGAGGAAAAATAAGTATTTTTAATCATTCTTTAAAGAAGAAAGATTATCTTTCCCCTAACCAAAAGATAATAGGAACTTCCAGAGAATATTTTATTTCTGTCATTCAGCATTTTCTAAATCATTCCTTTCTGGAAAATTTCAGATCATTTAACGGGATTCCTGTAAATCAGCATTTGCTGCCGGCCACACAAGAAACCTGTGGTAGAGCTTGGAACCAAAGCTTTACTTTCATGTTCCAACCCAGCTGATCAAGCAATGAACTGTTTTTTTCTCACTACATTGATTATATTTACAGTTCACTTTCCATTTAAGATGCGCCCTTGGCAAGTTTGCCAATGACACCAAGCTGTAGCGGATAAGGGAAGAGCAATTGACAGCATCGTACCTGGACTTGTTCAAAGCATTTGACACTGTCCCACATGACATCCTGGTTTCTAAACTGGAGAGACATAGATTTAATGGATGGACCACTCAGTGGATAAGGAATTGGCTGGATGGTCTCATACAAAGAGTTGCGGTAAACAGCTTGATGGCCAAGTGGCAGCCAGTGACAAGTGGTGTTCCTCAGGGCCCAGTACTGGGGCCAGTGCTGTTTAACATCTTTGTCGGCAATATGGCCAGTGGGATTGAGCGCAGCCTCAGCAAGTTTGCTGACGACACCAAGCTGTGTGGTGTGGTTTACATGCCTGTGGGACAGGATGGGACAGGTACAAGCTCGAGAAGTGGGCACTTGTAAACCTCATGAGGTTCAACAAGGCCAAGTGCAAGGTCCTGCATGTGAGTCAGGGCAATCCCAAGCACAAATACAGGCTGGACAGAGAATAGATTGAGAGCAGTCCTGAGGAGAAAGACTTGGGGGTGTTGGTTGATGAGAAGCTCAACATGAACTGACAATGTACACTTTCAGCCCAGAAAGCCAACTGCATCCTGGGCTACATCAAAAGAAGAATGGCCAGCAGGTCAAAGGAGGTGGTTCTACCCCTCTACTCTTCTCTGGTGAGATCCCACCTGGAGTACTGTGTCCAGCTCTGGAGCCCCAAACATAAGAATGGAATGGACCTGTTGGAGTGAGTCCAGAGACGGGCCACAAAGATGATCAGAGGGCTGGAGCACCTCTCCTATGAAGACAGGCTGAAAGAGTTGGGGTTGTTCAGCCTGCAGAAGAGGGGGCTCTGGGGAGACCTTATAGCAGCCTTTCAGTACCTAAAGCGAAGGTGCCTATAGGAAAGATGAGAAGGGAGTCTATATCAGGGAATGTAGTGATAGGACGAGGGTCGACAGTTTTAAACTGAAAGAGGATAGATTTAGATTAGATATTAGGAAGAAATTCTTTACTGTGAGGGTGGTGAGACACTGGAACAGGTTGCCCAGAGAAGCTGGGGACACCCCATCCCTGGGAGTGTTCAAGACCAGACTGGATGGGGCTTTGAGCAACTGGTGCAAGATGTCCCTGCCCATGGCAGTGGGGTTGAAACTCAATGATCTTTAAGGTCCCTTCCTACCCAAACCATTCTATGATTCTAAGATGCTATAAAAGTGTCCAAACTTAAGAATAGAAATTAAGCTCTTGTTAACAGTACAAGAACATATTTTATTAATTCTATTTATTTTTTTATATATTGAAAAATTCTGTTAAGAAAACAGCTCATGTTTAACAAACTAGCATGACACAGCAAATTCCTCATGGAGCAGAACTTGAACTCATTTTCTACTAATTAAAGTAACCATCATTTTCATTCTTGCCCATCATCTTGTTTCTTGGTACCTGCTCCAATAAAATGTATAACCAAAATCCTCAGACTCTTGAGAGAGGTTTCTAAGGTTTGATGCTGTTTTGCTAGTGAAATTATACTCATCAAATGCTGCCCGGCCACCCCCACTGCAACAGAAGACAAAGTCAGGTCCAAACATTAAAAAAGACAAAGTAGAATTTTCAGACATGAAAAAAAGAAAATTTACCTGGGTCCTCTATAGACAAGTTCTTCGTTAACCATTGAACAATGTCTGAACCTAGGAACAAAAGAAGAGGCATTTTTAGGTTAGTAACTTTTCTCTTCCTATTCTTCAGTTCCCCAGGCCAATTAATATTGTTCTACCATGCAAAAAAGATCTACATGTTTTGCTCAGTTTGTCTAGAAAAAACTAGACCATTCTATTTTTGTTTGTTTTCTTTTGGCAAAGAAAGATACCAGTCACTTCTTTTTTAAGCTACGACTCGTAAAATCTAATAGAAGTGCATAAAGGGTATGATAATAACCTGCATTTCAAAAATTACATTACTGCAAAATTTACACAGAAAAACAAACACTTTATTATGTTAATACTAAGTTTTCACCACCTTCAAAATTAGTTTACAAGTGAAACCTAGAAAATGTAAATGCAACACACATTGTGATTATGCAATATATGGAGTATATGCTGCAGGCCATGCTGGAGGCTTAAAAACCTTCTGGGGACTAATACATGGCATTATGAGTTCCTCTTAGGAGCTGCAGTTTGTGTTCAACTTTGCCTTCACATTTTATTATGTTTCCCTATCACTTCTGCTGTAGTGACTTTTAACCCATTCTGCTGGCTACCAGTAAAAGCATATTCAGTTACCTAAACGTGTCCTACCAATGTTTCAAACTCCATCTCATAGCTGAGCTCTTGACAGAATTCATTTTTCCCCTGGTGCAAAAGCACTTTCCTTACCACTCCAGTCTCTCTTCTTCTTCTGTATCCCTTCATTCACTGCATATCCATTTCTTTCTATTTAATTTCCTGTCCTTATTTTAAGGTCCCATGTTATAACTCACAGAATCACAGAATCTTCATGGTTGGAAGGGACCTTTGAGATCATCGAGTCCAACCATAAAAAAAAAAAAAAAAATGCCAACACCCCACCACCACAACAATCACTACAATCACTACACCCAACAATCCTGGGCACTAGGGCACTAGAGCATGTCCTGAAGTGCCACATCTACACGTTTCTTAAATACCTCCAGGGATTGTGACTCCACAGCCTCCCTGGGCAGGCTGTTCCAGTGCCTGACCACCCTCTCAGTAATTCTTCCTAATATCTAATCTAAACCTCCCCTGCTGCAACATCATACCGTTTCCTCTAGTCCTGTCATTCACTTGGGAGAAGAGGCCAACACCCACCTCTCTACAACCCCCTTTCAGGTAGTTGTAGAGGGCAATGAGGTCTCCCCTCAGCCTCCTCTTCTCCAAACTAAACTTGCCTAGTTCCCTCAGCCTCTCCTCATAGGATTTGTTCTCCAGACCCCTCACCAGCTTGGTGGCTCTCCTCTGGACACACTCCAGCACTTCAATGTCCTTCTTGTAGTGAGGGACCCAGAACTGAACACAGTACTCAATGTGAGGCCTCACCAGTGCTGAGTACAGGGGCACGATCACTTCCCTACTCCTGCTGGCCACACTATTCCTACAAGCCAGGATGCCGTTGGCCTTCTTGGCCACCCGGGCACACTGCTGGCTCACGCTAAGCTGGCTGTCCACCAACACCCCCAGGTCCCTATCCTGGGCAACTATCCAGCCACTCTTCCCCAAGCCTGTAGCGTTGCCTGGGGTTGTTGTGACCGAAATGCAGGACCTGGCACTTGGCCTTATTGAACCTCATGCCATTGGCCTTGGCCCATTGATCCAATCTGTCCAGGTCCCTCTGCAGAGCCTTCCTACCCTCAAGCAGATTGACTGACTGACTGACTGACTCCCACCCAGTTTGGTGTCATCTGCAAACTTACTCGTCTAATACCTTTGACACCAGATTCCCTGAGCATCCTTCCAACCCCACCTCCTAATTCTTATCCCCCTCTTCTCCTTTTGGCCATGCACTTCCTATCACACTTTGCACTTGATGTGCCAAGTCACAAGCTGAAGTCAGTCTTGTTTTTCAGAATAAAAGCTACAGCTGAAATTCAACCACTGTGAGCATGAATTACAATATAAATTCTGAAGCAGTTTTGCAGACAAAAAGACAAAAACAATAATGATGTAAGCAACTTTAAATAACCAAATTGGGCTAAGGGGAAAACATACTGAAACACTGAGGTGAGCTTATGTGCATGTTCTGCGTGTTTCATAATGGCTGCATCATGCCTCCAGTTCAGACAAGCAATGTAACAGAGAGGCATCTCACATAATACTTCCTTATAGAGACAACATTTAAGTTGATCACCTATTTCTCAGCAGACTTAATAACATAATTCTTTTATAAGCTTAAATTTAAAAATATAATAAAAATCTTCACAATCTACACAAAAATAAAACTAAACAAAACAATAAAATCTCATCAATGGACAATAATACATAACATTAGAATGTGGAGGATATTTTCCCTGTCACTCCGTAGATTGAGATTTCTTCCTGTACTTCCCATAGTGCATCATTTCCTTTGGTCTTCTTAAACTAATGAATATGATATTTTAAAAAAGCATTTCAGAGAAGAAAGAAAATTTATTTCTCCTTACTTTCTTAATTTTAAAGCATATAATTTTTTAGATTTTATTTTATTACACTTAGTGAATAGCTTTATCATGTGTTTAACCAAGCCTAGTTGATTATATTCTAGCTTTTCATGCATGTATGCATTAGTAAATTGATTACATAGCAATGAAAAGTATGGAGATTTTACAACCATGTCCAGAGCAGAGATTTTCACTACTATGTTATGTGCCAAATTTTAATATATAACAAACTCCAGTGGCACCATTTCTCATAGTATTTACACAGGATTATTCCTTAAATTAGGCCAATTTACCTTTGCATGCTGTTAGATGTGTGCAAAATGTTTCAGACAGATATTCCTACCTCAAAATATTCTATTTTTATGCAATTTTATAAATATAATTTCTGTCCTTTATTTATACATATGAACTTAATGAGGGTGAGACTGAATGAAGTTTAGCTTAGTATAAGATGAAGTTGCACAGACTTCAGTGACACAGTTCCAAGCCTAGCTATATTTTTATGTCAGCTGACTAAAGAAGTTAGTCACCCCTAAATATTTCCCTAAATCCTCAAAGGTCAGAGATAAAAAGTAATTAGAAAAACAACATGACATTTTTGAATACTGATTCTTAGCTTCCTTCAAATCCCTCAGGTACCATATGGGAAGACATTTTCTATTCTTTTTATCTCACCCTCAAATACTTCTTCTCTCTTTACCTCTTTTGGAAACTTCCCTACAGAAACACACCATATTCCTCTGTCCTCAGCTCCTGGCATCACATTTGCGTACACGGTCTACACATCAAAAATTTCACCTCCATATGTCACACTGTCTTCTGGCTTATAAATAATAGCAGGAAATAGGATTTCTTGACAATTGCACCATCTGATTCTGAAAGATCATTACTGCTCTATTCACATTTTATACTGAAGCCATTCCCCTGGTACCTGAAAGCCTGAACAGCATTTTAAGCCAGCTATCACATTCGAACACTCTGATGATTTCAGCTGCACAACTTCAATGACAAAAGCACAGACGAATAAATATTAACATGAACACTCTCCTTTTAGTGTGAAGGCTACTCAAGTAAAGCAAAATCGCAAGTAATTTGTCCTATCACAAGTGAGAAATTTATCAGTTCATATGCCTTTGGGAGATCTTGTGGCCAGCTCTAGTCCTAAAAAGAATAATAAAGGTATAATCTTGAATAGCTTGTTGTGTGTTTCTTTTAGCTGGTACTTTTAATGTCTAATCAACAAAATTATTTCATTCAATCGTTCCCATGCCCTTTTCTAAGGTTTATTACTTATGCAAATGTATTTCTAAAAGCAAAACCATTACTATAATTTCTTATCTCAGGAAAAGAACAAGGCAGTAAAACAGGTGAATGCTCTACAGGAAAACAATATTTCCTTTTAGTCTTAGCTTTGAAAATCTGGTGAACAGTAAATTCATGTCATTTTTCACATACCACACTTCACACCTACAGGAATCATGATCCAAGAATTAGGATGAAAAGACTTCAGACTTCATAATTTATAAATAAGAACTAATACTTAGTTCTTATCCTAATATTTAGGATAAAACATCTTTAATCTTCAATCCTGAATCTTATAGCCAGGAATCTATCACAAACAAGCTGATCAGACAATATAAATTCTGTGAAAGCCACTACCTTGGTATTGGACTGTCCTGAAAAGCAAAACTTCAGCAATCCAAAATAGAAAAGGTTTGCCATGTCAGAAAGATACTCAGTTTTTGTATACTGTTTAATGTGCGATTCACTGGTAACGTATGATATCAAAACCTCCAATAATAACATTTTCAAAGTAGATTCTCAAGGTAAGTTCTCCAAGTCTCCCTGCCTTACTTCCAGAAGACAGCTAAAAGTCAAGTTGGCTGTTAGGTCTGTAAGGTGCAGAAGACTGAAGTTAAATTGTGAACTGAATTTTGAAATTCCCAGAAGAACCCTCAATTGTCATGCCAATTCCTATAACAAATAAAACTGAACAAGGCAAAGTGATCATTTGTAACAATAAACTAAAGTTAGTGCAAGCAGAAAACATTAAAAAAATTTTTTTAGATGCAGAGCCTTAGAGCCAACGAGATTGCTTAAATGCTAACAACTATCCAGATAAAGGCAATAAAACTCACAAGATCTTACTCAAGCCCAAAAATATGAAAGACTTTAAACTTTCTATAGAAACAGGCAAAAATACGTCTACATTCATACACAGAAAAGACTCAAGCATGTACTTGGTAAGACATACTTGCTGAAAACTCAACAAGTGATCAATTTTAAAATAAATGGTCCAAAAATAACAGTTGCTGAAGCTGTCATAGCATCTTAAGAAAATATTTTGGAGGCAAGTGTGCTCTCTGAACTCTGCAATGCTCATTTCCAAGTCAAAGTCATAAAGGCCAGCGCAATGCTAACGTTAGCTCTCAAGAACAAACCCCTTATTTTAAACAAGTCTTTACAGAGTACATTTCAAAAAGGTGTTGATTCTGATCTATAAAAAATTTCACAGGAATTATAGTTCCGTTTTTTGCTATGCATAGATGTAATAAGCCATGTAAGCCCTGATCTGACAACAAAAAGATATAATAGCAATTCTGCAAAAGAAAAGTGCAAAATTTAAATTGCTTTATCTTTTTAAAAATTCAAAAACATATTTAGCTGAAAAAAATTCAATTTGAAAGAAAGTATATTTTATTAATCAGAATCACAAACCGTGAGACCACTGAGAAACTTAACTCAAAGATTTCTTATTTCATACAGAGACAGGTTCAACCTTGCAAAAAACCCACGCTTTTACTGCTAATATCTTGGTTTACTAACTAAAATCTATTCTTTTTATACTTGTAGACCTGAGAGTATTTACAGATGATGAAGACAGACAGGGACACATGAAGCTCCCCTGTGTTACTGATACCAAGACAGAGGGGTTTGCTGTTGACAATCCAGCAAATGCTTACTCATCAAGAATCATCAAGAATTTTGCCATCTGAACTCTCAATAGTGATATAACCATCATGATGTTTGTCCTGTGCTGTGAAAGCTGGGCCTGTTGGGTAGGTGCTTGTTTGCAGAAAGGGGGCTCCCTGGCGGCAGCCCCTTTGTCAGCTGGGTCACTTTGAGGGCTGCACCACCACGTGGTCTCGAGAACCTGGAGAATTCTGTGCAGAACAACTCACAGTATGGAAAACTTAATAAATATCACACTACAAAGGGCTGGTTTCTAAATTTAAGATGAGACTGTTACTAAATTAGCAAGGGAATAGCACTGCATTTCCATTGTTTCCTTTTTTTTTTTTTTTTTTTATTGGGAGAGGTAGGAGAGGGGTATTTTGACCTCTGTCTGCCAGAAAGGGCTTTCACTGGTGAAAGGGAAAAGATGATCTGCATTCTCCCTTAAGTTTAAACAGTCACAAACCATAGCATGCATTGTTACTCTGTTATATCAGCACAGATATTTTACAATTTCTTTTCATTCTCTAAGAAGCATGGTTCATGTATAAATTCTGCATGCATACATCTGAAAGAAATCACATACCACATATTTCAGGGCAGAAGGAAGAAAACCTATGACTATATTATCTTTTCATAAACTTATGGAAAACCAACTTTAAATCACACTGGATCATTCATCTTATTTTTCTCTATGTCTATCACAGCTGAGCAATGAGAAGGTTTGCATCAGACACCTGATAGTGCTGTGCACAGAAAGGTGAAAGATAGAAGAGTGCGGGGGCTCCTCTCTGAGGTTGGGGTTGCAGTAGTTCTTAAAGGAACAAGGAGTTATTTCCCCATAAATTATGTTTCTAGTTCAGTACTAAACTGCATTTCATTTCAGTCCAACAGAAAATGTATTCAGAGGTGCTTTGATTGTCCATCTCTTAGTTTCAAAAGTAAACTGGTAAATGTTTAGATGGTAAAAAGGGGAGATAAGGGAAATGACACACAGAAGCTGTGTAACTGAATTTGGATTTATTTCATTTTAATTTAAATACTCTCCACCTTCTATTCTTATTTAACAGCTTTCTCTTGGAAATTTACCTCTCAACTATTACACGCTACTTCTGCCACTTGCTTTTAAAATTATTGATGAAAAAAAATGCATACACTTGCTCTTTTGACTTAAACCACTTGCAGGTTTAAAAATCTCATCTGAGTAATACTAACTGTAAAGAGAATATGAAATAATTTAATGAAACTAGTTATTAAATGACTAGTTATTAAGACTAGAAACACAAAAGACATTACAGCTTTCTAGTTTTAAAACAATATAATAAGCTGTAATAATTTCTCTTTTTTCAGTTAAGATGGACACAGGAATTTGCAGAAATAAAAAATTGAAATTAATTATCCCACTGCTTTTGAATTGGACCCTCTCATTCTATGCTCTAACCAATCTGCAAAAATAATCAGGCCTAGAAGGGCAGGAAGGATGCATACTTCTGGCTGACATAAGCTCACGAAGAACAATGTGTCGCTTTAAATGGTTAAGTTATGGAATCTCTGCTTCTGAGGGAAAAAATCATCCACTTTTACATTGTGAAAAAGCTAATATAGGATATGAAAAATGTCTCCCAACTTCCATACCTACATGAAATCACCCAATAGTGCTGACCAACAAATTCCAGTAACGTAAATTCTGCAGTCAGACCCTGTCTCATAACCAAGCTTCAGAATAGAAATCCAGTTCAATAAACACTAAAAAGGGTAATTAATCATGGCTGCATATCTGTGCCCACTCTTTATCCTAACAGCGCCAATCCACATAGGCCCCTGTCTTCTCCAGCAAGGGAACTGCTGTTTCATTCCAGCAACATTTATCTCTAAAGCTTCTCAAAAGACATCTTCTGCTTGGATCTCTTCAACAGCCACAAGTGACTGTTTTACAGATGATACTAGCTGTGCATAATTGGCAATATATCAGTAATCACAAATGGGATCCCTCTAAGCCCAAGGCTGTTATAATAAGCACTAGAGTTTAGCATCTTGCTGAAGAACTTTGCTTCATGCTAAACATTTGCCAGACATGAGTGATACTCTTCAGAAAAACTAGGTGGTATGAAAACCTAGCACAGCCTTTTTATTGTAAAGGAATTCTTATGCTCTTATTCAAAATGATGTAAAGCTATGTGATGTTGTTTGACTGTAAAAAAATATCAGTGTTCAGGTGACATAGATAAAGAAAAGACTATTTTGTATATTCCCCTGGCAACAAAATCTTACTTCTCCTATGTAAAAAGTATTTGTGGGGAAAAAAAAACAAACCAGGAAATATATGTAGAATTCTAAAGACCATAAGGTCTGTCATTTATAAGAAATCTTCATCTCCAAATACGAAAAAAAATATCCACTTAATTTTTAAACACTGCATGCATACTCCAAGCAAAACTTCTAAAGACTGAGATAAGCAAGGAGCCCAGCAGGCTCTACTGCCTGCTGATTACATCCTCTAAAGCATGAGGCAATTTAGTCTCCAGACTTCTGCTCAGACACAAGCGTTTTCAGGCATTTGAACCTGAATGTCTCCGCCTCAGTCTTTAGGCATCCTGGACTGGGTCCCTTTTAATTCCTTTTCCTGGAGCTGTAATGCTTTTGTGTTAAATAGTTTTAGAGGAGAAAATAAATTATTTGCTACCCTGTAGGACACCCATGTGGGGAGTTGAGCACCTGGAGTCCCCTCCCTACTACAGTGAAGGCTGGTTTATGGAAAGTAGAACAGCATTGGCAAGTGCATCCTGGTGCAGCACACAGCAGCGTATGAATGCAAGAGCAGGCTCCCTTACGAAAAGCCAAGAAAATGGATATGTGACTCCTATCCCAAGTTTGTCCTCCTGTTCCTGAAATAATATATAAAAGGGCAACAATAACATCACTGTTGCCTAACTATATCCTGAACTCTCACTCTGAAAATTCATCCAAAATTACTTCAGGAAAACCGAAAACACATTTTTGAGGGACAAATTTCCTAATTACCCTAAATAGTTTATCTGGATTTCTTTTTAAGTCTATGAGATGTTTCACTGTATCTTGCTGAAAACTTGGTATAGAAAACAGTATCTTGATAAGCACAAATTTTTTGGAGTTCATGGCTGAGGAAACACCACAAAATTTCACTAATCACCTCCTAAGTCTTCTATCTTAATGAGCAAGAAAGTTTCAAATTAACAGAAGAACAATTTATTGTTAGTGTAATTATGTAGGGCTCCTCAGGGGAAAGCATCATCAAGTCATCTAATTTTGTGATTTGCATAAAACTCAATTACCTTAGTTTATACCTGCTTAAACTACAAAACCAGATTAGTTAATTTGGGATTTTTTTAAGACACATACAAATACACATTGTATCTAGCTGGAGGTACTACTTACAGTGTTTCTGCAGATTTCACAATTACAATGTCTTGAAAAGAAAGCCAAACTAGAAAGACATATTCATCAAAGTAGCAGTGGTGCTATCCAAAGAAACCCTATTAACTTTCTGTAGCATTGTCGTCACATACTGCATTTTCTGCCCTCTTAGTTTTTACAAATTTGCATATCAATATTAGTCAAATATGTTCTTTGTCTCATACACACATCAATAAGTGTCTGCAAGTTGCACTTTGATAATCTTTGCAACACAGTAAATGCTGCCTGAGATTACCTCTGCTACAACTAGTTTTACATTATTTTTTTACATCAGCAGTTTGAAAATATTGTGTAAAAACACAGCTTCCAATTTCAACAAAAAGGCTTTGTGAAACTCTTCACTGCGCTATTGCTTCAAGCAATTCTGTATATTTTTTTTTCATATTTCCACTTCAATTTCTCCAAGAAATATGATATTTTCCTTCTGAAATGGTTCTTCTAATTCTTGCCATGCTGCCCCCCAAAGACACCCACACACAGATGGCAAAGGAAGGAAGTGAAGTAGCAATGTAATTTTTGGTAGGCAATTCACATTCATGGAGGATTTTCACAGGGGAAAATCCTGAAGTACTAATTCAGGGGTAATGGGAATACATATATAAATGATATATGATTTGACTTGTGATTTTGACTCCAGGAAGAAAGTCAGTGGAGACACAGTGACTTATAGTTTTGACATTTGCCCAGCAACAATGTCAACGTGCTTCCTTCCTCACAAAACATTCCTACACAATAATAGTTAATTTATACAGCTGGTTTGAAAATGGGTTTTTCCACTGTTGCTATTTCAAAACACTCCTTCAGTGATTCATGCTCTTACTGTGCTCTACGCTTAAGACTCTGAAAACTGATGTCCAAAAAAACCCTTTTGATCATCACAGATTTGCTGAATAACCCAAGCTATTTAATTTAGTTATTTTGACTAAAATACATACTTCAGAAAGATTTAGTGATGCTAAGTACAACAGCATAATGTCATGCTCTGCAGAAACTACTGATAAAAGTCACAGGATTGGATATGAAGAACCCAGAAGTACCTCAAGAATTTGTTCATAAGCCAGCCGCTCTCTCAGCTACAGAAACATCTCTAACAGCAAACCTCATCTCAATAAAAGAGATTCTACAACATGGCAGTTGCACAAAATACTTATCTTCAGAGATACCACCCAATGTGGGGGTACAGGCTACAACAGAAGGCCTCAAAACACAAATTTCATGACAAAATGCCAAGAAATTGCAGAATAAAAATACTTTGTTTGGCCAAAGTACTCATCCAGGTTTTTTAGTGCTTTTATTTTTTAACACATAGGTCCTACTGTTCCACAGCCTCCAGCACAGACCAGCTATTTTTCAGCTAATAGCAATAAATACAAAATATAAGATACAAGAAAGTTTGCTGAAGCTGAGTAGAAACTTTCATCCTTAATTCTAATATTCAAGTGTTACACCAGAAATGTCATTGACTATGATCAGAACTTTGCTCAAGGCTTCTTTTTTTCTATTTGAAATATGAAATGTTTTAATATTCAATAGACCACAGAAAGTTCAAATGAATTTCTATTTTTGATTAAACTGTGCTGGATGTTTTTGTGCTATTTCCTCCAGATCCATGATTATTTTAATACTGTATGTCTTGGAGTTTACACTTCAAAGATCTGCTGCAGGGCTACGTTTTCAAAAAGGAAAAGAAAGGAAGTTATTCAAATTGTAAGTACCTATACTTTAGAGCTTTAGTCTGACTAAAAATCTAATCCCATTCAGTTTCCACCAAAATACGGGATTGTTTCAAGACTTTATTATGCTCAATTGCTTGGCATAATAAAAATAGTTTACATCATACAGCATAGAATGAACTGTGTTAGAAATAAAACTGATCTCTGCTCCAACTTGATACTTCCACCAAATTCAGCATATTTTTCATTTGCAGTCTTTCATCAGTATTCAGAGATTATGAATTAATTTATTCTAAATGTCAATAATTGTGCTGCATGACTGTCTGAAGCAGATATGACTGGGTCTGTTCTCAAAGGGTCTGTTCTTTACACCTCAAGCACTTTGTTGCAATAAAGGTAAAATCTATTAGCTCCTCGATAATTCCCAAAAATACATTGAAATGTAGGTTGTGCTGACGACTGAAATTCTCTAACATGATTTATGCATCAATGGAGGTTTTTGCAAAAATTTAAATAGATATGAACTACCATTTTAATATGCAACCAACAGCTCTTAGGTTTAAAATAAACTTAATCATGCCATCCATAACAAGTACTGTATTTCTGTATAAAACTGAATTACAGTATATGCTTATATATGTGACTATATATACCAGCCATTGTATAAATTATGTTCCCACCAATCACAAAAACCTTCACAAACCGAGAAGTAAAACTTCGAGAAAATAAATCCCTCTATATTTTAGTTTACCAAGTTCATTCCTTTGCTGCATTCTTTCCCCAGCGACATTCACATGAGCATTTGTGAGATATTAATTGCAGTCATGTAGCTAGTATTTACGTTTCTGTCTATGATATTTTTATAGGAATTCAAAAGCAGAATTTCATTTTTTTACAAGTAACTTGGTACCATATTAACCAAATACATCCTAGAAGCTAAATATTTTGCTTTCCATTAGTATCAGCTTCTGGCAATGACCATAGAGCCATCACTAATTTCTCCATTTGAGGAATGACTCTTGGAGCCTGGAAAAGTAATGACCTCTGCAAAAACCTCCTGTCTTCTCCCATCCCTACCCTCACATTCATTATGTACGGAGCTGCCACTTGATACAATAATCCACTGGCTCATGGGAAGTACTTGGAAGTTTATGTGAGAAAGCAGGAGTCATTTTCAGCCATCCATTATCAGGTAGAAGCATAACAACAAAGACAATATTCTGAACAATTCTGGACCTCTAGCCCATGATGCAACCTTTGGAAGATCACAGGGCTAGTATTTATCTCTATAATAAAGATTATAGCTCCTCATACTGTGCTGTGGGGAACTTTGGGGGGCTAGAGAAAAGAGAAGCATTTTGAAAAGATCAACCTGTAGGTACCAGTGTAATAAATAATACTATGTGTCCTGGAGTCTGGATTCTATTCTTCATGTTATTTTACTGTACATTTGGATGAAACACCTGAAGAATGGAAGGCGTCTTACTGTGAACACAGGATGGGTCCTTTGTAACTTAAACTCGCGAGTACAGAAGCTCTTTGTGAGGTTGAGGCTATAGTTTGTTTTTTTTTTTTCCTTTTTCACAATATGTAGAGAAAAATTAAGTTCATGTTGCCTAGGAGCATCCAGTAACATGAATACTACTTTTAGCACCTGTTGTGTCTTTGCTGTTTACACTGTCAGAATAAGAATAAATAGTAGCAAGATGTAAAAAAACCCTTGGTAAGGGAACACGTATACACGTACCTATCCAAACCAGTTCTGCCCTTCTTCCCAGCCTCTGTACAGAATTTATTTGTATTTTGGCCTCTCCATGTAATATTTTAAGACCTGCATGTATTTTATGTAAAATTGTTGATGGCCACCATTTCTTCCTTAATCATCAATTGCAGACTCAGGAATAGATTGTATACCCTCCATTGGGAAAATAAAGGCAGGATGAGTAAATAAATATAAAGCAAACAGGTATCCAGTACCAGGAATGCTCTTTACTAGTGGAAGGCGAAAGCAGACACGACTCCTATGTCAAGGCCCTGGAGAGAATAAAGATTTTGTCAGTCAGCTGAAGAGTTGTGCTGTCTAAATGCAATACAGTCCCAAGGTTGGGCAAGCAGAGGTGTGGGAAAAACACATTCTTGTGAATCTTCTTACATCCTGAAAAGGGCTAAAATGAACTAATTAATGGATTTTAAAATAAAGCTAGCAGTCCTCTACTGCAACAGGAAATAAAAGACAACAAAACCCCCAAATTTAAATATTTAAATTATTTTCCATGAAATATTTATACCCTGTTGAATCTGGCAACAGGTATCAATACAATTCTTCTGGTAACCTACTGGCAGATAGGAAACTGTCTGAGAGCAGCAAAGGGTGCCTGGACTAGCAAGCAGCCTGATGATGGCAGAAGGCAGATCACTTCCTGTGGCTTGATAGCCTGGGAACAGAGGCACTCTCCTCTCCAAAACACAGAGGAGAGACAGTAGTGGTAATATAACTGGTAAGAGATTTTTCTTGACACGAAAGAGGATGGATATAGGTCACCTAGCAGGGAAGACTTAAGTACATTATCCCCTTCCAATTTCTGCTTCACTTTGCATGAGGCAGGTCTATACTCAGAAAATAAGTATATACTAAGCTGTTTCAGTCCTTTCTGTTATGCTAATTCTATTTGATCCTGCATAGAAATGAGCTTCTGTCAAATACCAATAGACAAGTAAATGCCTGCCATTTGTTTTCAACACATAATGTCCAATGGATGGGAATACAGGCTCCTGCTTACACATAACTTCTTTAGTTTCCTCATCCCTGCCATGTTGATGCATTTAGGGCTGCCAAACTGGCATTGCTGATGCCTTCCACGGGCTCAGCCGAGCACACTGCTTTGGGTGGCATGGCATTCACAGTTTCCCTTGCTGTATGGCACCAGGAAACACGGCAGTTTAACGTTCAGCATTTCTTCCATAAGCTTGCAGGAGAGCAGTATCTCAGGGGAGAAGGATCTTTTTTGCTAGCTACATTAATAGCTAGTAAAACATGCTGCTCAAACAAGAAATGACCAGTAGTTTGTCATGCAGCACACAAACAGCAGCAATTTAAACCAGACAGGAAGAGTCAGAAGACTGTTTATCTCAAGTTCAGTAGCTCTTGTCTTTTATTGACTTTGCAAAGAGTATGTCTTTGACCATCGCTATTTCTGGAACGTAGACATTCCATTATTTTAAGTAATTGCTGACAGAATAGATGTATATGCTATTGATTATTTTTTTTTTATAGCAAGTGATTGTTTATTAATTCAGGTGAGTATATTAAGAAAGATCTATGGATTCAACTTTGGAAAGATTTCTTTCCAAACTTTGATTTCCATATTTCTTAGTAATAATAATGAGGTTCCCCTCCCAAGTTATGATTCTAGAAAAGACTGTCACTGAAGGAAAGAAAGCAGCAAGATTCTACCATTGTCAGTACACCTTTACATTTCAGTTATTTTCCTTAGCACTTGTTTAAAATCACCAGTTAGCTTGCCTTATGAGAGATGTACTTGCTAGTTAGTGTTTTCTTCTTTTTAGCAAGTGAGCTAACAAAGATAAGACAACTTCTTTATCAAACAAGAACACGTGCACGCTGAGAAAATAGAGGAAAATTACAGCTCTGAGCACAGGTTCTTAAGATGAAACACACACAAGTAACTCTTGCTACATATAAAGCAAATACATACGCGTAATCCTTTAGTGCTGCCTAAACTTCCTGCACTCTAATATTAGTAAAGATGATGATCACCAAGCCAAGTGTACCAGGGAAGGCGGAAGATCTGGCAGAGGCAGAAGCTACTCCACAGTTTAGTGTTGCAATCATTCAGTAATTTTAGTATGGAAGCATCTCACACTAATTGCTACTCAAACACGTTGGAACAGCAAGTCCCTCTGCTAAGGACTCCGAATTCAGCATTTCTGATCTGACAATTTAACTGGATAATGAAGATTCTCTGTGTTGATCATATTCTGTGGTTGTTCAATATATTCTCTGAGCTTCCCCAGACAAAAGTGTATCCTAAAAAGGATGCTTCACAAATCACAACAGAACTTGTGAGACACCAGAATTTCTACCCTGCAGCAAATTCTGAGGCTCTCAAACTTCATTTTGTTATGAAGTGGAACAAAACATCAAACCTTTGCACAAACTGAAAAATTCCAAAATATTTTCCTTTAATGCTATCAAAATGTTTAATTCAACAGGGGCAAAGCCTTTTTTTAGTATAAAACAAACAGAATGTTTCATCTTCATCTTTCTAACTCACAAGACAGCTTCTAACAGAAGTATAATAATAAAACAATAAAACCAAAATGCAGTATTTCAGTACTTCCAGATAACAATGTCAAAAAAATTCTCATGAAACAGTGAAAACATTTCCCAGCAGAAAACTGATTTCCCACGTAAAGCGTCAGAAAGGCTCTTAATGGATAATTCTTCTAAATTAAGCAGATGTAGAAGGCTTGAACAGAACTAAGATGGATGTGCTTCATTATGCGACAATGGTTTCATCTCTTTGACAAGACCAGAGGACAGTGCTGTAGGATCTGCTACACGGAGCACTCAGAGAAAGTCAATTGATAGTTTTAGACACAAGAGACGAAATAAAAAGAGTATAAAGGGCAATCTCATCTGCCTTTTTCTCTTAAGGTGTTACCTTGTCAATGATTAACTCTATTAGAATGACTCAAAATTTTTATTCCACCGTATATCTTTAATAACATGCTGCTTCCATTTTAACCTAAATTAAATTCAAAGATATTCTTATCGTGCAATATAAACACTACAACTATAGCACTGTTAGCTCTGCTTAGCTCATATCATGCCTTTCTATTGATGACAAGTCATCTCTCCTCCTACCATGTAGTAAAGAAAATGGATGAGCCTAAAAAGCTAACTTTTTGCAATTTTATATAGCAAATACCATTTGGAAAATGTATCTGTAAAATCACAGTACCTGTAACTTCTACATCAGTTTCCAGACAGTGAGTTATATACAGTGGGGATGAAAACATTTGGGAACTCTCTAGAAATTATTTTCTAAATGATGGTCTCTTTGAAAGTAAGACTGAACTTAGTATTTTGGCAGTTTTGACTCATGTCATTTTAAGTTTTAATTTCAGGTATATTTTTCATTCTGGAGCTATGCTTAAAAGCAATTTCTATTTATTGGCTGTGAAATCAAAGGGAATATTATAAAAACATTCTCTGTCTTAGTTGCAATGGGAAAATCCAAAGTAACTCCACTGTAGTCACTAAAAACGCTTCAAATGTTTCAAATTTGTACCTCCTTCGTTTGAGGTACCTTCACAAGATACCTTCACAAGGAAACCAGACGAGTGCTTGTAACTGAGGTCATGCACATGAAAACCAAGAGAACTATCTAGCAGCCATGCTCCCTCCTTGCTGCACACAGGGAAGCTGAGAGGGGACGGGTCTCTGGGGCTTCTGACAGGGAATGTCTTATATGCCGGTTAGGTGACCACACTGAAAACAAGGCAAAAAGAAGAAGGAGTGAGTATGTACGAACAAGTAGGACAACAGGCTACTGAAAGATGTGCTATCTGAAGGACCTGTTGTTGTCTTGGTTTTGACCGATGCAGTCACCGACCCCAAGCCTGGTTACCTATATTTGGCACAAGGGATACGATTTGTCAGAATAATGATCACAGATCAAAAAAGCCTTTCAGCAAGGGAAACAGGCAATAATACTCAGTTTGTCCCAGAAAACGCACCATTTAAAGTGAGCGTATGTCCTGAAGATTTAAAATCTGTGCCCAGCAAAGAATTATAGTAAATAATTTATTTGATTTACAATTTGCACAGCAGTATGTGAAAGAACTTAAGCAATGTTAACTCCCCAAGTACTACTCTGATGAAGACATGGTTCACTTTACAGCTGTGGGAGTAATGACCAGAGAGCCAAGCAGACGGCCTGCTGCCACAAAGACAGAACAGCCAAGTCAATGATGAGAATCCAAGAGACTTAACTCCAAGCCCCACTTATGAGCCCTAGGTTATGCTAATATACCTTAGATAACACTAGAAAGACTGA
>KZ505662.1:51994-98828 GCA_002844005.1 Limosa lapponica baueri
CTTTTCTTTCCCTTTCCTTTTTTTTTGGGGGGGAGGGGGTAGGTGGGGGGAGGATGGGGAGTGGCATAGAGGGGGGGTAAAGGGGTGTGCATTTACAATAGGTGCACTATATTCAAAATATTAAATACATGTAATTAAAGAATAATAGGAAAATTTTCATGTCACTTCAAATGGGCAAAACCTACTGATTTTTAGAGTGCTGGACTAGCTATTTCAAGTACTTCTTTAATAATGAATCGGCCTCAGACTATTTATCTATAAAAGCCATACAAGATACAGGAAATGGGCAGATAAAGGTCAGTGTTCAACATGCTGAATTCAGGCAGGGCTTCTAAGCATATCAGGCTTGTTCTTGGTTGTATTCCATATGAAAACTTGATATCATTTGTGTTGGTGGCTGGGCATAAGATAAATGGGTTTTGGTGCATTTTTTATTAATCTTAGCATTCTATTTGGGTTTTGTCCATCACTTTTTATCCTATGTCTCCCTTAAAGAGATTTTAAGAAGCTTGTTAGGCTGTCTTCCTTTCAAATAGTAGCTTGAAAGCATTTGCAAGTAAATTTGCCCATTTGCGCTACAAAGCATGAAGCAATGATATTTGTCATGACAAGCTATATATATGATATCATTTTTGCTAAATGACATTATCCACTAGGGCAACTTAAAAGACATTTTTCTTAAATATTGTTTACCTTCCATTCTAGAGTTTGCATGTGTTGCAAATGAATATATATATTCATATTATATAGCACTCATTTGAAGTTCTGCTCTGCCGTAACTCGCTTTCTTATAAATTTAGTACTTTGTTGTTAATAGGCGCTGTCTTAAACGCTTCAGCCAAGGACTGCTTGTAGCTCTCTCATGTAGCTAATTCTTTACTCTTCTCTCTATGCAGGTTGCCATTTTATAAACCACAATAAGACTCTCCAAAGGTTTTGGTATTGCAAGACAGCATGCTTCCTAGGTAACAATGCCCTTGAGCTATATATTATCTCATACTAACACGTGTTTTCTTGTGTCTCACTGCTTAATTGTATCACTCTTTTTAAAATGTACATTTCTGGGTTTGTTTTCTTAAGGTAGCATTTTAAGTATTAATGTTTGACTTACTTTGATTCAAAATAGAGCCTGTTTTGATAAAAGAGAACTGACTAGTTTGCAACCACTAGTCCTCATTTTCTATATTAATTATTAAATAAGCTGATATCGAATACTATCCTAATCCATAAAATTTTGATTTGACTTTGTGCAAGAGTCAGTGTTGGTGCACTGTTTTGCTGGGTTTTTCTTTCTGCAATGTTACTTAAGCAGGTGAGAGGAAATACAAACTGAACACTTGAACAATGAAAAGAGCTTAACTTCAGGCTTTCTGTTGAAGCATCTACCAAATACAAAGATCATGAGAAAAATATAGCATGTATATAACACTGATCACTCTTTCAGTCTACTTCAATTCCTACCACAACTTTTCCATTTCTCAAAGGGTTAAATACTGCTGTATTATACAGAACGTGGCTTGCAAAAAAAAGGCTTATTTTGCAGCTATGCATGATCATTAAAGGACAACTTGTGCCCTATGATGCTGGGCTTGACACTGTTAATTAACACCCTCAACTGGAAACTGTAGAGAGGAACCTTGCAGATAAAGCGAAAACACCTTTGGAAACCCAAGGCAAAACCCCAGATCCTAATGGGTGCACCCACATTTTGTTAGATTCCAGACACAATTAACAGAGCCACAGAGGGAGCCTTTGATACGAGGGCACACAGTGCAGCGCTGGATGGGAGCAGTCACTGCAGGTCAGTAGGTGGCAGCTCCACTAAGTACCTGCTTGTAGGCCCCCAGTTCCTGGCAGTGGCAGGAGAAGGCACCAGACTCCCATCTCCACGAGCACTGTAGCAGCACAGGACCTGACCTGACAACAGGGGCGGGTGGTTTTTTTCTTGGTTGTCTCTAACCATACTGTCTCATTTGCAGTCAATTAATAGTTTCAGACTGTTTGCCCATAATCATAAAAACTAGATTTGTTTTTAATAGCTGCTGAGACACATAGTTCATATATCAGTGACAAGGTATATATTTAGTTCAGTGATTTAGTTAGATTCTGAGTAAAGAAAGATCTAGTTAAATCTGTATGGATTTTACTAAAGTTTTTCTTCCTGTAAAAGGTATTTAAATATTTTTTTGTGTATACAAATCTTCCAAATGAATCTGTTCCTTCTATTAGTCCTAAAATTGCAGTGTCCATTTCACAGGAGAAAAATTGAGTATTGGAAATACTAATGCCCAGTGAATAAAAAAAATCCTTTTGATTTAAGGCAGAATATTTTATTAAGGATTTCTCTGTTTCTGCTGCTTTCTTTCCAAGTCAATACTAATCACAGATGAAAAGGATATTTTATTTTTTAAATTATGTCAGCAAGAACTTTTTCCTTCCCAAAATAATAGAAAAGATAGTTCCAACAAGGTTTCCAATACTGATCCAAATCTTTATTAGATCTGAGACACGGGGCTATAATCTCCTTTTTATTTGACAGATATATTGTTTTGAGAAGAGTTTCAGCTGACTGAGGACATCTACTGCAAACATTACAATTAATATATTCATTTTTTCTTTTTGCTACATATTCCACCTGTTTATATGCTTGCTGTAGCTAATGCAAAACTTAAGAACTCTTGCTTGTGATCTATGCAGTCTCCCTTTTACTTTCTGTTTGCTATTTTTTTGTAAATTAAATGTCCTGTTTGGATAGCTCATTATAAAAAATAGCATATAAATTCAGTGATTCACTTGCTAAACCACAAATGACATTTCAATTTTTAAAACAAATCATTATTTGTATGTGTACCTGGTGCCTTGTATAGAAGATCATAAATTATCATTCATTACATGGTATTTTTTTTAGAATCATAGAATTGTCTAGGTTGGAATTATTACTCCTCTTATTCCTAGCTTTCTCTTATTCCATCTATTTTCACATCAGGAGTCCATTTTCAAGTACAGATAGTACAGACAATTTCTATCGTAGCTTGACTAGTTATAAACTGAGCACAGAGATTCAGCAAATATTGTTGTCTAAGTTTGATGGTGTGGACCGAATAGCCAAGCTATAGAGGTGTGTCAGAAGATCATTCCACAAACATTGAATTGTAGATTTTATCTCATCTTTTACAACAAAGGATCCAAGAATATTTGACACAAATCCCTTTAACTGTGGACCCCTTCTGAGAAGAAAAATTATTATTTGATTTAAAATAGAAGTATTTTATATAGGACTAAACAGCTATTTCACTCTCTCACTTCAATATTTATTTTGCTTTCTGTTCTGCTTTAAAAAAATAAAATTGGAAGGAAATTTCCATTTTAAAACTTTTCAGCTATCAAGCCGTGACTTTTCAGCTGAAATTAATTAGAATATTAAATTTAAAAACACAAGTAGGAGTGCAAATGGATAACAGTATGCATGTGTTGGATTCTTTTCCAAAGCAATTTAAGGAGATAGGTCAGTCTTACAATCTAGTAAGTTTACCACCGAGAATGAAGACAAAGTCTAGACACAGACCTCATCCCGGATAGCCATAGTTCAAATAGCCTAATTTAGAACATCAAAGCCCTTCAAAACTCACATTACTGAGAAGTCAAGACACTCTTTTCCTACAAAATTCTGCTTCCTCCGCAAGAAGTCATCACTCATTCCACATTAAATAATTTATGTTCTTTGAGGAAGGCTTTTCCTATTTTCTGATCCCTAAATAATTACTCTTCCCAAATAATCCAAACAGATACTGTTTCCAAAACATGCAATGCCTTTGATCATAAAGCGAATATCTTCAAGCAGTTTGGAGCCTTTAAACCAGTAGTGCCCGGTAATGCTTTTCCTCTTCTCATTAAAAAGCTTTAATTCTGCCTTCCATCTTCCCAACTCACTGTTTGTTGCAATTCCTCCCTGTAACTGAGAGCTCACAAGTCCCTTTCCCCTTCCTAAAATGTAGGTGGGTCCTCTGTTTCTCAGCTGAGACTTTTCTGTTAGCATGCTAGATTAAATTACTCTATCAATTTATCTTAGCTCTACTAAAATACATTTTCAAAAGGTATTTGATGTTAATTTTATTCTCAGTTTCAGAATTTCTCTGAAAATGGTATACCTCTAGTCTGCTTCAATAGCATGCGTTTCATAGCTCATCAACTGGCCTATAGGGTTTTCTTCTGCCTAATATACAATTCTATTTCAATACAGCTGTCTTTGTATAAAGCTCTTCAGATGCTTTTTTCTAATTTTAGTTTTATTATACATGGCATCATTAATGATTAGAAATAACAGGTTTAAGCATCATCAAAAAAGTGTAGTTATATCAGACTAATTTCAAAACCAATTAGGTGACTGGTTGGATTAAACATGGCACATCATCCCTCAGAATAAAAGGAGAGTTTTACTAATTCAGATTAATTTACAGGAGTCATTTAATTCATTGCAGAGGTAATTTATAAGCAGTGTCCTAAATCTCAGCTACGTCACATGAAAGTAAACAATATATTAGTCATGCACACGATACCTTCCTGCTGGTCAGGACAACCTCTGCTGAATGGTACCTACTCCATAGTTCAACAGCATAGCACTGCTTGCTGAAGCTGCCTTCCCTGTCCCTTGCATAGCTGCCCAAAGGAGAAAAGAGCTATGACTAAAGCACAGAGAAAGATGGGCATCCCACTTGTTTGGGTGCTTTTTTTCTTTTTAAACATGAATAAATGTATTTTTAGGACCTAAGGAAAAATGTGAGACAAGCTGCATTCTCCTATCTGCTTTCAGCAACTGTCCTAGAAGAGTGAATTGCTCCATGACCAATTTTCCATGCATTTTCTGGAATAACAGACTCAATTACTGGCCTTTAAATGGTCTAAAGTTTTGGGATGTTGTGCCTGCCAGAAGTTCCATGTAACCGTGACACAAAATTAAGATAAGCCTCCTAAATCCTGCTTGAACAACATGATGCTCTTTGTAACACAACCGTATTTTTACCGCCTTCCAGTCCAGAGCAACCAACCCACAGCACAAGCAGAGCAGCTGGCGTCCATCTGCAAACACTGGCCATTGTAACTGTATCTTAGTGGCTTGTCATTTTAGAACTCATGATAAATTTTTTAGATGATATATCAACAGTCTGAAAAGATGTAGGCAACATGCAAGGCCTAAGTATTTCTGTAAAACTGTATTTGACCCCAGGCACAAAAACAAAAGAGATGAGTCACTCCACCTCCACCTTTCATTAAGACAGAATTCTGATTTGTTCTATTGAATAGATGCCTTTATAGGTATGAAAGGACTTGACAAAATTGTTTAAAAACACCCACTTCTAGAATTCAGATAGTAGGAACACAAAAATATTACTACTCAGAAAACAAGTGAATAGAGAACAAAGAAGTTTTTTTTTTCTCTGAAGAGTATGGAAGCAAGGAGAATTCAACTTGAAATTATTACTGATGAAAGCAATTAGAAAAATCAGGCGAGAGGTGGGAAGAAAAGCAGAAGGTGGAATTTATCTGAACAAATCATTAATGGGCAGGTTTGGCACAGTGCCTTTTCTCTATTCATAAAATATTCCCTGTTCTAGAAATAAAGTAGTTCGGGCAACAACTGGGCATTTTACTATATACTTATTTTGTTTAAGATCTGCAGGCCTTTCTTTCCATAATTACTAAGTCCAAAACTTACAAGAAGACAGTCTTGACAAAAATGGAAAGAGTCTACAGAGGTCTATAGGTCTATAAAGTATTTCCACAGTTTAGCTATCTCACAGCTGATTATAAAAGCTTCTCAGTATTTTCCACAAGCCTGTCACATATTCAGTACCCAAGTTAGAAAGCCGTGCAGCAGCTTTAAATGGCGAACTCCCATGTAATTTGTGACAATGTAATGCATAAGAGGAATATTTGCATGCATTGATGGCTAAATTGAGATCCAAAGGGGTATACTGAAATGCTTGAAATGCATATACCTTGCTGGTTTTTGTTTATCAAAACTACATATATAGCTATTGTAGTGCAAAGGGTTACAGAACCTTCTGTAAGTCTATTAAAAAATGCTAAAAAAGTCTATTAAAATATGCTATTTTAAGAACAGCTTTTTTATTTTCAAAGTACTTTGTGAAAATCCTTCAAAATGCAAATATTTGAGGAAGGGATGAGGTAGTTGAATTGTCTGCTGCAAATACGCCATGCCTGGTGTTTTCCATATGATACAATGGAACCAAATTCTTAGCAACAACTCAAACGCTTCATAGACATTACATTATTCTAACAGTGAAACACTCGTCAAATACCCATCAGTCCCACTTGCCTGCTCCTACTCCCAGGGCTTATAATAAAAAATATTATCCTACAAAATGTGTGTATGGGGAAGGAAGGTCAATACTAATAGCCTTTTATCTTTTGGTTGGTTTTTTTCATATTCTATGCGCTTTCCAATTAGTTCAACTCCACTGCTCAAATCTTGGCAATGTCTGTGTCCTCCTTCCTCCCAAGAAGATAAGACCTTGCACGTAATTTCTTTGTGCCATCTACCTGGATTCCTGAAGAGTCCTGGGTTTCTGCTCTGCTCCTCAGACAAGCAAACTCAACACGCTGCACCTTCTGACTTCCCAGCACCTCCTGCAACAGCTCTGCCCATTTCCTACTGTGGTTCACACCCTTGCTCTGCAGAGCAGCGCAGGGAAGCAGCATGTATTCCAATGATCTTCCATATCAGGGGAAACAAGTAAACCAACAGTATCCCCACCGAGATCTTCCATCCCTGTGGCAAAAAGAGACGGATACTGTGTGGGAAGCAAAATGGTAAGGTGCACGGCAGGAATTCTGGGCTTTGTGCCTTCAAAACTGCCAACATCCTCCAACCTCAGGGTCTGCTGATTCTGTGGGGTTGGGATCATGGAAAACAGAGTTAACTCCTGCTGGCTTATATGCTTGTTTTGTAACATCAAGGCTCACTCTCCAACTGAAAAGACTAGAAAGATGATTTTTAAGCAGTAAACTCAATTTCTGACCTTTATCGTGAAGCTTAGGAGCATCCTACAATAGGCTCTGCCAAATGCATGCAGCGGGGTGTAAGTAACAGTCATTACACATTTGAGTGCTCTTATTTCCTGTTAATATATTTTTCTTGATCCTACTATTCCATTTAAAATTCTTTTGATAATTCTTTAAAATTAATTAGTATCTATGGTCCATTTATTTTCATAGTTATAGATTGCCAATCACAGTAAGCTGCATAGAACTACCTTTACTTCCTATGTGGGTGACTTTCTAATTTAATTTATTTTACTTTTTGACAGGAACACAGCTGGCAGGAAATAATATTAGAACTTCTTCGGGACATTTTCAATGTCAAAGAGGTGGGCTTTTTGGAAAACTTGTTTGTTGCAGCTGCAATTTTTAAAAAGCCTTAAGTGTCCCGTTTTCAATGTTTTCCAAAAGAAACCTTCTATTTTTCATTCTCCTCTGGAATATTATTTATTTTTTATTTATTTTTTTAATTAAACCCTTTCAGTTTTGTTTCATAGAAAGCTGAGAATTTAGCTTCTTGTCCTAAGTCAGGAAGAAGATGTTTCTAGTATGTCAAATTCTTGTGGTATGAGTTGTCTTGCCAGAAGAAAAAGCAGGAATCCTTAATAACTTTTTTGTTGTTTTTCAGATAGTGAAAACGTTTCCTCCCAACGTGCAGGAACAACCAAGAAATGAAAAGAAAACTCAGATCTTGCTTTTCTGCTTCTCTTACCATCACCAATACCCAGCATCCTTGACAAATACAAATTTCATGCATGCAGATACACACCACAGATAAAATGGACTGCTCAGTCTGTGTCATGATCAATCACTTCAATAAACATGTCCAAGCTGAAACAAACACTCAGATAGATCCATACCAGGCAACTGCTCAGGAAAAAAGTTCCAGACAATCCAGAGGCACACCAGCTCCCAGTAAAGTTAGACTGAGTGCAGCTTACTTGCAGTGAGGTGAGGGTCATCAAACGACATCCCGCTAACACGGAAAATCCTGATGTTATGGTGACATTAAAGTGTTGTTCCAGTTTTGGCTGGGATGGAGTTAACTTTCTTCACAGTAGCTAGTATGGCGCTATGTGTTGACTTTGTGCTGAAAACAGTGTTGATGACACAGGGATGTCTTAGCTATTGCTGAGAAATGCTCACACAGAGTCAAGGCCTTTTCTGCTTCTCACACCACCCCACCAGCAAGTAGGCTGGGGGTGCACAGGAAGTTGGGAGGGGACACAGCCAGGACAGGTGACCCCAACTGACCAAAGGGATATTCCATACCGTATGATGTCATGCTCAGCATTTAAAGCTGGGGGAAGACGAAGGAAGGGGACGGGGGGGAATGTTCAAAGTGATGGTGTTTGTCTTCCCAACTAACCATTATGCATGATGGAGCCCTGCTTTCCCAGAGATGGCTGAACATCTGCCTGCCTGTGGGATGTAGTGAGTGAACTCCTTGTTTTGCTTTGCTCGCATGTGTGGCATTTGCTTTACCTATTACAGTGTCTTTATCTCAACCCATAGGTTTTCTCATTTTTTACCATTCTGATTCTCTCCCCCATCCCATCGGGGGGAAGAAAGTGAGTGGCTGTGTGGTGCTAGTTACCAGCTGAGGTTAAACCATGATAAATGTACATATATTATTTGATAATAGCACCATGCAAAACGAGTCTGTGAATAACTTCAGCAGCAATAGAAATACAAACAATTACAATTATTCAAATTTATTCCTTGCTGTCCTTTTGCAAAGGCAAGTCTATAGTGACGCAACTGCAGTGAATCTTTTTCTTCATAGCTGGAACCAACAGAATTGGGAGCTAAATCACAAGTAATCTTGTAAATGCTGCTAACTTGATTTCTTGCTTAAGGGGCGTATTCTCCAGGGAATGATTGTAATTAGTTTGATTATTTTAACTGCTGGCCAAATGTATGTTTCTGGCTGTAAAAATGGTGGATTGAAATCTGCAAATAATGCACCACTTTCTCTTTAAAACAGTGGATTTAAAGCTCAACATGAGCCGGCAATGTGCACTTGCAGCCCAGAAAGCCAACCACATCCTGGGCAGCATCAAAAGACGTGTGACCAGCAGGGTGAGGGAGGTGATTCTACCCCTCTACTCCACTCTCGTGAGACCCCACACAGAGTACTGCGTCCAGCTCTGGAGCCCCAAACATAAGAACGAAATGGACCTGTTGGAGTGAGTCCAGAGGAGGGACACAAAGATGATCAGAGGGCTGGAGCACCTCTCCTATGAAGAGAGGCTGAGAGAGTTGGGATCGTTCAGCCTGGAGAACAGAAGGCTCCAGGGAGACCTCAGAGCAGCCTTCCAGTACCTAAAGGGGGCCTACAGGAGAAATAGGGAGGGACTCTTTATCAGGGAATGTAGTGATAGGACAAGGAGTAACGGTTTTAAACTGAAAGAGGGGAGATTTAGATCAGATTTTAGGAAGAAATTCTTTAGTGTGAGGGTGTTGTGATATTGGAACAGGTTGTCCAGATAAGTTGTGGATGACCCATCCCTGGGAGTGTTCAAGACCAGGCTGGATGGGGCTTTGAGCAACCTGGTCTGGTGGGAGGTGTCACTACCCATGGCAGAGGATTGGAACTAGATGACCTTTAAGGTCCCTTCCAACCAAAATCCTTCTATAATTCTATGATTCTATAAAGAATATATAAAGAATTCTATAAATTTCATGTCTTAAAATGGTAACATTGAAGCAGAAAGAAATTACGTTGCTTGAAGAGTCACAAAATGAGTCAGATGTCATTTAAGAGGAATTGGGGACTACTATCCCAGATGCATTTGTACCATCTTAAAAAGAAAAGCTAATGTATATGTTTACACTGTATTATACCTAGCAGGATACCTCTAAATAATATATTCTTTGTATCTGTACCTGCAATAGTTATCACATGTCTACTTTACTTCCTATATGCATCTAATAAATAGTCACCAGTCAGCCAAAAACATGCCCCCAGACAACAGCATAAAATGCCACATAAATTAAAAAGTAGGATATTTTTCAATGCATACTCCGTAATGTAATTGTATTAATATCTATTGTGTCTATTTATAAAATACTAGTAGCTGCCTAACTACAGCCTTTTACACAGATATTTTCTGTGCCTATTGTGTTTCATTCTAATTGACCACATATTCAAGATCCAAACCTACTAACATATATTCCCAGCTTTAGGATTACATTACGCTCATACAAAATCACACTTACAAATCCTAGGTACTATTGCAAAGTTTTGATTTTTGGCAAGACAACAGATACTTTCGGACTTAAGGGTTCTGACCTTAGAGGAACCAGACTGGGTTTCTTTTCTTTTTGTCTTTAAGTGGATGTTCGTTTCTGGGATAGTTTCCAAAGAGTATTTATCAAGCATATCATGAAACAGATTTCACATTGTGATAAGACCACTACTAATACTCAACAAGGACTTCATGCTGGGACTTCATTTGGCTTCAGTTATACACTTCCTCTCCTCGTTCTTAACATGAGCGGCAAATTTCCCTCCTGTCTCAGAAATTAGTGACAGCAAACACAGTAGCAACTCTTTCTAAAACTTCTCTTCTGTGTACCTTGAATTGCTCTGTGAAAAAAAATCCAATAGGACTTAAACAAACAGCTTTGTTGTCACAGAATTACATCATAAACTGATGGAGTCTAGTAGTATACTTTGCTCCACTTCCTAATTAAAACAATTACTTAAAATACAGATGTAAGGAAAATTCTTACTGGTCTTTATTTCACTGGTTCTAATCATTGCTATGCAACATCAGTAGTACTTCTTTCTAAGAGATTTCAAAGAGACAGCTAAGAAGGAAAACCATTTTCATAGGATCCCTGAATATATTTCCGTACAGTGGCTCCTTCTTAGACATATTCTAGTCTTATCTTCCTACAAGGCTTTGATGTAATGCACATAATAGATTTCAGAGAACCTATGTTATTAAGTACTACTACAGATGCTGCTTATATGAGCTTAAAAGTTCAGGCTTTTTTAAGCTGATATATTATGCACTGCCTCCATAAGCATATATATGTGGCATAAATATGCATGCTATGCGTGTGTGTGTGTGTGTGTGTGTGTGTGTGTGTGTTGGAGGGCGTTATCTTCTGTTTTCTGTAAGTGCTACTCACTGTTGCTGATATAAAAACAGCATAACAAAACAAAGTTATTAACAGGTGTGATGCAAACAAAAACCAAAAAAAAAAAAAACCAACAACCAGGGCAAACTACCTAAAGTGAAGCTGTGATAGATTGCAGAATTCCTGCCAATTTCAGGTTGATGTGAAGCTGATTCAGGGCTCCCTTTTCATGCACATTTTCTATGACTGTTACGTGTCCAGTGTTCAGAGCCTGGGTGTCAAGGGTGGCAAACTAGGTAAATTTTTGGCCATAGTGAAAGAAGCAGGTTCTCCTGTACTCTTCTTAAAAGTATTCACACTTCAAAGACATGACCCCATTCCACTAAAAACACTGGCAAAATCTTACACGCAAGGAAGAAGAAAAAGGTGTAGGAAAGGGAGGGAAGAGTTTTCATGACAAAACAACATAGTAGGAAAAGTTAAGAACCAATTTCTACCTACAATCAACAAGCCTCAGAGCTATTTCTCTGGAAACATGCTGAGCTCTAAGGCCTTACACAGCATTTGGGAAACTGGGGATCATCTAATTCACACTGTGCACTTCATGTGGATGAACAACAAATATGATGAACGTTCCGAGCAATCTCCCATCTCACAACAAGAGAACAATTATCAAGATTTTTTTGCCCATCAATGCATGACTTCTAGATCTATTTCTTTTGCAAATGTCTGTGAAAATAAGCTTTTCATATCTACTGATTTTAAGGGAACTGACATTTATGATGACTGTTTTGCACACAGATTACTTTAAAAGACTTTTCAATGGATTTTCAGTATATTTCAGTTTCCTAGAACAATTTTGGAAAATTGCCTCAGACTTTCTTCACTGTATTTTCTTCTTTTTACTAATGCTCCCCATGGCAATCACCACTGAACTGAAAGGTGAACATATGAATACAATTTTTTGTTGTTTGTTGGTTAGGAGGAAGCAGCAACTTTTAAATGAGAATTTGTCATTCTCTTTAAAATAACCAATGAAAATACTTTCCCATTTTGAAAAGCTTTTAATTCTGACAGTGACTTGTTAAAGGTCTGATATTAACACATCCCTTAAAATGAAAATGGAGAGCATAATCATCTTGGAGCACTAAAGTTATTAGAAACAGTTCTTCATTTCTTTCATTCACTTTTCATTTCAAGTGAATAAGAGAATTCAGCTCTCACTTGATCCCAGCCCACCACAGCTTGTCACATGTCCATTCTCAGCTTCACAACTGCAACACTGTCACAAAGCTGATTTTCCATAAAATACAAAAGTTCTGTCAAGTTTTAAGCAGCCAAGAGCACCCTGTCTGGCCACAGTTAGAATCCCAGTGATGCGGCCAAGACAGACAGGCAAACAAACAGAAAGAGGAGGTGAAGGTATGCAGATGGTACTCAAATATCCATCTTGGTTTTCTGAAATGGTAAAGCGTACAAAGCACCAGCCATTCATCAGTTAATTATCTCACCACTTTAAAATGACTGTATGTCCAATCTTATGGCGCCACTTAGTCAATCTGTTCTACTCATGACTCTAAAAATCATTAACATGGCATCAATAAACAAGAGAACCAGGATTCTCCTTAAAAATATCCACTCCCAAAAGACCATGAACATTTGAATGCAAATCAGACACTCTGACAAAGAGATGAATGGAAACGACACACAAGAGAGATTGGTGATTTAACTTCAAACTAACTGCTCATTTGGGGATAGAGGATTATTAACTTTTTATTCTCAAAAGTTCTGCTTTGAAAAGTGAAACTGTAAAGATGGCAACTGCCTGCTCATATTTGCCCTTCTGAATGGACAAAGGGAGGGAATGAGCCAGCTTCTGCCCTTCATGTACTGACAGAGTTCTTTTCATCAAAGCATTTTACTAAGACTGGACCTCCATCAAGGCAGTGAGCTTGCACTTTAACACTGAAGGCTCTGTTTGCAAATAACAAGAGGCTTATTTGGCATAAAGAAAGCAGCACTGATTCTACCATTAAAATACACCTGTAGGAGAGTGCAAGAAAAGCAGGATGAAGGAATGGAGAGAACATGAAAGTAGGAACCTGTCATCACCCCAGCGCTGGACACACTGAACAGGAGAAAAAAAAAAAAAAAAAAGGCGGTCAGGAAAAATAGAGGCTTGGGAAATGGGGATCCCAGTTTCTCCCACACAGTTAATTTATTCTGGAAAAGATATCCAAAGTGGAAATTCCAAAATCCTCTTCTTTACTGACACTGCAACATTACTTTGCCAAAAAGGTACCAGATGATTGAGGTGTTATGCTTTTGTGGTTTTTTTCTGTCAATCCAAGTAGTAGAGATTTCTCTTTTACCTCAGGTAGGTCATCTCCAGTACTGAAGTGGATAAACCTGTCAACTCTTTTCACATGCAGCACTGAAAAGTCATCAGATGCTAACAACTCATTACTCAGCTGGGAAAGATCAAAACTAATGACAGATGAAACACTCTCTTTCTTGTTATTAGTCCCCTGAGTCATCCAATTCCCACTGTACCGCTCTTTATTTTTTGCTGCCTGCCTCTATATAACAAGCAATACTGTTGTTGCAGGTAGCTCCTGTGAGTCATTCCTTGGGCTCACCCACCTCTGATTTGTGGATGAGATGAGCTACTATGACACTGCTTTCCTTGGATCTCTCGCTACATCTGACCAGGCTTCTGAGACTGCCGGTCTGGTTTTCAGCAGGATTTTTTTTATGTTTAAGCATATAAATTCTCTATTTTTACCAAGCATACTACTACTAGTGCTTAAATAAAGACTGGTAATTAATGATTTTATGAATACATTTGCTAATCAAAGTGCAACATCTCATTACCTTAACAATTTCCTAGGTAGAAGAGAAATAAGCATTTTCTGAGATCAGGAAAAATGATGAATAAAAATGGCATATGATGGCAATAATCTTTGTAAAAAATGGGAAAAAGCAATGTCTGTATGGAAAAGGCACAATATCAGTTTCACATCTAAGAAGGAGAAAAAAAACTAAAGACTTCACATGGATTCTTATTTTCTTGGGAAAGGAAAATGAATCTTTTAACTTACTCTTTAACTCAGAAGGAGATGTTAAAAAACCACCTCTCTACTGATCTCCTTCTCCTATTTCAGTTGGTTCAAGCTGTGACTACTTTCCAAAATTATTGAGCCATGCATCAGAAAACACCAGTAACAACTGGTGTGAACATGCTTTCCTTGAATACTTTTTATTCTGTCTCTATATGTATTCTTTAATTGAACTTACATTTCTCATAGTTTCCCTCCTCCTTCAATAAAAACACTAAACAGTGTCCCTCATTCACCCTTACGCACCACTTTATTGGCACATTCTCCACAGATTTTAATCACCAAACATATCCAAGTATTATACACTTTAAAGTCCTATAAAGCATCACACTGATATTCTGTAATGACCATAAGACACCACTGTACTGCTACATCTGTCTTAATGAAATATCCACATTATGATTAGCTTATGAAGCTTTCAGTACTAATACTGACCAGCCCACCCACCCACCCTGCAAAGACCTCCAAAACAAACCCTCAACTATTGCAGTGCTTTATCTGTAAATTCTGAATGCTTCTTTCTGCTTGAAAGTGAACAGCAAAACTTTGGCATTTACTTGCTGTCTCTCCTTAGTAAAAATAAAAATGATATTTTAGAGCTCCTTCTAATTCCTATGATTCATATGTCAGACTCCCTACATTCATCATTTCAAGCAAGCTTTTTTATCCATTTCCAGGCCTAATAGTGAACCATGTTCCAGGCAAATTGCCTTCTTTTTATTCCTAATGCTCTAATCAGTGTTAGTAAAGAATGCACATGACAACCTTCATGCAATTATTATTGTTGACTGGCAAGATGTCTATATAAACTATCTTCTTCACTCTAAAACATTTTAAAACCATGGAGACAACAACAGCAAGCCCTTCTTTTGTTCATCAAAATGCATAATCACATAGAAACAGCAAACTCTCCTGCCTATTTTTTTCCTTGAAGCCTTTAAAGTTTCAAATCAAAGCCACAAGATATATGTGATGAATAACATGATTACGACTACACTGCTGGCATACAGGGGTCCTGCATCACTGCAGCCCAGACAGCCATCAACCACTGTTTTAAACATGTACCTCCTGAAAACTGAGTGCCCATGTCTGTGGTCATCAGCATTAATCATAGAAATTGACGTAGATCTATAGTCAGGGACAACAGAAATTTTGGCATTGAACAGTCAAATTTCCCAAGAACCACACAGGAAACTACTCCAGTGTCATCTTCAAGCTCAGGTTTAGATGCCCAGATGTGTAACTATGCTTAAAGCTACTGAGAAAATTGACTCAACCCCTTCCTCAACATCAGTTCACCTGACTTATAATCAGTTCAGTTCAGAGATAGTTCAGGCTGTGCTACAGAATACACTTTTAGAACAATGCAATTTTTAAAACACAACCTCTGGTGCGATTTTCACACTCAAGTTTATAATGTGAGTGGGCACAAGGAGACTATATTGTTCATAATAAAAATAGATTATTCCATTCTCAAAGACAGGAAGCTATTACTCAAACAATTATTGTTTACACCATAGCATTACTTACACGCTTAACCAGTCAAGACTAAATAAAACAATTTCCATCAGAATTTCCATTAACAGTGACTAGTGTGGGATCTAAAATACAATCTAGCAAATCTGTAGTAGGGCACATAGGTATACTAGTCTGTTTTCTGCAAAGCTATCCATGCTAATTCATTTATTTGTTGCATCCAGTCTGAGCCTACTTGCAAGTAAGATTGTGGGTGACTCAGCTTGAGGTGAACCAACACTACAAAGACCATCTGCTACAGCACATTGTACGTTCTCTCTGTTCAAAGACCTAATTGTACTTACCCTCACAAACACTAGCTGGATGAGGTAATTCAGTGAGACTCTGTAAGGGCTAAGGTCTTTCACAAAAAACATTTTTGGCTGAAATCATAATAGGCATACAGTATACTGCTACAATGGGCCCAGAAGGCAGTGAGCTAGCGTCAGGATGAGTCAGTATAGAATTATGCTGAAAAAGCCACATGTAGTAGTTATTTGACTCAAATAAAAAAAATAATCATAAGTTGATCATGAAGACTGTAAATATATGTTCTGCAACAATGAATGATGCAGACCTGGTGTAAAATAAGCTTTAAGGGCGATGCCATTAGCTCATCAGACCGAACAAGCTACCGTAAATAATAATTCTGGGGTGTTTGACATTTATTCTTGCTTGTCATGACATACTAAAATATACCACAGATGTTCACTGATGAGCACAACAGGTTGCAGGTCTGCAGGCAGCGCAAGTAAAAGTCAGAGTAGTCTGCTCCCAATGCTGTACTTCCACTGATTCTTTTATGCTGACTCCCATGTGGAATTAGACAAGGATGCACTTTTCCCTCTCCAATAATGGTTTGTTTCGATGTATAATAAGCCCCATCGTTTCTGTTAAAGACTTTGTAATATACTAAGTTGTTCACCATAGTTATTTGCATGAAAAGAAGTATAATTTTACATAGAGTTCTTTATCAAAAGAACTCAAATGAGGATCATTAACATCATTAACACTAAATAGTAGGAAAACTCTCTCAGTACTAAGGAATGAGGTATAGAACAAAGATAAGCGGTAACAGCTTTGCTTTTACTCCCTTGTTTTCAGAGATTTTTATCTTGGCAAATATGACATACTGGAGCTCAGTCAAGGACTGGATTTTTTTCACAATCCATTTCACCTCCTGCTTGTAGGTGACCGGAATGCTATTATCCAAATTAGTCTGCAATTCACCATCTCTAGTGAATTTACACCACAGACAAATTTGCTGCATAAAGTCAATCTGATATACTCCTAAATGTAGATACAAATATGAATAGTGATTAGCACACATCAAAAGGTTTGTATTCTTTTTTATGAAATAGCTTGCAAACTCACTTTAAGCATAATTTAATGAGGTATAGACAAGTTAATGATTTTTGAAAGACTTCAAGAAAGAAATCGAACAAAAATGGTGTGTTTGAATTCAAGCAGTTTGGTCACAAAAATGAATGTACAAATATCAACATCAAGCGAGTCATTTGCTCTCCATGAATATATGAAATATAAATCAATAGCATTCATAATTTTTTCAAAATTTCACAAGGCAAAATAATCTTTAATTTAGCCTTATTTTTCCTTGTGTTTTTCTGAAGCACAACAATGCGTACAGCTTATAGAGAATTATCTGTATTTTAAATGTTTCTCTGTGTGGATATTTTACTTGTAAAAACATTTAAGGAATGACTCAGTAAACGAGATATTATATTCACATTGTTCTATTAAAAGATTAAATTCAGATACCATTCCCCAGGTTGATTTTGCTAATATAGTCATCCTTAGATATGGTCAGTAATTCTGTATTAAAAAGTGACTGCTCTTTCAACTAGTTTTTCACTTGCTGTTTTTAGAAGCAATACTATGAAATAAAAGTAAACAAAAATAAAAAATACTTCTCTTGCTTTTATAAAAACGTAATTAAAATGCTAGATGATTCCTACAGACAATTTATGGATATCCTTTAATTTTTTACAAGTCATTTAAAGGACTTTTACAGGTCTTTTCTACATTCTTGCAGAACCATGACTTAACTGTCGTAGACCTACCCATTTTGCTTCTCCCCACAAGAAATCAATTTAAAAGTTCCATTTTTTTATGGGACATAATCCTGGACAGATGGCTGGCAATAATACATGCTTCTATGCATAGACACACAGAGATAGATATATATGAGCATATAGACACATATATGCATTTTTTAACTGGAGAGCATCTGCTCTTCTTTTGATCCTTTTCATATGGATGCTTTTGTGGGTAATAACAGTACTATAAGCTGTTATTATATACATTTTCATGATTATCATTATGATCCTTAGACAACAATACTCCTATGTTTCCTAGCAATCAACAGCTTTGAGTTCAAGCTGAGATTTGTTTGCTACATACACACAAACTCCTAGAACGTTAAAGGAATCCCGCTACTCTCAACACGAAGGTTTGCAGAAGTCAGATTAGACCCAGGACAGAGATCTGACAGGAAAGTAGATTAACTGAACTAAAACGACAGTTGCGCTGTTCTGGTTGGTTTTTCAGTCATGCGTAGCAAAAGTTACTGCCCTGGTATTTGAGGGAGAAAATCTGCAAAGGGGAAAAAAATGAACTCCCCTATGTTTTTTCTTTCCCCCTGTACTTGATAAAGTTACTGCCTCAATATAAAAGTTGTTGTATCAGTGACTGCTATATACTACTGTATATATATTCTAACACAACCTTTAAAAGTATTATGTCTATTCCAGTAAGAAAAAACATTTTGGTAAATAATGCCTCCTGCTACACAAATAGCCACAGTCTGTCTAATTTGAAATCTACAGCACATAAGGTAAGGCAGAGAATACCAATTAATATGGGTCATTTAAAAGGATACCATACTGTACTAATTTATGAGAAATAAAGGTCCATTCTTCAGAAGCTAGTTTTTGTACAAGTAGTTTCTAAAATCATAAAGACATTTTGTTCACTCTTAAGATTCTTTCCTTCTTTGTGCCAGAATTATTCATTAGCAAAAACATTCCAAAGGCTGAAAATTAAAGTCTAGAATTCTTCTTGCTGTTCTGGACAGTACAAACTTCTATAAATAATTTCTGTTTAAGGATTATCTTTTCCATTACAAAAATTGCAACTGTCACCAGAGTATGGAAAAAGTAAGTTCAACAATGGCATCTATTTCAAAGGAACTCCATACACATTGATAGCACAAAAAGATTCATATCCACATATATTAATGAATAAATTGATATAAAACTATTAAAATAAATTAATCAATATATTATACTGGTTAATTAATAAATGGACAGATTTTTCTGCATATGACAACACTGACTTGGATTAGCTATAAAGTTTACAGTTGTCTTGCAAATCACCACAGACGTCTCAGTCTTAGCTTCTTGTGTGCAAGCAGCCAGCTACAAAATTGGGCCATAAATGTAAAAAATGTCTACAGCCACAACCCAGTATCAGCTGCAGACTGCAGTGATGATTTTTCTTTTGTGCTGCTGCTATGGCAGTTCTTATTTTCATGTACTGGCCTGTACACTAAACTCATACTTGCCTTGAAAACAGGTTAAAAAACAGATCTGAAATGCAGAAACTCTGCAATAAAAATATTGCCATCTTCTGATAATTGACTTTTTATAGTAAATTAAGTATTCCCTCCACTTAATTTGCAGGACAAAAACATCTCTGTGTAAGCCCACTCCAATGTGAAAGCAACATCAAAAATTTCTGTCATTAAAGTATTCAAAGGGTAGTCAATGTCTCCTCCAGACCAGATGACTGTGAATTTTCCACAGCATTCAGTTCGAAGAGTTTTCAATTTAAGCATCCCCTTAGATAAGCTGAAACTTTAAACAGTATGAAATTCACTTTGACTCTTACCAGAAAAGACGCTGGGGATCTTGGAAAGAAAACTTTTGACTGTACGAATAGGAATCCCATTTTTCTCATCTTGCATGCGGGCTATGACGTCTTCCATCTGAACACAGAGAGAGAAAAAAAAATAAAAGAAAGAAAGAAAAAAGCAATGCAGAATTATTTCCTAAAATAAATTCTCCAGTAAATCCTAGCTCAATCTCTCAGAATGACAGGTCCACTCTTGCTATTTCTTTTTTAACTTCTCATTTATATTTAGTTTTATTCAACAGGGTAAAACACTGCAAGTAATTTATTCATGGACAACAGTAAAAAAAAATGCTTGTGCTCAAAGTCTCTTGAGACATACCAATGCAGAACAAAGAGATTTAGTACAAGTAGTTAAAAATAGTTGAAAGTAGTAGCTAAAAATGATTGCTGGATAGAGAACTTCATGTTTTGGTTGTATTACTGGTATTGTACCACATATAAAAGCAAAACAAGCTTCCCAGAAAGGCTGTACAAAACAACAATAGAGGTTATATGTTCACAGCAAAAATTCCTTGTTTTCTTTTGAGATGAGGAAAAAAAAATCATGATACAATTTTGCATCCCTGGAAACAGCAGAGCCAGAAACATAAGATTTTTTGTAGGTAATGGAGTGGGTATAAAAATGTTTAAAATCACTTTGCTGTATTTTTAAAATATTTTTACAGTAGCTCATTTTTCCCATCTCATTTTTTTAGGCTAATTTGGCCTGTGCATTTTATAAATTATGCCCAAGCCAAAGGTTCACTTTCATGAGAACTATGAAAGCAAGCCCTTTTACTGGAAAACCCAAAGAATATTTAGATAGAGTCACTGGCTGATAATGCCAGTTTTCATTCTTGCACATTTCATAGTTGAAGTTTATACATTAGATAACTTCCGTCTTTCTTTGAATATCTAACTTCTCAAATATTCAATGATATTGTGATAAAATGAATTATAACTATCCTTCCTTTTTTCTTAAATTACAAACATACTCCATATGAAAAATACTGTGTGACAGCGTTTTATGTTATTAGTCAAATCTTAAAAAAAAAAATTTTATCCCACTTCTGTCCTTTCAGTAGGTTCCCAAAGAATTAATGAAAAGTTTGTGGCTGGGTTGTGTTGAGAAAAGAGACTAACAGACAAAATTCTGTTATACACCTTTTTTCCACATAATTCAGACAACCCAAATCAGCAAAGAGCAAATCAACATTAGTTGCAGCTATGCATTAATTGACTCAAAGGGGGAGTTGTATAGAGCCAGTAAAGGAATGGGAACCAGGGTAACCAGTGGTGTTCATAGAGAAAAAGAAAAAAAAATCCATACAAAAAATGAAAAGAAAATCAATTAGTTCAACTGCTCATGAAAAACCTGTTTATACAGAGTGTCATGTCAGAGGTCTGCATGTTCCATGTACTCATGGATCATACATTAACAACCCAAGGAACACAAATCCACTGCATAGTCCAAAACAGAAAGTACACCCAAGTAGATATTGTTAGCAAGATGTGGAAGATGGAGTCTATGCTCGGAATTAAAGAATGTACAAATGTAATAGCAGAAAAGAACCAATGTTCATCCTAATGACTTTTATCTGACATGGACTTTAATTATTTAAATAGAAAAGGCTATTAAGAATGTTTCAAAGAAATTGTCAAGCAGACAAACTATTGTCTGTGAAAAGGAATCTCTCCCTACATTTATTAGCCATATAGTGTCAACCCCTTCTAAATGCAGTTGGTAAACTGTCTTATTGAGCCCTTAAATGAGTAAGAAGTCACTCAAATTGCTTTAAACAATAAATAAAATCGTAACCATATGTACATGATCTTCTATGCAAATGAACAGAAGAAAATTTGATGATAAATTCCATACTTGCAGCATAAGCTTATAAGAATATTGCTAGAACCGCAGAGTGAATAATAATGTATGTTATACTGAGACAAAGTTTAGAAGACAATTCATACATAAGGCAACATGAAAATGTCTATTTGCATTATAATAAGAATTACTACAAATGTTGGACACAATCCTGGAACATAATATTACAGGTAGTGATGTGCAGTTACCTCTTTCTCAGGAACACACAAGAGTGCAAACGTTTAATGCCTAGCATTCCTAGAGCTGTCAGTAATCAGCCTTTTGAGGGTATATGTAATAAATTGTTAACTAACATTCCCATATGCTTTCCTAAACGTGCTTCATGGGCAAGATTTAATCTAAACTGTATAAAACCTAACTCTGATAGGGGCTGTAGCTCTGGGGGAGTTCTCTGGTTTTGATTAGCAAAGTGAGCTCTAGGGTGTCTGCACTGCAAAATTACACCTTCCCCGGCACATCTAGCTCAGACTGTTGTTCTGTGTGAGGAGCAAACACCCTCTGTGCAAAAGGCAGCTAACACTCCAGACAGCATCATTGTGAACTGCCTGGTTAATTCAGTGAACAAAGATTACTGTATAAGTGAGTGCAAATATTCTGAAACAAGATAAAACATAACAGCAGACTCCTAATTAGTTACAGTCGACCTGGGATTCTGTGTTATGTGTTAGACTACAAAATTCTTATTTGTCTTGTCCCTTTTTGTGCAGTAATCTGAAAGGTCACTTGTGTTTTGTGATCATCTTAAATCTTAAGGATAAGAACTCAAGAAAATGAAAGGCAAATTTAAAAAAAAAATTCAATTAAAGATTCAAAACCATCTAATCCAACATATGCGGGTGCACAGTTTAACTTTCAATATACGTAGTCCCTATTTATGTTTTAGCTGCTTTAAATTCAGCAAAAGTATAATCTCTTCCACTGAAAAACATCTTGTTTAATTATATTTAGGAAGCAGCACTCAAGGCATTTCTCCGTCATTCATCAACAATGACCTAAGACAATGAAAAGGGCAGAATAGTTTAATTAGAATGATGAAAGAAATTCTTCATCTAATTTTGCTCAAGAAGTCTAATCTTGGAAACATAAGCTGCTGCTTGATATAATAATTTTCCTTCCTGATGTATCATTGTTTGCTTCTGATTCACCTGACCTGACACTATGAAGTGGAGTATAAGCTCCTTCCCTTCACCTCAGAATTAGCCCTTCACAGTTCTCTTTTATGTGCTTACCTGGCTAAACCTGACTGGCTCAGATCATGCAATGGGGTCTTTTTTAGCCCTAAGCCTTCTCAAAGAGCTCAAATCAGATCAAAAAACAACTGCCTCCTGATCACTCTGCAAATGAAGCTCAATGTGCTGAGAACAGGAAGTTGTATAAGCACATCTTTCAGCTTTTCAGTCATCATTACACACAATTAACAGGAAAAGTATAGCTAGAAGGAAGCTCACAGTGCAGCAATGATTCTACATTTCTAAATAAATTTTTACCTCAAAAAATTTGTTTACCAGTGGGACAATTCTAACCCTGACAAAAACTCACTAACCTTCTGATGTATAGGCAACTCAGACCAAACTCAAAATATAAATATTTAAAACTTCACTTGTTTCCTTGTGAAGATAATTTGCAGTCTTCATCTTGACATGTAAGGACTCTGAAATCTTTTTCAAAAACTAACTCTGTGACAACACTGACAATGCATCTTATATGAGGCTAAAAGAAAGATAGCAATATCCTGTAATAGAAAGGATACAAGATACAGGAGCCATTGCCTAATAATGACTACTGACTCTGCTCTGAATGCACAGGGAGGTAGGCATGGAGACGTGCATGACTTACCCCTGGGGCAGAACCTACAGAGAACTAACAAGCCCACAGAATCAGTAGAATCTGGCCATGGGGAAGAGAGATTAACAGGTATAAAATGGGAAGTGAGGGTGATGATTCTTAGTCGCACATATTGCTAAAAGTCCATTGAAGGACTATTCATAAGGAGAAGCCTAATAAGGGTTTCTCTTCTTCCTTGATATGATCATAAGAGCTTTCTGCCATACGGGTTACGATTCACCTCTTCTATCTTTAATCATCAGTCACTACCCAAAAGTATCTGTCTTTCTCCAGTATTGACAGTGGAAGTCTTGACAACAAACCAGGACTAGTATCCTTTAGCTACTTACAACTAGGTGACATGAATACAACTCCTAGGAGCAGAATATTTATGGTTCCTTAGATTTCAGTGTCATGCGATTTGGGAAGAGCCTGATCTTTAACTTTCTAAATCTAAAGATGAAATTCATTGCTAATCATCCACACATCTTGCAAAAATTATCCCCTTGCACCATAATTCATCATCACTCCTTCTTAAGAAGTGGGAGGTTTTAATTAAATCAAACAACAGAAGTCGAAAACTGAAAAAGTTTGTCAATGCAGGACAAGAGTTTTTTCTTCCTTTAAAAACAAACCTAAATCAACTCTACATACAGACGGTCACTAGATACAAGGATTCCAAAACTAGAAAAAGAAAGAAATGGTCTTGGAACTAACTGAAGTTCAAGAGATACATGGTAAAAGCTTGAAGACTTGACTGACTTACACATTTACAGATATCAATTTGATTTCTATTACTAAAACAAATTTTAGTGCCATGGAATTAAAAGTATACCCAGGAATATTACAATGAATCTAAGCATAATTTTGTACTCAGTTATCGTACCTCAGAACAGGGGATTGTTCTTATATTGACTGTACTGGGGTCCACTCACACTACAGCTTTGTAGTGTGCTAAGATCTGTGCTTTTGCTAAGATCTTTCATTTTACCCAAATGCAGGGGTGGAATGCCCCAGTGGAACTAACAACAAACCTCATCGGAACTTGTTAACAAAGTGCAAGAAGTTACAATACATAATAATTTCTTACACTACGCAACAAGTTTCCCTAGACAGTTTTTTCCCCTCCCTACTTGAATACGTTACAGAATCCGAGGTCATTAGTGCAGCTGGGCAGCAGGTTGCAGCTCCTCATGCCAGAGACGTACATGAAGGAATATAGGCTGAACAAAACCACCAGGGTAGGAGAAAGCTGCAAGGTTCTTTATAAGGTAATGGCCATTTTTTCTATTTTCCAACACATTCTAACTATACAGAATAGCTAGATATATTCTCATCTTGTTAATATTATACTGATAATGAATTACCTGTAACTGCTTTTGCTTTCAACAGTATTCCTCGCTTGAAATTTCATTATACTACATATGCTCTGTCTCACACAGTGCCAATTATACTACAAATATTCTGTGGAGACCTTCATCAGCTAAAAAGCCTGCAATTGCAGGATGGAGAAAATTTGTAAGAAAGTATTTTTCTGTGGTTCACTGAGGCAAAAAAATCTGTATATTTACATGAATGGCTAAACTACCCTATAAGAGTTGCACTTTAGGAGCCTCAGACTCTCTGCCTTCCCACGTAAGCTGCTCTTTGCCTGGACTACACGTGCCAACAATCACTGCAATATCTTTCTTTAATTGAACCATCACAGTGCCACCTGAGAGCTGCCCAATTCAGTGAACAAGGTGCCTTTGTTCAGCCAGTCAAGCTGCATCACAGAGAAGAAAGGAGCACAAAATACAGGAACTAGAAATCCTAGGAGGCTGCACTGGCAAGCAGAGATACAGGCAAACTGATTGCCAGATAAAATATTTCAGTGTTGCTCACTAAACTAGAGCTAATCATCTCAGGTCAGGAGTGCTGAGAACTCTTTTTCTGAATCAAGTGTATAGAAATGAGATTGTTTGATATGTCTGTATCAAAGATTTTAGCATTTTCCATTTAATGCAGAATTGGGTTATTTCAACTCTTCATTCCTATTTGGGATGAAAACAATGTTTAAAACATTCACAAGTCCATAAAAGTACATTTAGATTTTTGACTAAAGTACAATGCTGAAAGATGGCTTAGAATATGCAAGATTAACCAAACTGCTCACGACAGCCATGCATGAACTATCTGAGCTTCCTGAAAAAAAAGCAGCCAGTTGTTCCTCTAAGTAGCAATATTGCGTCTCCGGTCTACCAGAACATTAAACATTTAATGTTCTACCAGAACATTGAACTAGAAAGTTACTTACTCAATGAAAAGAATATAAGAATGAGTGGTCTCATCCTTTTCCTCTATTTGCTGAAGTAATTATTTGACACCATAAAATCAAATGATAAATCAACACAAAACATTCCAATTGTATTAAATGGATGCGATGGAGATAGTCTGAAGAGCCTCATTTTCTACATATACCTATGATGCTGACACCTCTGCCTTGTGTTCCTTTCCTTCTACAGTATGAAATCACTACTGTGAGCAAATAGTTCATCCTCTGTCCTCAAACAGAATACCTGTGGAGAGCAAACAATGTTCTGGCTTCTCAGGTAGCACAAACCTCTGTATTGAAGCATTACCTGTCATCACTCTTATGTCTGCATTTGTAATTATCAATTTGTGAATCTCTAATTAAGATTCAAATTTAATTGCCCTATTTATCCATACTGTGTCAGATACAGCAAATAGGTAACATTCCAAATTGGTTGTAAAACAAGGGTGGTACTATACATACTAGCAGGCTCTGCTTAAGTGAGTGCAGGGCAAGCTTTTGTCATTTGTTAAGAATAATTTAGGTTATTTTGAATTTATTTGCAAATCGATGCCAGTTCCGTGCAATTATCATTGAGACCCAAGCTGCTTCTAATTAGATGAACAGTCCCACTGGGCTTGTCCCTGCCATCAACACTGCCTGTTCGCCACTGAACTTGCATCAATACGATAGACTCAACACACTTTGCTGATGTAGAGCTGTGCTTTTGGAATGACAATTTTAAGCAAGTTCTTGTGTTACTTATGCATCTAATATACTTAATCAAAAAACCCAGCATTTCATTTAAAAAGTGCTTGTAGTTTATTACAAATCATATAAGTAATTCTTTTGCTTTTCATTCCTATGTCTTGCCCATTTTGAGCTAAGGTTGTATTTTCTAAATTAACCATTTGAAAAATAATTCAAATATCCTTTAAAATTGTTTCATAATATTAATAGTTCGTAATTTCTTTTTACTCTGGCCTTTCCAAGCCAACAAGCATTTTCTATATATATTTATATTGTCATATTTATATGACATATTTATGTTGTCATATTGTTATATTTATTTATATTGTCAATCACAACCAGACATGGAAAATAGAAAGATCTATGCCCTCATTTAAAAGTTACCACTTTAAATGAATGGTTTTCATGTTTAAATTCTAGATAAATAAATAAAAGCATTTCAGCTTATTCATCTGTTTTTCCTGGAACTTAGAAAATATTAATTAGAATTAATTAGAAATACAACTTTCTCAAACCTTGAACGCTAGTGTTGCACAACCAAACCAGAGAAAGCTTATCCAAAGGAGATAAAAAACACATACAGATGGTGAAGTTTCAAAACCATTAAAGTCAATGATAACTTTTTAAATCATATCTCTGCTTTCAGTAAAATCATTATTTCCATCACGGGTGTGAAACATTGGTTATAATGACAGAGGAAAATGAAAGCATCACTACGGGTACTTGAGAAGGAAACACAGCTTGATGAAGGAGGTCGTGGTGAAAGAGTATTTATATTAATAGAGGGATTTCTGCAAGAGTATTTCATTCAGAATAAAATATATTTTTTTTAAAGCAGATAAAACTATAAATAATATTTAATAATTTGTCAGGACCTGTCTTGAGCTTCTAAATTGTGCTACCAGGAATAGAAATAATGTTTCTTAGGCAAAATACATCTTTCAAAGCCAAGATGTTTCTGGAGTCATACTGATCATTTGTAATATTATGGTCTTGACATTAAAAATGGGGTCTCATATATTTCAGAAACAGACAAACTCAACTGGAAACCTGACCCCTGAGATCCCAAATGGTCTTTTCAAAACAAAATTACAAAAATGTTCAAAAGGTTTGGATCTTTGTCCAAGGCACAACAAAAGCAAAATGTCAACATTCAACAAAACCCAAACAAACTAACCAACCCACCCACCCCACCCCCCAAAACAGATTCTGGTACCCTGCTCAGTATACAGGCTAAGATTTTAAAGAAGAAAACACAAGCACACATTTTTGTAGGAGATGCAAAACAAGGACAAAGCTAGCTTATACATAGCTAACTCAGTTACAAAAAGTGAAAGATAGCTAATGGCACATTTTGCCTTCACAAAAAACATTTATGAATATATTAGCTATAGGGTGTAGCAGAGTCATGATATATTCACCAACCTGAAAAAAAAAAAAGCATCATTCCTCAGGAGAATACTTACATTCACTCCAAAATATTATCATTTAATTCTAAAGTCCACAAAAACAGATGTTTTCTAAATTGGTACAGCTTTCTTACGTCATCTGTTACCAATGGTTTTAAATCTATATTTGTCTGGTTGGAATCTCTTTTCCTCACTTGTCAGATGATCCCCAAAATTACAAAACCACATGACGGCAGCAGATCATTTTAGAAACAGCTATTGCCAAGCAAGGAGGAGACCTTTTTAAAAAAAATGCAGTATCATTATCCTTCAAATGCTGAAGAGGGAAGAAGTAATTACAAGAAATGTTTAAAATTACATTGACAGAAATAACATTTCAGGGTAAACAATGATATGAAAATGGAATATGAATTTGGAAAATGAACCTGTGTGTATTTCGAGGTTCTCTAACCTGCTCTGGACAATAGCTGATGGTAGAGCTGATCAAAGCACAGGATTACTTCCCCATTCACAAGGAGAAACTGCAAGGAGGAACACTGATATCATAGAATCATAAAATAGTTTGGGTTGGAAGCGACCTCCAAAGATCATCTAGTCCAACCCCCTCTGCCATGAGCAGGGACATTTTCAAGTAGATCAGGTTGCTCAGAGCCCTGCCAACCTGACCTTGCATGTTTCCAGGGATGGGGCATCTACCACCTCTCTGGGCAACCTGGTCAAGTGTTTCACCATTTCACTCACCAATCGGAGAGTGGATGAAGAAGATAAAGTCTAAATAAATTGCTGATTTCTGCATTGCTTTCTGCCCTGTGGCAGGGAAAGACTGAAGGAGGCAAGTTGGTCTTCTGCTAACATTTCAGTATCTAGGGAACTGAGATACTCTGTAAAATCTAAATTCTTAGCTCTCTTGGTCCTTTAAATGGCTCTGAGGCATTAAACTCCATTAAATACAGAAATACAACTGCTACCATCAAAAGAGATTTTTACCAGTAACTTTTCAATTATGCTTTTGTAAAAAAGTTGTTCTTAATAATTGTATTACAGTATGGTAAGCTTTCAGTATCAATTATATTTGGCATTTTAAAAAAATGGGCTGCTGATGTAATACAGTAATGTCACATTATGTGACAAAGGGATTGGTTCCACAGTAGTTTGTTCACCCTCTGTTACACAACTTATTTGAAAACAAATATTTTATTTTACTTAACCTGAATAGATAGAAACTAGACATTCATGGATATTCTGGCTCTGTCAGTTCTTAAAGCATGTCTAATTCACCCATTTTCACTTTAAGAACAATGTAAAAGAAAGAAAAACAAATTAATTACTGAAGTACTGATCCGCCAAGTGAACAATACAGGAAAAGAATGGATAGTCCACAATAAATACAATCATGGTACATTCTATATGCAAAAAACATATCAAGAAGAGTACTGATGTAAATGAAACAGATCATTTAAACCATTTTACATAAAAATTTAGCTACTAGCATTCCAATAACACCAGTATGTTTTCCCTCCTCATTAAAAATTTTATCATCATCTCCTTTGAGCCACGCCTGTTCATCTTTTTACTACTTTTGATGACATCACACACACTAGTAATTTTCATGCTAAAATGCAAACCTACCTAATATAGCTCTTGCTAGTAGCAATTTTTAAACTGTAGTGCAAACCATAGGTTTATGTAAGACAAGTAAAGCATACAAATATTAGCCTGCCCTTCAGTGACAAAATGAGGTATTTCTCCATGTCAAGCAAAATTTTTTCATTTCTCATTAACTGTACAACTTAATCAAGCTTCTCATCAGAAGATGACAAAATTTAAGAAAAACAGGTCATAGATGTTCTTATGTGGAAAGGAATAATAAAAAAGAAGTTCTATACACATTTTTTTTTTTAAATATTGGGAGAAACATATGTGGAAGGTAAAGATTCTTTTTCTTTTTTTTTTTTGGCAATGGGTTTTACAGCTTTGAAATGTATTTTAATTTGAATGGGGAAAAAAACCCAAAATGTATTTGCTCTGAAATAAAATTATGAAAAGAAATATTTCGGATCAAACAACTTTCTTCATTTGAAAAAAAATGTATTTCTGTCATCTATTATGGAAGAGTATAATTAAATAAAAGAGTAAGTAAAACAATGAAAAGTATTTTGCAGAGTGTCAAAATTGCCACCATTTGAGGTATAATTTCTGACCATTTCCAGAATTATTCTAGTATAGGATTCTAGCTATATAAGCCTGAATCTAAGATCCTATTTTGCTAATACAGAGTAAATATTTTTATGGTATTCAAAAAATCCTGGCATTCTCCTAAAAATTACTAAAATCATAGCAAAAATAACTTGACTACCAGAATGTAGCCCATTGCTTCCTTTAGCAGTTATTTGGAAGATAAGAGTTAGTCAGAATTTTGATAAGGGTTTTTGATTCTACACAATGAATAAACAAAACAGGAATGCAAGTTCCTTGCTTAAAAATGAAAGCTACGTTAGCCATACTCTTTTATCAAAGCAGGCTTTCCCAGTTTTGTTAAAAGGAATCTCTGATAAAGTGCAGCAGTGCCAATCTGTCAAACTCCATTAGAGCATCTCATTCCATCATACGTAGTTTCCTCGTACACACAGACAGAGACTGACTTCTTGGCTTCACCTCTTAAAATTAAAGTTACCTGATTTCCAGAAGCCCTGCTCTTCTCCATCCATTGAAAGAGGACCTAGTTTTTTCTCACTCACGCTCTACATTGTCGTATTTTCATAAGATCCTCTACCATGTGTTCATACAGGAGCAATTTCAATAAAGCCTTATCCATCAAAGCACTTAAACAGTTGGTAAACTTTAAGGCTGAGGTGTTCTAAGAAAATTAAAGTAACTAAATACCAGTGGACTGACATATCAAAAGACAGAGGGTGACACAGTGAAGAGTATGTACATTCCAGTGCTTTGTGAAACAGGAGCCCATTCCAATGTGACATTTCCTGGTTTATATTTTGGCTGGTTGCAGTATAAGTAGCAAAAGTAGAACACATTTTGTGATACTTCAATTGTATGTACCAATTACATCAGTTCCAGCACTCCACTGGACTTGTTCTGAAGGAATTCAGAAAATTTAAAACTGACTACCTCTTTTTGTCTTATTTAATTTTTCTCTGGTTTTAAAAACATGAATTTTTCTTATGAATTCATGTTATATTTTCACAGAAAATCCAACCATACGTTAATTTCCTTGGGGATAAAGAAAGTAATTTCATTAAAAAAGGCTATTTTGCCATCAAAACACTAGCTTTTGAATTCTGATGATTTAGACACTTTAAAGCAAATCAGGTCTGAATGTTCTGTACTTGTCCAATTTATTCATAGTTTGACATTTACTGTATCTACATTTTATTTTCCTTTGCAGTCATATTCCTTTTGATTAGAAATATTCTGTGTCTTTATTGTCAAATCATGTTTGTGCCACAAAAGAAAGTAGAGCAGCAGTCAGTAACAGATTTGAAATATGTGAGCTCTGAAAACTGTGAATGATGGCTATATAACCATTTGTTTAATCTATCTGATACACAATTAGGAAAGGAGATATTCTTTCGTAATAAGCCATTTTTGGTATTCACATACTTTAATATGTATACAATGAGATGAGAATAATATGAAAATCAGACACACTGTAATTTAGAACCAAAAACCAAAAATGGATTTGAGTGAATAAAATATAATTTACAAAAATAAACCAGGATTATAGCCCAACAATTCATTTCTGCAAGTATTTTTTTCTCTGGAAAAAATTAGGCAAAACATTATATGAAAAAACTGAGAAATTGTATTTTTCAGCCTTTTTTTTTTTTTTTTGCCAGAAGGACAGACTCATTCTAGCTATTACTTATGGTGAGCAGAATCTATAACAATGCACAGTGGAGGTCTGTATGCCATACACACCTTTCTATCAGCCATACGGTAGCCATCTCAATAGTTTAAAATGTTGCATGCCATCTACAAATCCACAACACTGAATCATTTCTGTATGGTCCTCCCTGACAACTAACTTAACATCTTGGATGTTAGATGTCTCGAATACATTTAATAAATTAAACATGACTGAAAAGTTCATTATTCTGAAGCAGAATTTATTTCTGCTATTTATACTTCTATTTAAAGATAATTAGATAGAATCTTTGAGGCCTAATACTGAAAACTGCAGCTACAAAAATATTCACTGTCTCATAACTTTGGTCAACATCTCCCCAAATTCTACATCCATACTAGATAGGTCAGGTAACAGCACTGTATTCTTGAAACCAATTTTATAATAAATCTTTATTTAAAGATAAAATTTTCCCCTTTGGACGTGTTCTAAAAGTGTTATCTAGGGAAGACATAACATCAAGGACCTCTTTCTCAAAACCCTACATCTGATTGCTATGACAAAAAAATGACAAATTCTGACAAACACAGGCATTATCTTTCAATCATTTCTTGCTCTAAAGTAGTTTCCATCATATACTGACCATGGTGCTTCTATTATTATCTTGAATATTTTATATATCTGTTTTCATGTTGCAAGTTCAGAGTTAATATAAAAAGATGCTGCCCAAAGAGGCCAGAGACTCTGGAAATTCAGAGGAAATCTGCTGAGATTAGACTGAGGACAGCAGTGACCTCTAACATAGTATAAATGAGTAAAAGTAATAAAAAATATTAACTGGAATAACCTCTGAGTGCTATTTATCCAGCATAGGCAGTCATGATATCAGGACATCTATGATCCACTCAGTTCAAGAAAACTATCTGGACATATTAATACCTACAGTATACCTCTTGAGTCCAGCCTAAATGCTAACTGAACTGAAGAGAACTTTTCTTCAGGGTGAGATCAGGTTCCATTTTGAGTTGTTTTTCCCCTTGGTAACGTTTGTAAACTCCCAGAAGTGAACTTAAACCTTGGCATGGCCTTAGAAATTAGTTCTAAAACATCACTGAAAGTGAAATAAAAGGTAAGTGCTTAAACTTTATTAAAAAGAGCAGGCAGACTATTTATTTATCTTTTTATACTCATCAATCTTTATGAGATTATCACCACCATAATCTTGGGTGACTGTTCTGACATTATTAGCAATATTAGTCAAATTGAATTAATCTGAGGCATATCTGCTTTTTATTTTTTACACAAATCACTGAATTTGGTACAGTGTAACTAAAGATCCATTTCTCAAATCAAATTTACCTCTTCAACAAGTAGCATTTGATAAACTACCTTTTGTGGGAAGTTTGCTTTTAACCCTGCCTGTGCAACTTCCCAGTCTCTGCCCAAAAGAACGTGCTTTACTACTGTTTACCAGTCCCACTTAGCACTAAGTTATAGGTTTGGCGGGTTGGTAGTTTGAGATTACATGCTGGTTTCTAATTATATTAAAGCTGGTCAAACGCATTGTATCAACAGATTTGCTTAACTTGCACCGTTTTTCACATCCTACATTCCTACAACACTTCAACTCTGACATTCATTCCAAAGCAGTAGTCCATTTTCCAAACAACTCATTGTAGACCTGTCTTGATGATACTAATGAATGAATCATCAGGGTTCATGAAGCACTGTGCTTTTTGGACCAGTAGGAATAGGTCTTCTGCACAGAAAGCATATTTGAAATTTTCCAACCAGAACAGTTCATGCTGAATTCTGCTTTCTACATACTGTTAATTTTGTGCAATCTTTCCACGTGGAACCAAATTGTGGCCCTACTTTTGCAGAATAGAGCTTTATCCATGTATTTTTATACAGTGCAGATACATATATATACCATACACACACAAGTACACACAGATGCATCTAAGTGTGATTTTTATTCTGTATTATGAAAAATCTTAGATAATTTGATGCAAAAGGGCTTGCTTGGGGATGTTGAAATATTGTTTCTAGACTTCTTAACAAACCATCTGCTTAACATTCTAGATTCTAATTTACATCTATGAATTTATGTAGTAATCACTTCCACATTTAACTGTACTTTCCAAACAAAATACACGCAAGAAATGCCAGACACAGAAGGCTTATTAGAAATAAATAGGAGATCATTTTGCACCTTGCCCCAAAAGGGAGGCGGTAATGGTTTACTTTATTTCCTTTTTTTGTTATGTCAGGCTTACTATCCTGTCAGAGCATCCCCACTGTGTACTCTAAAGCATCTGAAGGAGTTGTAAGAGCCAACTGGAAAGTGTGAATCAGAATTTGTTCAACAGCATACACAGTGAAATGAGTTACTACTACCAAGGAACTAGCAAGAATGACACTTTTTAATCTCAGAATCTAGACTTTCTCCTAGGGACCAAGTCATTCCAATGACTAAATATTCCAAACCAGATCATAAAACTGTAATTGCTAACCAAGAGCTTAAAAGCAGCACATTGCATGTCCTTTGACAACCCTCAGAGACACAGACATTAAAAAGTTAAACCAGCAGACAGAACAACACATGATAATTCCCATAGATTTTTACTGCTGAATATTGTTGACCCAAATAAACCTAGAATATTACAGCACCAAACATGTCACTCATATCCAAGCAAGTTATTCTTCATATTGGTAAAGCAGAGCAATACTGTTAAACACTAGCCAATAGAACACTAAGAAGTTAAATTCTAGCCAATACAAAAGCGAACATCATCAGTGATATAATGCATAAAGAAAGAAATCCTTGCCTTGAAAAACAATCACGTTTTGCAGATACAATCAGGTAAATACTTCAACCAGCAAGAGAAATAAATATTCAGTATTTAACAGCAGTGAGATTTTCTGCTTTACTGAACAGTTGTGATGCATATGGACAGGCATTTTTATGTAGAAGAAGTGGAGGAAAACAAAGTAATAGTGAAATAGCTTAAGTAGGTTCAGTACATACATGAAGACAAATATGCCTAAGTATATTTATATGGGAGATAAATATGCCTAAGCAGAGATGCAGGCAAACTTAAAAAGGACACAGATCACTGAAGCAGAGAGAATAATAGTTAACATTTGTAGATGAACTGTGAATGGAAAGAAACAGATATGGAAATAAGAACATAATGTTAGAAATCACATTTGAAAAAAGTGAAAAAAGTTACATGTCTTCCTTGAATTTCTTTTTTCCTTAAAAGCTGATCAGATCATAGAAGAATTCTGAAAAACACTGACATTTCTCAAGAATGCAGTACCATATTACTTTAAAAATAATTTTGAAGATTTCACATGCATTATTGACATTAAAATAAAAATTAAGTGCATTTAAAGTTATATGATTTATGTAATTTCTTCTTACATTAAAACTACTATCCTTTGTAATTCTGAGATTATATTTCTTGAAGGTATACTTTTCATATAACATTTTGAAATGTAATTATAGTGAAAATTGGAATCTCTGTAGTTAAAAAAAAATATTTCATCTTTTCCTGTTATTTGTCCGCAGATTGATGTAATATTTTTTGCCTCAAAGCTTCTATTTTCTTCAGGGCACTACAACTAATTTCTAATAAATACACGTTTAATGAACCGGGGTTCTCACAATTCCACACTAATAGTAGAGTGACAGTAAGCCTCAAAAAATACAGAGAGAAGGCCCCCTTCTCACTCAGTAGTTCCTGCAGCATATCACAAACACATTCTTCAGCCTGTCAGTTGTGCTGCTGCACACGTGACTAGATAAACACTGCTTAGCCCTGTTTGCCTGGGTCAGTGGCCAGAACCTGCATGTTAAACATGCTACCAGCAGAATGTCACCACCCACTGCAGCAGCAGCAGCAGCCAGAGAAGCATGTTTTGTGCACAGCATATAGGACTACACAGCGTTAATACCCAATACATAGAAGTAAACCATCTAGACTGGATTTCTCTTGTTGGTGAATTGTTATTGTACCACTTGAGGTGAATTAAACACACATAGGTGCTTAAATAGAAAAACATTTAATGAACAATGCATTGGAACGAGTCCTACCGCCACAGTTCTACAAGGACTCTGGCATCCCTGCTTCCAGCCACTCTAATCTATTCTGCAGCTGGACAACCTTGCCCTCCGTGCCACACCATTCCTTGTTCACAAATTACCACTGCTGAGCAGTTACAACGTGGATTTCCCCCTCAGTTTTCACTTTCACTTTAAATTTACTACTATAGTCAAAGACCTCGGTCCCTCTGCAGTTTGCATGGAGGCAATTGTGCCCCAGTAGCACAGTGTCCCAACGGCTCCCGCCCTGAAGGAGCAGTAAACTGCTTTTGCTGCGTTTTCTCTTGCATCCTCGCAAAGAACATAGATAAAGCAATAATTAGTTCTCTCAACCTCACTAATGCCCAGCTAATGTAATCTCAGAAGTTGCATTCCCTCTTCTGACTATACAGAAGACAGAAAGGATTAATATTTTTGGCTAGAGAAAATGTAGTGAAGAAAAGTGAAGCGGGTAAGAATAAGCAAAGTTAGGGAATGGAGTCCATGCAGGAAGGGGCTAAACACCTGGACTGAAAAAATTAGAATCGAGATGACCAAACAGGGAGAAGACAGATGTGAAAGACATGGACAGGGCTTTGATCTAGTGAAAGATGTGCATGGCAAGGGGGCTGGATTAGATGATCTTCACAGGTCCCTTCCAACCCAAACCATTCTGTGATTCTACTGACCTATGAAAGGCGGAATAAGTGAATATGGAAGAATTAATATTTCTCATGACACATATACTAAGGACGTCAAATTCAATTATATTAGGCAAAAGGCTTAAAACAAAAAAAAAAGAAATGTATACATAAATAAATAGTGAGACACAACATATTTAGCTAAATAAAATCGATGGGTACTTGAGCTTCTGCAGCACATGAGAGAACTTAAAATATAAGTGAGCTCTGCGTTGGCCGTACTGGGAGAAAAGCAGAGCATTCATTGCTGTTGCAAGAACCTCAGTCACAGTTTTTAAACAACACCATACTATTTTAAATGTATGATTCACATTTAGGTTATGGTTCCTCATCCTTGGTATCTTCAAAGCTTCACCAAAGAAGGTTGGCAGGGTGGGACTGTTTGCTTCTGAGAGCCTTGATAACCATTTCATGCCTCAGTTAGGATGATGTGTGACAGAGGAGTGTTATATACATTGTGTCTTTTGCACACACAACTGAAAACACTTCATACATGGAAGGAGGAAGAAAATGAGGTAGGAAGAAAATGAAGTAATGGTTTTATGTTGAACTGAAATCATAATGAAGTGAATCAATAAAAAAAATTAGAAAAATTTTTAATGGAACTTACAGAGTTGTGCATGCTGACACACAGAAGTGCAGACACAAAGCCATGTTTTTAGTATTTGTTTCCCAGAAGTTTATCACATGCTCATCCTTTCTCCACCCCCATCAAAATTTGAGAACCAGATTATTGGTTGATCTTCAAAAGCAACTTTAAATAACGCTATTTATTTTCAAAATGTTTCATTTTATTTAATTCTTTATACAGTAATTCCACTTTAAATTACTAAAATTGAAAAACTTTCTAAAATAACACATTTTAGTTGCAAATCCACTGTTCATATTTTTTCCAGACATAGCAATATAATTATTTTATTTCTGAAAAAATGGGGGAAAAACATCTTTGCTTTAAACTAAGACCAACAGGGGAGGGAAAGGATGAGCAACAACTAAGTGGAAGTAGTGGACCAGGCTGGCAAGCAAAAGGTGTGGGAGGTTTATTAGACACAAGAGTTCTCATAACCAACAGCACAGGACTGAAAAGAGCCCACCTCAAGCATATGCGTGTATATAAGCATTTTTGGGAAACCTCACTTACCTCTCCTGGGAAATCAGCACAACTAGGAGTCTCTCTGAAGGGCCTGTAGACCAACGCAAGCAGCAAGATGAACAAGCAGGAGGAATCAAGAGATCTGCTTGCAGTTCCAGGGCTGCAGCTTACTGGGACGTTGGAGACCTGGTGGGGTAGCTCACACAGTGGAAGTACTGCAATGGGTGGATACAGGCTCTTTGGGAAGGACAGACTGGAAGGGGAGGAGGAGGTGTTGCCTATTATGTGAGAGAGCAGTGGGAATACGTGGAGCTCTTCTCTAGATGGATGTGGAGCCAGTGGAGAACACATGGGTCAGGATTAGTAGTCAGAGCAACATGGGTGATGTTTTGGTGTGTCTGCTACAGACCATGTGATCAGGAATCAGATGATGTCTTCTTCAGACAACTGAAAGAAGCCTCACGTTAACAGGCTCTGGTCCTCATGGGGGTTTAACCACCCTGGTATCTGCTGGAAGTGCAACACAGCAGGACACAAACAATCCAGGAGGTTTCTCGAGTGCGTTGATGGTGACTTCCTGATGGAGGTGACTGAAAAGCTGACAAGGACAGGTGCCTTGTTGAACCTCACATCTTGTCAAGAAAAAAATGGTTGGGGGCAGTCTTGGTAGCGGTGACCAAAAGCTGGTGGCATTCATGGATGAATAAGGATCTCCCAACAAAACTCAGATGTAAAAAGGAAGCAAACAAGAGGTGGAAGAACAGTCAGGTCACGCAAGAGGAATTTAGAGACGCTGTCTTAGCATGCACAGATGGACAGGGTTAGAAAGCCCAGCTGGAGGGAACCTAGTAAGGACATAAAGGACAATATGTGTTTCTATTTCTAAAGGTGTATCAGAAGCAAAGGGAAGACAAGGAAAAATGTGAGCCTGCTGCTGATGGGACAAGGCAGTTGGTCCTTGGCAAAGGATGTGGAAGAAGCCAAGGTACTCAATGCTTTCTTTGCCTCAGTCTTTACCAAAAAGGAATCCCAGAAAAATAAAAATAAAAAAAAAAAAATTGCTAATGTAAGGGTGATTGAGCACTGGAACAGATTGCTTTGGAAGCTTGTAAAGTCTCTAATCTTGGAGATATTCAAAACCTGACAGGGCACAATCCTGAGCAATCTGCTGTAGTTAACTCTATTTCATCACTGCTTTGAGCAGTGTGGTTGAGCTAGATGATCTCCAGAGGTCTCTTCCTGCCTTAAGTGTTCTGTGATTTCACCAGGCATCTGATTAGGCTACTACTTAACAGCAATCCCATGGTTATCTGATGCACCAGCATGAAGATACATAAGTAAACTAGGATTCAATGATACATGTAAAATTTATATTTTACCGCTCCAATTTTTAGCTCACTTTTTTTTTTTTATTTTCACAAAATGACAAAGTCATTCAGTCCCAAACACAACACAATACAGAAACTGCAACTGCCTTATTTGTTATATTTTATAGGGAAGTAGAAAGATACTATATACATACCAGCTTTGCCATTCAACCTTTTCTGCTGGTTCAGGAAGCAGAATGACACTCTTAAGCATCACATACAATACCCTTTCTTACTAGCAGGTACTTCTGAATGAAACATCGGTACATATTGAGGAATGGCAATAAACTGAGGGCTAAGGGATTAACAATGCCTGAATAGAAGCTTAGTATGCTCAGGATAAAAGCTTTTATGAAAGGTGGGCTCCAAATCCTGCAAAATGATGAGTGCCTTCATCTTTCATGATCTGCCTGAGATCATAAAGGTCCTCAGCACTTAACTACTTGGTTTCCCTACTGACAAAATGAAGGCTTTCAAGCAACTAAGAGGTGAAAGCTTTCCATCAACTAACCAATGATTTTGATTAAATTTTCATGCACGGAATGGAAAATTTATTCAGATTATTCTGTTAGTGTAATCAGCAAGAAAATATTTCATACACAAACATAAGGTATGTAGTTTTTTTGGACACTGTACACAGACTTTTAAAAATATGTATCTAATGAGTATTTCAAAATGTTTTGACTAAAATAGAAGGTCTTTCTGGTGGAAATATTATTTTTCCAGCCCAAACAAACAGTAAGAAACCAAAGCCAATATGAACCCAGGCATAAACTATAGAAACATCTATGTAGTCTCAAAACTCGAGTATGATGATGAAACTTAAAAAAAAAAAAATAATCTGATTGAATGATAAAAACCAGCCAGATGATATCTGAAAAGATCTGTTCAGGCTGCTATTTTATTTCAAGCATTGATGTCTTAGCTATACAATGGGCTTCATCAGTGCACTGATGCACTTCTTTTTTACTGCTGACTTTGTACTCATTTATAACTGATCAGTTTGAATTTTTTCCTGAGAAAAATAGTTTTCCCCAAAAAAAGAAAAAAAAAAATTCCTTTCCCTCAGCCTCTTTGATTCAAAGTTCACCTATATTGAATTTCAAGTTTTAAGGCTGAGAAAACGAGGACACAACATATGAAAGGGACAGCATTCTGAGAAGCAGCCTAATCCATCAGTAAAGACACTTCAGCGATATTGAATTTTCATACTCTCTGTCATATATTTGCAGGGCAAACATAAGAATGCCTGATCATGTCATAACATGGACTTCCTCCTTCCTCACAGTAACTTTTTATGGAGAAATGATATATTGATTTTACATATAGGCTGCTGAAGAGAGAACGTACCTACATAAATGTACACACGCAAGTACAAGCAGGCCCTGTCTATGCTCTGCACTAACAAGAAGCCAAGTGGCCACACAAGCATGAAGGCAAGAACCTGACACAGCCAGACCCACAGCTTTTTCAGCACATGATTATGTCTGTGCTTTGTATGCTGCCCCCAGTCAGCGTGGGCACAACTCACATTCACCTGCAAAGGACAATACATCTGTGCTATTAATGACTTGGTAAAGGTCATGAAATAAATACCAAAAAAGCAACAAATTTAATCCAAACTTCACAAGGACAGACTATAAGGAAGGCAACCATCTTTCCCTCCTTTTGGTGTCAATACTTGTGTCCATTATCTTACACCATATGTTGAAGCAATCTGTAATTGTTGGGCCTAGGTCACCCGGATCACAAAGATTGACCTTTGTTTATTTTTCATTTGCCTATTTCTCATTTGATTTTTTTGTTTGTTTGTTTATATAAACTCTTATCTCATGCTTCATGTTAAAACTCCATTTGTAAAACAGCATTTGAGGGACAAAACTATGCCCTAGAATAGTTTGTCTGAAAACTAGACAAGGAAGCTTTCTATGAACTCCATCAACATTATTTGTACTTCACTACTTTCTGTCCACTCTCTGAGACTTCCTTCTAATGTTGTTTAAAGCTGCAAGACAGTGAAACTCTCCTCTGTACGTCCTTGAGTAACTGCTGCTCAAGTCTTCTACCATTTGTCCTGGCTTTGAATCTCCAAATTTTACTTTTGTTTTATTCTGCATACATTGCAATAATTTCTTTTTTCATATATTATGCTTGGAGGGTATCAGCTAAAAAGCTTATACCTCTTATTTTGAGGCTCAACCTTCAGCACATTAGGTAAGCTACATGAACAACTGACATTGTTAAACAACAGTGTGAAGAATAAAATAAAACCCACTAAGAAATGGTTTCCTTATACTGCAGCACATGCTATGATGGAATCCATTTTTATTTCAGTCATAATAAAGAATTATTCCCATGGCATTTAAAGGCTCATAAAATTCATAAATTCTTTCGTACTTGGAAATGTGGCAACAGAGCCTCTCACCTAATGGCATGCAAATTTCTTTTTGAATTTCATTTGGGTTCATAAACAACTATTTTAATCAATTAAGTGTAAATGAACCAAGCAATACATAAGAGTGATAGCAATACAGGAATGATTGCTCGGTTAGGAAGTTAAATGAGATGATCAATTCCTAACATAACATCTAGCAATTCTTGCAAGTTTTTGATTTTATGTTTCGCAGCTACGGTTTATCAGATACATGCAGGATTTCTTGTCTTGCCCAATGCAATTCAACCCTAAATATCATTTATATCTAGTCTTCTCAATAGTGCCTATTCAAAAGTGTGCCACTGTCTGTCTGAGCACCAACTTCAGAAATTTTTTTTTCTGTGTGTCCTCTCTGCTCAGATGTAAGCTACTCTTCTTTCCTTTCAATCTCTCATTACCCTTCCAGCCTTCCAGCTGCTAGAATCTTGCTGCATCTTTGAATGCAGCTAAGATCCCAGGACTTTTGAGCCAAAGTAACAGCAAACACAACTCAGCTCTACCATTCAGAATTCAGGCCATGACATTGCCAGGCTCCCACACAGTAAGTGGCCCCCACGTCACTTATTGCTCAGATGTAGACTATGACTGATATCCTCAAATTAGGGACAATAATTTGTTTGTAAACTACACATAAATATTTTTAAAGTATCATCTTGGGATTCAGTAATCTACCAGTAGACAGATGGTTGAGCTCTATTCCATCTCAATTATTTATGATTTTGCAGTTGAGTTATTTAGATTGATTTCTGCAGTTTCTTTTAGGTGTCTGGAAAAAAAAAAACAAAGCTATTATTGACAGACAATGAGCCAGCTAATGAACACTGTGAAGTCCTCACACTGCAGGATGTAGTTCTCCAGAATGAGAGGAAAAAATATCGCCTGATTAAAATACCATAAAAAATATAAGTGATTTATTTTATTTTTTAAATTAGTGTAGGGCTCGCTCTCTCCTAAATACAAAGAACTGTGAAAAACAGTGCCAGATAGACACAGACCTAGGATGCCCTGCCTTCCTCCCATTGTCTCACAAGGTACTCCAGAGCCTTAGAAGAAATAATAAGGTTGTCAGTGTTGTGGCTGTAGGCATCTCGGGTACCATTGATATTGATGGAAAATGGTATTTCACTTCTGACAAGATTTCCAAACCATGCAAAATCAGCAACCAGGAAGCTGATTTGGCAGGTAGCTAAACTAAGAGGTGGAAACCTTCACTGTGCAAGAATCAGACAGCTACACAGTAGAGCTACCACTGACGGACGGTTTCTACTCTAGAAACGGTTTCTACTCTTTTATTATTTTAGCTATTTAGAAGGTTTCCAAAACCAGGTATTTTTTTCTCATGCCACCCTTTCTATACTGCTGGTGATTTTCACATCCTTACCTGTACCAAATCAATCACTTTGATGACGCATGTGCTAATGTAGGGGAGAAAGCTTAGTCAGTGATGATGGTCAGGGAAAATTGGCGCGGCAAAAACTTGCATTCCTACTCAACATTGTGTCCTCAATACATAGACATCGTACAGAGTGCTAGCATCTAATCCATTTAAACTATTGGTTCTATCCAAGGTAGTTATCTGATGATAACAGAAGGATCCATCACCAGAAATAAGACAAGAGGTATTATTTCACTTCCATTTGTTTGTAATTCTGATTTTTAATGGTTTTTCACTGCCTCTATTTCTCTAACTCACCTAAAATACCCAGAACATATTTTTCTTCTATCATAAGACTATCAGCTTTAATCTTCAATTTACTACCCTCATGAAAAAATCTCAAAAGTGAAAGCAGATTGAGTGAGAGAGGGCTATATCTAGATATCACTCCTTTCATAATCTACTAAAGAAAATCCAAAGCATGGTGTCATTTGTAATTTGATGTACGATAAATCTTTCAATGTCAAGCTCTTGATAGAACAGATGGTAACAAAGAACACCTTGCTACGGCTATGAAAATAGAAATGTACTAATGCTTCTCGGAATTCCCATAGCCGCTACATTAGCACAGTAGTGAGTGTTTTTCTAGTACACTTGCATTATCTACACAAACAAGACTGAAATAAACAGGAGTTTAGTCGGAGAGACAATATGATAAAATTGACTTCCAGTGTAAGCCAGTGGCAATACTGTGTCATCTGTCTATTCTTACAACTACATTTGAAAATTAACTGTTCTCATTTACACACACATTCAGATTTATATGGACACAGTTTATTCACCATAGCCAGGGGCTGGCTATATATGTTAAGTATTCATGGTTATATACAGCATCAAAAAATAACCAAGGTATTTTATAATATCCATTATAATAATAATTGTAATAATACAACTGAAATATGGCAATCCTTTTAAACCCAATTTACCCATAAGAACTGAAAAGGAAGAGACTGCTTAGCTTCTATCAAAGAATATAATATTTCCAAAATCCAAGAAAAGATAATTGCTTTACTTCAGTATTAAAGTAAATCCAGTATCTATCTTAAAAACGACATATGAATGTATTTCTTTTTTGGACCAACATTATACATCTTGATTAAATCCTAAATCTAAATACACAAGACCTTGAACTCCACACAGTCTTCACTTACTATACGCTGAATGAACCAGATTCCTGTAAGAAAAATTGTACATGAGCTCCTAACAACAGGCCCTGTAATGATGCACACATTAATACTGTGTGTGCAACTTTGCAACGCCTTGACTTTTGAGACTTTCGTCTTATATACTTAATATTACTGTAGTCTATCACCACACAGAGAATTTTCTACATTTTTAAACACTGAGAAGCAGGGCAACAGGAATGTCAGCATGTTTAGTTCTTTGCTAAGCTGTAAATGTGGTAGGAATTCTTGCTCCATTAAAATCACATATCTGAAGTCTTTGCTGTGACTTATTAGTAGAAAGACAAGGCACTCTTTCAAACTTCATAAGTTGTGTATAAATACAAGAGCAAAGGCAGAATCCTTAAAAGATTGAAGGTTTGTTTCTACAAGTCTAAGTACAAAAAGATAGGAAAGCTTTCAGAATATTTTTAATAAACAATGATCTCTTTTCACTGGGTCTCTAAAAGAGTATTCACAATCACTCTAGCTCTCTGAAAAATTCTAGGGTTTTATCATAAATTACCAAGCTACAATAGTGGTACAAAGTAAAGTTATATTAATAATAAAATAAAATTTTCCTGACTCATTTTCAAAAAAGGAACAAATTGCCCCACCATATGCAAACAGTAGCCACATCTTACTTGAAAGCAAACATGCTAAATTTAAGATCCAAAAGCAAAGAATTAGAAAAAGAAATCATAAGCCATTAATAGTCCTGAAGAAGGGGAGGAGCGTGAAACTCCAGTTATAGGAGCCAATACTGACAATGAAAAGAAATGACACATGTATTGCAGCATGCAAGTGCTTTTCAACCTTTCCAAGGTTTTGATGAACCCAGATTCAAGGGAATGGGTAAGTTACCTGCTGAGACTTACATTTAACTAATTTTTTTTTTCTCTCTTCAACCTTAATTCAGCTCTTCCAGACCCAGTGGTAATTCTTGAACTAAAGTGAATGCTATATGTACAAGAACCAGTGACATGGAAATGTTCATCTTCTAATTTCTTAAGGCCTCCTGGTGTCTATCACATTACCAGAAGCCCTTCAAGCCAAGACCTCAGTCTTGCTGCCCACCCATTTCAAACTGAGCCATGGTTTTCTACTTGAGCCTAATCTTAAATTCTATGAAATTACGATGTACATCACTTTAGTAAATTATAACTAAAAAACACTCTTTGCTTTAATATTACAACTTGGAAATGTTTCTAACATTTATTTTTCTCAGGTGTTACCAGCTTCCTAGTAACAGCCATACCAGGCATGGCACTTCATAGGGATTTTTATTTTTTTCTTTAAAGTTTAAGATGTTGTAGTTTGGCTGACAGATAAATGAGTTGTCAGTCTGTCAAATAGAGAGCAAAGGCAGTAGGTATGAAAACCTCTTTTTTTAAAGGCTTTCAGAGGTCATGTACTCACAGTGGGATATGAATTTTAAAAAGAAGTGGCATTTTGTTAGAAAAATTATTTCACCTGTCATGAAACTGCAGCTATGTGTTAAAAACTGCTGACCATCGCAGATGCCCAGGCTACACCCAGCCAAGGCTGAGGACAGTGTTTCAGAGCCCCACACTGGGCTCCGGCCATGGTCAACAGCCTGCAGCCGCCAGAGACCCTCACCTCGCTGAGACACATCCTCCCCTCGCTCCAACCCATCTACCCACTCTCTCCTCATCCTGCCTCCATTGTAACAGAAACATTTCTGTGGTTTGGTATCGCTCAGCTAAAACACGTGCAATGCGAAGCCTGAGGCAAACCTCATAAGGTGCTGCAAATGCAGCCAAAGCGGAGAGTATGGGGGTACCTCACCTTCGGCTGGCCAGCCGTCGTTCCCAGCCTGGCATTTGTTGCCATGACTGAAATGGCCAAATCCTTTTTCAGTGCTGGTATTTTTTTAGAAGAATCACGGAATACAACATGAGCTGATGTTTCAGCTGCTGTAAGAGTACCTCTGGCTTTGGGTGTCCGTGCCCAGGTGCCGGCGGGGGGGGGCTGCGGGGCGGCCCCCGTGAGGAGCAGCCAGGCCTGCCCTCAGCCGGGCACAGCTGGTTCCAGCCGGCTCTGACCGATCCGCCGCAGGGCACGGCCCAGCCCCGCAGCCTCCCGTGGGTGCCTCAGGGAAAGGGTATTTCAGAAAGGGCAAAAAATGCCACAAAAGCAAAGAGGAATGAGGAAAAAAAAGATGTGAGGAACAGCCCTGTGAAGCCCCAGGCCACCCAGGCCCAGGGCAGGGATTCCCCAGCAGCCCATGGAGGACCCCAGCCAGAGCAGGTGGGTATTGCTGCGTAGCCTGAAAGGAACAAAACTGAGCTCCATTAAAAGGAAAACCATACCAGTTTGGGTGCACTCCAGTGCTCTTGAAATTACTTAATTAATCTTATTATGTTACTGCTAATCCATTTAAAACTGTCAAAGGAGAAGAAAAGGTGTTGTCTTTGGAAGGAAAAAGGATACCTCACTTGCCAAACTATTTCTGTTGCTAATTGTGCCATTTTCAGTGATAAATGGTTACTTTGTTCATCTCACAGATTTGTTGGTGACACAGGATAAAAACAAGTGCTCATATCAAAACTCGAAAGAGGAATTCACAACAGACAAACTCTAACATCCAGCCATTTCTTTTTCCTTCTTTCCCATGCACAATGGAACGGTCTTGAAAACCAGTCATAGAATCATAGAATTGTTTTCGTTGGGAGACCTTTAAGATCATCCAGTCCAACCGGTAACCTAGCATTGCCAAGTTCACCACTAAACCATGCTCCTAAGCACCACATCTACATGTCTTTTAAATACCTCCAGAGATGGTGATTCAGCCACTTCCCCAGGCAGCC